>CM055956.1:13308151-13709584 GCA_029490685.1 Schizonepeta tenuifolia
GTGGTGGCTCAGATAGGCCGAAGGGGTGCTTCATCTGCAAAGGTGATCACCAGATGCGAGATTGTCCAAAGCGGGGTCGGTTGAATGCTTTGATGGCTGAAAATGAGCATGAGAACGAAGCTAGTGGTGCCCCTCAGATAAATCCAATGCAATTGCTCACTGCAATTTAAGGGGATTCAAAGAATCGGACAGGGTTGATGTATGTGAATGCTCGTGTGAATGGAGATGATGTGTTGGCTTTGGTGGATTGTGGAGCCACACATAACTTTGTTGATGTGCGTGAGCCAGACCGTCTTGGATTGGATTTGTCTCCGAATGCTAGCCACATCAAAGCTGTTAATTCGGAGTCAAAACCAATTCGAGGAGAAGCTAGTATTGAGTTGCAAGTTGGTCCGTGGAAAGGAAGATGTCCATTGATGGTGGTGCCCTTGGATGATTTCGACATCGTTCTCAGGTTAGATTTCCTCACGAGGGCGAAGGTTGCTGTGATGCCACACTTAGGTAGATTGATGATCCATGCTGAGGACTACCCCTCATTTGTGCAGGGGGTGTATCCGAATGCTGAAAAACCAAAAGTTGAGATGACTTCGACGTTGAAGCTTAAGGATAGATTAAAGCGTGGGGAGCCCACATTTCTTGCCGCACTAGTTGAAATCAAGCCTGGTGTGTGTCAAGAAGTGCCTGATGCTGTTGCTGATTTGTTGAATGAGTTCGAGGATGTGATTCCTCCCAAGTTGCCGAAGGAATTACCTCCAAGGCGGGCGACGGATCATAAGATCGAGTTGGAGTTGGGTTCAAAACCACCTACTCAAGCCCCTTACCAAATTCCACCTTTGAAGTTGGCCGAGTTGAGGAAACAGCTTGATGAGTTGTTGAGTATCAGATTGGTGTTGCTGTCAAAGGCCCCATACGACTCACTGGTGTTGTTCCAAAAGAAGGCAGACGGGTCGTTGCGGTTTATGTGGACTACCAGGCATTGAATAAGGTTACTATAAAAAATAAGTATCCTATTCCGAATGCCTTGGACTTATTTGACAAGCTGACGAGGGCTCAATACTACACGAAGATTGATTTACGGTCGGGTTATTGGCAAGTTCGGATTACGCTGGGTGATGAGGCTAAGACGATATGTGTGACAAGGTATAGTTCATTCGAGTTTTGGTGATGCCTTTCGGTTTGACCAATGCCCCTACTACGTTTTGTAACTTGATGAATGATGTGATGTATGATTTCCTTGACCGCTTTGTGGTTGTATATCTTGATGACATTATGATTTATTCTGAGACATTGGATGATCATTTGTTGCATTTACGAGGTGTGTTTATGAAATTGAGAGAGAACAAGCACTATGCAAAGAAAGAAAAGTGTGAATTTTGTTGTGAGTAGATTGTATTCCTTGGTCATGTGATTGGTCAAGGGAAGATCATGATGGATTGGAAAAAGGTTCAGGCCATGTTGGATTTGGCGGAGCCGTGCAAAGTGACGGAGTTGAGGTCGTTCCTTGGTTTGGCTAACTACTATCGGAGATTCATCAAGGGCTATTCCAAAATTGTTAGCTCTTTGATGGATTTACTGAAGAAGGATTCGAAGTGGGAGTGGATAGATGCTTGCCAAAAAGCATTTGATCGGTTGAAGGAATTGTTGTCCTCCAAGCCGGTGTAGAAGCTGCCTATTTTCGATGAACCATTTGAGGTGCAGGTGGATGCGTCGGACAAGGCTATTGGTGGTGTTTTGGTCCAAAACAAACATCTGATTGCCTACGAGAGCTGGAAGCTGAAGAATGCCGAGACCCGTTACAGCACTCATGAGAAGGAGATGACCGTTGTGATCCATTGCTTGGAGGTGTGGAAGCACTACTTATTGGGCACCAAATTTACTGTGGTGACCGACAACGTAGCTAACACATACTTCAAAACTCAAAAGAAGTTGTCTCCCATGCAAGCAAGGTGGCAGAAATATTTTGGGGAGTTTGATTTCAATTGGGTTCACCGTCCCAGAAAGCATAATGATGTGGCTGATGCGTTGAGTCTG
The DNA here is from genome assembly GCA_029490685.1 of Schizonepeta tenuifolia. NCBI lineage: Eukaryota > Viridiplantae > Streptophyta > Magnoliopsida > Lamiales > Lamiaceae > Schizonepeta > Schizonepeta tenuifolia. The sequence goes on from CM055956.1 coordinate 13,310,183, forward strand.
AAGGTGGTGGAAGAATTTGTGGCGGCCCTAACCATTGTGGAGACTTATTTCATGGCTAAAATCCGAGAATTTTCAAAAACTGACCCCTGTTATCTTAAAATTGTTGAACAAGTTAAGGTATGGGAGTTGCGAAAATATTGGCTGGAGAATTATCTCTTGTTCACACGAGGGAATAAGGCGTACGTGCCTACCGGATCTTTGAGACATGAGCTGTTGAGGGAGACTCATGACCCTCAATGGGCTGGACATCCCGACGTTGATCAGATGTAAGCTTTGTTGTCCCGGCGATACTATTGTCCAAAAATGGAAGATGACGTTGAGGCATATGTCAAGACTTGTTTGGTGTGCCAACTTGACAAGCTTGAGAGAAAGAAGAAGGCCGGTATATTGCAGCCGTTGCCCATTCCGGAGAAGCCATTTCAGTCGGTAGCTATGGTTTTCATTTCTAGTTTTCCTAAGGTTGATAGCATGGCTTCGATTTTTGTTGTTGTGGACAGATTTTCTAAGTATGGAATTTTCATTGCTTGCCCGAATGCATGTCCCGCTGAGATTACCGCTAGTTTGTTTCTGAAAACTGTTGTGAAGTATTTTGGTATTTTAGAGGACATAATCAGTGATAGTGATACGCGGTTCACGGGCCGATTTTGGACCTCGTTGTTCAACATGTTGGGAACTGTGCTGAAATTTTCAACAACCAACTATACTTAAACAGATGGCCAGACCGAGAGAATGAATCAACTGTTGGAGGAAAACTTGAGACACTACATATCGGCAAGTCAGAAAGATTGGGTTGGATTGCTTGACACAGCACAATTTTGCTACAATCTGCACCGGTCTTCAACAACGTGAAAGAGTCCCTTCGAGATTATGTATGGGCAAGCAGTCGTTGGCTCCACAAGAAATTGCAGTGCAAAGAAGCGGGGTAATTATCCAGCTGCCTACCGTTTTACTCATGAGAAGCAAGAGCTTTTGGATGAGGCGAGCGATAGCTTATCAAAGGCTTAACGTCAGATGAAGAAGTATGCTGACAAGCACCGACGTGAATGTTGAATTTGAGGTGGGGGAGCAAGTGTTTCCTGAAACTTACTCCCCAGATTGGAACAAGATTTCTTCTATGGCTGTGCATCGAGGGGTTGATTCCAAAGTATGATGGGCCGTTTGAGATTGTGAAGAAGGTGGAGAGAGGGCTTATCGACTGAAGTTGCCTGATCATTTGAAAATTCACCCTACATTCCATGTTTCTTTCTTGAAGAAGTTCAGTGAAAATGTGTCGGATGCTTCTATGAAGCAAGCACGACAGGCGCCGCTCGTGATAAGGTAGAAGATATACAAGAAAATTCAGAAAATCCTTGATCATCGGACCCAAGGGCAGAATAAGAAAAATCAGAGGACAGATTACTTAGTCCAGCTGGGAAGGTGAGTCAGAGGCGGATGCTTCGTAGAGAAGGTTGTGAACTTGTGGGCAGTTCAGAAGGAAATTTCAGATTACTATTGTCACACTCCAGTTCCCATAAACCGAGACGCGACAGAGGGGGAACAAAGAGGCGGGAAAGAAAGGGGCTTACTTTTTGCACATATGACAATTTATTCACAAATTTAATGAAGTGAGGCGACAAAAACCGCACTACACCCATTAAAATAAATATGGGGGTAACCTGTTGTCGAGCATAGCAAAAGGAGTCGAGCATCCACTTCACCAAATGGTGTTATCATGAGGGAGTGGGAATTCGAGCGTCCAGGGAGAGCTGATCACAAGGCACTCACCATAAAAATAATAAATAACACAAGAAAAACATATTCCAGAGTTGCACAATTAAATAACATAAGCGGAAGCACATAAACAGATACAATAACAACAACAACAACCACCCCTGCCTCAGCCTCGCAGTCTCATCACCTGCCTCCCAACCTGAAAATATTTTGAAAAGATTTTGGGCGTGAGTACTAGTGCACTCAGTGGGTAAGATTTTGTAAACAATTTTTAGTAAAAACAAAGCAGTTGGTATATCCAAGTTTTGCTCGTAAACTTAGAAGGTTTCAAACATAAAGCCACTTCTAAGATACGTTAAACCTTTTTCATTTGCGCGCCAACAGTGCCGTTCTAGTGTTATTCCTATCATTTCGTGGTACGGTTACATTTCCCGTTTCAAACCACAACACAAGATCTTCGGTCTTAACCCATCGGATCCAAAACATATATCCTTGTTAGAAAACGATGGTGATCAACCCACCGAACTTCTAACCACGTGTACACAGCCCATTGCTAGTGTGGTTAGACCAGCAAAGGACCCCGTTCGGTATCGTAGGAACCTTAAACACATAGAGCGCACTAAAACATTGCCATGGATAACCATTTTTCTTTTGCCTGAAATATCAGAGTTTAATAACTCAAAATAATTTTTTTATATAATAAAACCCACCTGACGAATTAGGAATGCATTGGAGAACCTTGACTGGTATCCGAACCATTTAACTACTTCCGAGAAGACTACTAAATAAACTCTTGATTATAAAATAATAAACTCTATATTTTCATTTCTTTTGAAATATATGGGACGAAGAATGAAACTTCATGAGGTTACTATTTATAGAAGAAATAGTATAGGCCATAGGTATAGGGTTCGATAGTCATATATCTAACTTTAAGCAAATGAGGAGACGTGAGAGACAAGTTGGCCAATTGAAAATTAACAATCCAATTCATTATATATATATATTACGAACTAAAATTATTATTAATTATTAACACATATAATAATATATAATAATATGCTAATGACTTCAATAACAATATAATAATATATTACATACTATTAGCACACTCAGTATACATACATGTTACGTATACATATATATAAATAAATTCTTGTGATATTAATAATAATATATGGATTAATTCAAATATATATATATATATATATTATATATATATATATATATATATATAAAGATTCATATTTTTTGAAAATAATTTTACTAAAAGAAAATAGATTAGAAGCTCGATTTTTGAAAATATAATTGTTGGAGTTCAAAATATTTTCACGAGATGCTACTTTCTTATTTTCTTTAGATTCTAGAAATATCCAATATATTTTCTATTATAAAGGACTTTTCTAGGTTATTAAACTTATTAGGAAATTTAGGGGTATTACATCCCTCCCCGCTTAAAAAAAATTTCGTCCCCGAAATTTGACATGGCTCATAAAAATACTATGATCAACATAAACTTGCATGGTGAACTCAAGGAGACTCAATACGTCAAAACATGATATTCATCGTTCCTTGAAAACCGTGGTGATTTAAATGACAACTTTCTCAAGTCATGGAAAACTCATGTAGATTCAACATGACAACCTTTTATAAAATCTCTTTGACTCATTTGCAAAAAGTAATAATCATTTTCTTTTTTTGCAACATAATTGACACAAAATCCATGTTTCGATAAGAAGTACCTTTTTCTTTTGTCGAGGGCACTGTGAGGCGAGCTGAGAGGGTTTGCAGCACACACATATATATAATAAATCTATAAATATTAATCTTAGACTTAACACATAGATTAATGATCTCAGAGTCATTCCCAAAGATAACCTCGAATATATTCTTGGTATCACTCTCCTCCCCCTCCGCTTTCAAGTCTTATAGGAGCCGCTCATTGTCCGTGCCTCTACACCGGCGATCACTCCTTACTTCTGCCCCGGGCATTATAGGCCCACCAGCTTCCACTGGTTCGTCCCCAAACCACACCGTATTGAGAGAGGTTTGGCTCTAATACCATTTTGTCACACCCCGGTTCCCATAAACCGAGACGCGACAGAGGGGAAGAAAGAGGCGGGAAAGAAAAGGGGCTTACTTTTTGCACATATGACAATTTATTCACAAATTTAATGAAGTGAGGCGACAAAACCGCGCTACACCCATTAAAATAAAATATGGGGTAAACCTGTGTCTAGCATAGCGAAAGGAGTCGAGTATCCACTTCACCAAATAGTGTTATCATGAGGGAGTGGGAATTCGAGCGTCCAAGAGAAGCTGATCACAAGGCACTCACCATAAAAATAATAAATAACACAAGAAAAACATATTCAGAGTTGCACAATTAAATAACATAGCGGAAGCACATAAACAGATACAACAACAACAACAACAACCACCCCTGCCTCAGCCTCGCGTCTCATCACCTGCCTCCCAACCTGAAAATATTTTGAAAAGATTTTGGGCGTGAGTACAAGTGCACTCAGTGGGTAAGATTTTGTAAACAATTTTTAGTAAAAACAAAGCAGTTGGTATATCCAAGTTTTACTCGTAAACTTAGAAGGTTTCAAAACATAAAGCCACTTCTAAGATACGTTAAACCCTTTTCATTTGCGCGCCAACAGTGCCGTTTTAGTGTTATTCCTATCATTTCGTGGTACGGTTACATTTCCCGTTTCAACCACAACACAAGATCTCGGTCTTAACCCATCGGATCCAAAACATATATCCTTGTTAGAAAACGATGGTGATCAACCCACCGAACTTCTAACCACGTGTACACAGCCCATTGCTAGTGTGTTAGACCAGCAAAGGACCCCGTTCGATATCGTAGAAACCTTAAACACATAGAGCGCACTAAAACATTGCCATGGATAACCATTTTTCTTTTGCCTAAAATATCAGAGTTTAATAACTCAAAATAATTTTTTTATATAATAAAACCCACCTGACGAATTAGGAATGCATCGGAGAACCTTGACTGGTATCCGAACCATTTAACTACTTCCGAGAAGACTACTAAATAAACTCTTGATTATAAAATAATAAACTCTATATTTTCATTTCTTTTGAAATATATGGGACGAAGAATGAAACTTCATGAGGTTACTATTTATAGAAGAAATAGTATAGGCCATAGGTATAGGGTTCGATAGTCATATATCTAACTTTAAGCAAATGAGGACACGTGAGAGACAAGTTGTCCAATTGAAAATTAACAATCCAATTCATTATATATATATATATAATATTACGAACTAAAATTATTATTAATTATTAACACATATAATAATATAATAATATGCTAATGACTTCAATAACAATATAATAATATATTACATACTATTAGCACACTCAGTATACATACATGTTACGTATACATATATATAAATAAATTCTTGTGATATTAATAATAATATATGGATTAATTCAAATATATATATATAAAGATTCATATTTTTTGAAAATAATTTTACTAAAAGAAAAATAGATTAGAAGCTCGATTTTTGAAAATATAATTTGTTGGAGTTCAAAATATTTTCACGAGATGCTACTTTCTTATTTTCTTTAGATTCTAGAAATATCCAATATATTTTCTATTATAAAGGATTTTTCTAGGTTATTAAACTTATTAGGAAATTTAGGGGTATTACAACTATGAGGCTTTCTGGAAGAAGAGTTCTACCCAGACAACGACGAAGGCATCTGACACACACCCATCGTGTGGTACGACCAAAATACTTGTGTATGCCCCAGATGGACAGTACACGCTCCTATGCCCACAACTGGACTGGTTAGTCTTAGAGGTAAGCTAGGATCGATCCCATGGAGAGTGAGGAACTACTTTACTCTTCAGGTGCACAAGTTTGGTTGTCACGATCTAATCCTGTTATCTGCACAATTAACTTAAAGACAATCAATATAAAAGGGGTAAGATTTGGGGTAGGTCATGATGATCGTTGATATATGTATTCGGTCATGGGCATACTGAAGATCCGTCCATGCTTCATATAAACTCAAGGCATGGCCCAACGATATTGGGGCATTTCAAGAGTCTATACTCCACACTTGGGATGGTTGAGTCCCTTGTGGTCACTTGGTCAGAACGTCACGCTTCACTCCGGTCACAAGGTCGTGCTTCACTCCTCCTTAGGTAGTAGTCATATCCGATCCCTCCAAGTATGATCCTCACCAACCTTCTCTTCCAAGCTTCCCGACTCCGCACCTACAGAGTAGACATAACTCGCGGGATATCCATTTCCGGTAACACGTCCAACCGGTAATCGATATATCTACGATGCATGAGGTGAGTCCCTTGGTTAATAACCATGGCTTTATACCTCATCACAGTTGATGGATAGTTGTTAGAGAAGCCCAAGGCCAAGGAAGGACGCAATATCCTCTTGCCCGTTCCTCGCCATCCAGATCTACAACTCCATTGAAGGTGCTGCTTAGCTACTTGGTCATGGGCATACTGAACATTGTTGTTGGTCATGCCCTTGCCTTTGCTTGGCATGGTACAGCCCTAACCGAGCGGAGATCACCCGTTAGGTCGGAATTGCCCATGAATTCTGTTCAGATCTCTCTGGAACCACTGGATCCAACCGAAGGCACAAATGCCTCTCGAATATTTCACATATCAACACTTAATCATTTCTCCCACCCAAATCTCACCAGGGGAACTATTCACACATATTGAAATGCATAATCACGAAAGTAAATAAACATATCAATAACATAAAACACAAAATACTTGAATTCAGAAAATACCTAAGGCAAACTGCCTTGGATTTGTACACGACAGGAATTGAAAATAAAAGCTAGTAAATTGTTTTGGTGCGGAAATGTAAAACGAACTGAAAGTAAATTGTATCTCAAACTGAATGCTATTGAATACTAGAGGTAACTAACGTTTTGCCAGCCACACTTGCTGGACTTTTATAGCTGAGAATGTGGTCGTCAACATCCTCCTCTGGTAGAACATATCGGTGTAATTTATTGCTTCCATATTTAGCTTGATCTTGATTGATTCTTGACTGATCAGATTAATAGTTGGCAATCACCGGTTGATTGATTGGGATGATTGACTGAGTTCCTGATCCTTCTTCTTACAGGAACTCGACAGAATATCATGCAAATCCCTTCCACGTGTCTTTCTTTATTTGCCTTCGGCCGCTGGCTGCTGATATCGGTAGTGGTCATACTGGGGCTGCATGTCTTGGTTAGGCTCACACCAGTGTATTGTCCTTCTCCTGGGGGAATCAGATTCATGCAGTGGGATAGAATTGCTCCAATATTGCCCATTCTGACCATCTTGTCTTTGTTTGCCTAGGATTGACCTTCCTTCCCACGAACAGTTGTTTTCTTCCCTATACAGACACTACAGACACAAAAAGATAAGAAAAATAGGGCCAAATGGCCCAAAATTCGAAGACGCATCACACCTACACACTTAAACCATACTTGCCCTCAAGTATGTAAGTGGATTCACAGAAAACACCAAGAAAAGTGATGAACGAAAAAGGAATAAAGTCTTCAAGATACGAGACTGCGCAGTCAAATGGATTAGCTCATATACGCATGCATCAACCATAATTTCATACCACGAACCGTTGAGCAAATAAATCACATGCAGAGATTAGCAGTTTCTCTCACACTTAAATGTATAGCTAAGTGTATACTCTCATTTTATGCTGCATTAGCCTTCCTATAAGTTTGTTCATAGATTCATAGCAAATACTTAATCTGGTGCAATTTATCAAAGGGCCTTTGTCAAGTTGTAAGGGGGCATACGGAACAGAGGTAAGGATTTCTGAATAGTAGTTTAAAACTTGGTTCCAGTCATACCAACCTATCTTTTTCTGTACTGGTGCTCCCATTCCACCTTTTCTTTCTCTTTGGCAGGGTTTATTTCTTTCTTATTTACTTCTTTAATTAAGCAGAGTTTGCTTTTTGATCTTCAAAATCAAGCTCTCTATTTTCAATTTATGCTTTTCTATCTTAAACAACAAGTTACCCTTTATCTTTTGCATAGTGTGGGAAGCACACTTTTACTTAAACTCAAAACAAAGGCTCATGAAAGAATTGATTTGGCTCAAAGTGGTTAGCAAGGTTTTATCATGTTCAGCTCAATAAATCTGGGCCCTAAATTGAAGGAAATGCCCTAATCATCTAAACTACACCAACCAGCTAAAATCCACGAGCAAGTTTTAGGATTACTAAGCAGCATAGTCACACCAGAAATTACATGCAAATTGGCTCAAATCTCATAGGTATGAATTATTCAGTATGCTCTCTACTGCTATCATGTGATAATACTCATCATACCAACATGCCAACCAAACCAAATAGCATGCATAAATTACCCCAATCCATATAACTTGCGCGACACACAAAATCTAATTAACTACCAGACTTCATCAATCATAATGACACAAAACATAAAAAAAAAAATCAAAAGGTAAAACAAAACCTAATCTACAAGTAGGGATAGAAAACTTAGTTGTTTTGGTCGGAGGCATCCTTACGCAACTCCTTAAGCTCAGCCAGTATGGATGCTACCTCAATATTGGTAAGGCATGGAACCGCCTACTCTCCTGCCCTGCATGGTTCAACCCTGCCGGAAGCTTCTTCCGGGTAGACCAGCGAGTAATTACCATGCTCATCCACTTCAACAATCCTCCATCGCACAAAGCGCCCTTGGTCCAGGAACCGGGTGTCTGCGATTGAGATGTCATCTGGCCTCTCCAAGTTAAAATCGGTGAGATTCTTCGCAAGAATTGTCACCAAAGGGTAGAGAGAGAGGTACTTGTTGTGGTAAGTTACTCCATACTGAAACTATAGAGCCACTGTGAACCCGAAGTTCACCCTTTTCTTCTCATACATGCACCATAACAGGAACACCTCCTGCTGGGTGACAACATTTGATCCTTCCAGGCGGCCATATATGTTGTAGGCTAGCCACTTGTGGCATATCTGCAATGCTGGGTCTCAAACTTTGTTGGACTTGCTGATATTCTTCACATACTTATCCTTGGTGGAGATGTTGACCAGTAGCAGTTAATCTGAGATTTTCATTCTATCGAAGCCACTGTCTCTGCCTCCTTGTATTCTTCCCCATACACATCCCGTGGTTCAAGCACTCCCAGTTGGATTTTCAACTCATTGATAGAGAGAGGGAACATCCTACCCCGCAGTTGAAAGCGCAGGGTACCAAGAGTCTCGATGGTATAGTTGCCACAGGGGTTGAACTTAACCGTTCCCATGAATTCTTTGGAGATCTTCTTCTACGCCAAATAGTTCCATTCCAAGACTTTTCCCCATCCTATTCCTTCAAAATACCCTACCACCTTCTCCTTGATTCCAAATTCCTCCAATAACTCTGTAAGCAGAAAATACCAAGGGATGATCTCCATGTTCTGGAGGATGGCATACCATTGATTGTCTCTCGGTATGGTCGTGCCAGATGAAGCAGGTCGCACCAAACCCTTTTTCTTGATTGTAATCTTCTTGGTAGCAATGCTGGGTGTAGACTTCACCGGAGCTGGTAATCCTCTAGAGTCAGAGCTATCCATCGTCTCTATCTCCTCCTTTTCTATTTCCTCATCTTTCTTTCCTTCTCCTTTTTCCACTTCTCATGCCTTCCATTTCCTTTTCTCCACAGCAGAGGTTTTTCTCACCGTGCTTGTGTGCTGGTCTTACTCCCTTCTTTGCCTTGTTTAGTTTTTGGCAGCGGAGGAGGTTTTGAAACATCCAACTTCCTCTTGACTTTTACCCCCTTCTCTATGCTTTGTCGGGTTGGTTCTTCTTGAGACTGCACAGAGGAATTTTCTTCTTCCCCTTCCTCCTCCATTGCTTGTTCCTCCTCTTGTTCGTTCTCATCGTTCCTCCTCCTCGTTGTTGGAGGAGGTATGACCATCCTCCCTTGACTGAGAGTTGGAACGAGCAGGGCTGGGAGGTGGAGTTGGTTCTTTTGATGGAGGGGATGGCATAGTGGTACCTTTCTTTCCTCGGGCAGTGGTGGCTTTTTTCATCAATGCGGGTGCAGTTGAACTGACTTTCGCAGGGGTTTACTTCTTTTCTTTTTTTAGGTGGCTGTTCCTCAACTTCTTCCACCTGGTCAGAACCTTTGATTTCTTAAGTGTCCCCTTCACCGGTGACTTCCTTTTCCGGTGAAGGTGATTTATCCTTCTCCTTCGCCTCAATAGTCAGGGGAGGTGTGGTTTCCTCCACGACTTGTGTGGGGGTCTCCTCCGACGTAGAGCTGCGCGTCTTTCTCTTGGCTTCTACCTGCACCGCTTTTGTGGCAGTGGTGCTCTTTTGCCCGGTGGTGGCAGTCTGAGCACTGCCGAATACGGCGCCACTCTTAGAACTCTTTATTTCTGCAGGTTTCTTAGTTCTGGCCATGGCAATTTTTTTTAGGGTTCTAAATGGGGTTGCGATTTAGGAGTAATTTTGTGTGAAGCAACAAGGAAACTGAGAGTTCTTATGGAATTTAGGGAATGGCAATTACAAACGGAGTGGAGAGAATGGGTGTAGTGTGTAGCAATGATGGAGTTCGTGGTGACTTCAAGAGGTAGAATTTAAACCGACCTAGAGAGTGGAGATGATGGTTATGGAGTATTAGGAATGATTAAGGAAAGAAATCATTACCAAATTCAAAATTCAAACCTTCCTGCAAAACTCGAAGTGGCAGAGTCACTTCTCAATCAAAAGTTGTTAGACACACTTCCACGTTGTTGTCGAAAAAAATACCCTAGGCCTCCACCTACACACTTTGCATCGCAAAGTGGATTCAGACTCTCCCTTGGGCCTTGATTATTTTTGGCCTGTATTCTGCAAATTCTTTTTCAGCCCAAGATCACGAATTAAAGATTTCTTAAGTAATAAAATGGAACAACGGTTGCGGTCATATCAGTGACCACTCCTGGATTGCTTCCCAGTCAGCGCTCTTGTTTAATATCTCGAGCTTGACGTCTCCATGTTTATTCTCACTGGTAAATAGGGTCCAAGAGGGAGCACTTCTCCTTGTGCTTCTTCAAATTGGAGTAGTCGAAATAAGGTTTCAATCGATGACCATTCACCACGAACGTATCACTTCCATTGAGGTCATATACCTCGATACTTCCATTGGGGGATATTTCCTTTACTATGTATGGCCCTTCCCATTTGGATCGGAGTTTCCCACTCATCAATTTAAAGCGAAAGTTAAAAAGCAACACCTTTTGTCCAACCCATAATTCCTTCTTTCGGATTTTTGCATCATGAATTTTCCTAGTTCTTTCCTTATATAAAACTGCATTGTCGTATGCCTCTAAAGGCGGTTCTTCTAACTCACTCATCTGCAATCTCCTTTCTTCTCCGGCCAAGGTCATACTGAGATTGATTTTCTTGATGGCCCAGTATGCCTTGTGTTCTATTTCCATAGGAAAGTGACACCTCTTCCCAAACACCAGTCCGAAGGGTGACATCCCAATTGGGGTTTTGTAGGCAGTTCGGTATGCCCATAACGCATCCCCTAAATGACTACTCCAGTCCTTTCAGTTGGAATTGATCACCTTTTCCAGTATGCTTTTGATCTCCTTGTTCAAGATTTCAGCTTTTCCATTTGCTTGGGAGTGATATGCAGTTGTCACTTTGTGTTTTACCCTCATCCTCTTTGTGAGTGCCCTGATGGTCGCGTTACAGAAGTGGGATCCCTGATCGCTGATGAGAAATTTTGGGACTCCAAATTTGTTAAACACCTGGTCCTTCAAAAATTCAGCTACCGTATGAGCATCATTGTTTGTTGTAGCCTTTGCCTCAACCCACTTAGATACGTAATCAACTGTCACCAATATATATTCATAATTTCCAGACTTGGGAAATGGTCCCATGAAGTCTATTCCCCATACATCGAAAATTTCCACAGGCATAATAGGCATTTGAGGCATCTCATCTCTTGCAGTAATGCCTCCAACCATCTGGCACTTCGGGCAGCCCTGTACCTATTTTCTTGCATCGGCAAACACTGAAGGCCAATAAAATCCGCTATCCAAAATCCTTTGTGCTGTTCTTTTACCACCAAAATGTCCACTGCATGAAGTCCCATGGCACATTTCCAAGATTTGAGTGTGCTCATCTTCAGGAACACACCTCCGTATGACCTGATCTGCTCCTATCTTCCATAGATGCGGTGCCTCCCAAAAGTAAGAGCGGGCTTGAGTTACCAATTTCTGCTTTTCAAACTTGGTTTTTCCTGATGGAACTTCTTTTGTGATCAAATAGTTGGCTATATCCGTGTACCATGGCTCCTTATCGGTCAGGGCATATAGAGACTCCATCTCTGTATGGGCATATACTGTGTAAAGCTTCTCATCAGGAAAGGTGTCCTCTATGGGTTCTCCATCATCCTTTCCCATTTGTAGCCTGCTCAAATGATCTGCTACAAGGTTAGCAGCTCCTTTCTTATCCCTGATTTCAATGTCGAACTCTTGTAACAACAATATCCATCTAATAAGACGTGGCTTAGATTCCTTCTTCGCCATCAAATATTTCAAAGCTGCATGGTCAGTATATATAATTACCTTAGTGCCTAAAAGATAAGACCTGAATTTCTCTATGGTGAATACCACTGCTAAAAGCTCTTTTTCAGTCATGGTATAGCTGCACTGAGCGGATTAAGGGTCTTTGAAGCATAGTAAATGACGTAGTTCTCCTTCCTCTTTTTCTGTCCTAGTATAGCTCCAACTGCATGATTACTAGCGTCGCACATAATCTCGAAAGGCGATTCCCAATCTAGAGGTTGTATGATGGGGACTGACATAAGTCTGCTCCTTAGGTCGAGAAATACCTCTTTGCAGTCATCATCGAAGTCAAACAGAACATCCTATTGTAGTAGTCTGGTCATGGGTTGGCGATTTTTGCGAAGTCCTTAATGAAACGTCGGTAAAACCCTGCATGACCCAGGAATGCCCGTATGTGCTTTACCGTGGTTGGGTATGGCAATTTGGCAACGGAATCGATCTTTTCTTTGTCCACTTCGATCCACCTTTCAGAAATAACGTGGCCGAACACTATTCCTTCCTTCACCATAAAGTGGCACTTTTCATAGTTAAGCACCAAACTCTTCTCCACGCATCTCTTTAACACTAATTCTAAATTATTGAGGCATGTGTCGAACGAATCTCCATACACCTTGAAGTCATCCATAAATACTTCAATACAATTCTCCAACAAATCAGAAAAAATACTCATCATTCACCTTTGAAAAGTCCCAAGTGCATTACACAGACCAAACGGCATCCTTCGATAAGCAAATGTTTCATACATGCATGTGAAAGTTGTTGTCTCTTAGTCCTCTTGAGCCACAAAGATTTGCATGTATCCCAAGTACCTATCTAAAAAGCAGTAATAAGCATTACCAGCTAGACGTTCAAGCATTTGATCGATAAAGGGTAGGGAGAAATGGTCCTTCCATGTGACCATGTTCAACTTCCTGTAATCTATGCAGACTCTCCACCCAGTCTGTAGTCTTGTCGGAACCAGCTCTCCCTTGTTATTTTTACAACTTGTATCCCTGATTTCTTCGGTACGACATGGACGGGGCTGACCCACTGGCTGTCAGAGATAGGAAAAATAATTCCTAACTCTAAAAGTTTCAGAATCTCATTTAGTACCACTTCTTTTATGATAGGGTTCATTTTTCTCTATGAATCTCGCACTGGTTTTGCTCCTTCTTCAAGGTATTTATGGTGCATGCATTCAGTCGGACTGATTCCCTTAATATCTGCTAAGGTCCAACCGATGGCTTCATTATTCTCCTGTAAGACCCTGACCAATCTTTCCTCTTATATCATAGTCAGATCTGCACTGATGATTACCAGGAGAGTCTCCTCAGGCCCCAAATAAGCGTATTGCAGATGTTTAGGCAATTTCTTAAGTTCCAAGACCGGCGCTTTAACAATTGAGGGCAACAACTTTTTGTGCTGCCCATTCTGAGAAAATAGATCTGGCTTGCCCTCTGCTGATCCTTCAGCTGAGTACACTTCCAAAATAATTTCTTTTATCCTTTGGTCCACTTCAGATTCTGCTTCTAAAGTGCTTTCCTTGAGCGAATATAACTCCATAATGGCCTATTTCATGTCCTAATCTCCCATTTGAGCGGCATCACGGTCGGTCAAGCCAGATTGGATCATTCTATCCGTTAACTCACTCAAGCTAAACTCAAGGCTTTGTTCCTGCACCATTGGTTCAAATACATCAATCATCTCAACTGACTCCACTTCTTGCTTCCTCCTCATAGCTTCATAGATGTTGAATTTCTCTACTACTCCATCAAATTCACATGACATAATCCTTATTTTCATGTCAATCTTTGTTCTCGCAGTCATCATGAAAGGTCTACCCAACAGGATAGAGTTCTCTTTGGTTTCTGATCCTGTGTCCAATACATAGAAGTCAACAGGAAAAATCAAGTCCCCCACCTTAATCAACACATCTTCTATTACTCCTTCTGGGTATGCATTAGACCGATCTGCTAGTTGTATAACCACTTGAGTATCCCTTAGCTCTCCCAAGTTCAATCGATTAAAAACAGCTAGGGGCATCACATTTATTGAAGCCCCTAGATCCATCATAGCTTTATCCACATTTCTTCCTGATATGTTACAGGGAATGGTAAATATTCCGGGATCCTTAAGCTTTGGGGGTAATTTTTGTTGGATTACAGCTGACACACTTTCCCCCATCACGTATCGAGCATCCTCTTCCACTTTCATCTCTCTCGAATATAAATCCTTTAGGAACTTAGCATATTTCGGAATGCGTTTAATTATGTCCAATAGGGGTATGCTAAGTTCCACTTTTTGAATCAGTTTGATCATCTCACTCGCTTTTTTTTCTTTAGCTTTCTGCCGTAGTCTGCCTGGAAAAGGGGGTCCGGTCTGATCGTCACCAATCTGTTCTCCAGTAAGCCCATTACTGGTCCCCTCATCTCTTTTCCTATTAGCTTCTGCTTCGGCCAAAATTTTCTTGCTTGCTCATCCTCCACCTCTGTCAATATTACATGTGCTTGTTCCTTGTGATTTATTCCCTGTGGAGGGAGCTTTCCCGTGTTTTCCTCTACTTTGGTGAGTGCCTTCGCCAAATGACCAATTTGCACATTAGTTTGATTCATACTAGCCCGAACCTTATTTCTGAACTTTTCACTTTCTTTAGCCATATTTTTGATGGCTTCCTCCCAAGGTGCACGTCTCTGATGTGGAGGTTGGTACACTTGTTGTTGTTGTGGTTGGTAGTTCTGCGGAGGCGGTCCAACTTGATAATGTGGCTGCTGCTGGTGTTGGGTATACTGTTGTGAAGACCCTGGTAGACCCACATTATTTTGTTGGGTCTGACCGTCCTGTTTCCATCTAAAATTTGCGTGATCCCTCCATCCTCGATTATACATGTTAGAGAAGGAATCATGTTTCCAATGGAAGCCTTCATTTCCTCCCATAGCATTGACATCCATCAAATCTTCACCAAAATTTGGACAATTCTCAGACTGGTGTCTAGTAGCATCACATAGGCCACACTGGCGAACCTCTTTCTGTATGATCACACCACTCAGTAGTGCCTTAATTTCCTTTATTTCTTTACTTAGCGAGGTAAGATTTCCTTTTCCACTTCCTTGGAGGGCAATTCCCTATGTCTTTCATAACCCTCCTCTCGTGATTCTTCAGCCATAGTCCCGAATAGTTTGAAGATTTTCTGGGGTGCTTTGGCCATCAATGATCCATTGCATGCGGCTAACACCAGCCCATGATCATTTCTCTGCATTCCAATCACAAAACTCTCCACTTGATTGGAGTGATCTAATGGTGGGGCAGTTGCTCAAAAGCTGCTTAAATCTCATCCAATACTTATAGAAGGATTCCAGCCCATCTTGTTTAATATTCCTGATTTCTCACCTCAGTCTCTCAACTCTGGTTGCTGGAAAGAATTCCTTTAAAAAGCATTGTTGCATCTCAGCCCAGGAAGTAACACTTCCTTCTGGCAAATTGTATTGCCATCTCCTTGCATGATCCACCAATGAGAATGGGAAAAGTATTAATTTCACATATTCTTGCTGATTCTCATTTCATTGGTGCATCACTGTCATCTCAAAATCCTAAAGATGAGTATGGGGGTCGTCCCCAGCATATCCATTAAACTTTGATAAGACCTGTATCAGTGCTGGTTTGAGGTCATACCGCTCAGGATGGAAAGGGTTCTCAGGTAGAGTGATCCCGTTCGGCCTGAAATTCAGATTTGTTGCGTATGCCAACTATTTGAGGGTCTGCGCTTGCTGTGGTTCTACCATAGCATCGTGTCTAGCTATTCGTGCTATAACGTGTAGTCGTCGTTCAGTTCGATCGATGTTTGGATCAAAAATTTATGCTCTTGCTACTCGATGAGTTCCACGCATACACCAGTAGGGGAATGAAATGAGAAGAGTAAAATTACTGCGCGTCACTCCCCGGAAATGGCGCCAATTTTGACACGCACCCATCATGTGGTACAATCAAAATACTTGTGTATGCCCGAGACGGACAGTACACGCTCCTATGCCCACAACTGGACTGGTTAGTCTTAGCGGTAAGCTAGGGTCGATCCTATGGAGAATGAGGAACTACTTTACTCTTCAGGTGCACAAGTTTGGTTGTCACAATCCAATCCTGTTATCTGCACAATTAACTTAAAGACAATCAATATAAAAGGGGTAAGATTTGGGGTAGGTCATGATGATCGTTGATATATGTATTCGGTAATGGGCATACTGAAGATCCATCCATGCTTCATATAAACTCAAGGTGTGGCCCAAAGATATTGGGGCATTTCAAGAGTCTATACTCCACACTTGGGATGATTGAATCCCTTGTGGTCACTTGGTCCGAAGGTCATGCTTCACACCGGTCACAAGGCCGTGCTTCACTCCTGCTTAGGTAGTAGTTATACCCGATCCCTCCAAATATGACCCCCACCAACCTTCTCTTCCAAGCTTCCTGGCTTCACACCTACAGAGTGGACATAACTCATGGGATATCCATTTCCGGTAACACGTCCAACCGGTCATCGATACATCTACAATGCGTGAGGTGAGTCCCTTGGTCAATGACCATGGCTTTATGCCTCGTTACAGTTGGTGGATAGCTGTTAGAGAAGCCCAAGGCCAAGGAATGACGCAGTATCCCCTTGCCCGTTCCTCGCCATCCAGATCTACAACTCCATTGAAGGCGTTGCTTAGCTACTCGGTCATGGGTATACTGAACATTGCTGTCTGTCATACCCTTGCCTTTGCTTGGCATGGTACAGCCCTAACCGAGCGGAGATAACCCGCTAGGTCAGAACTGCCCATTAATTTTGTTCAGATCTCTCCGGAACCACTGGATCCAACCGAAGGCACAAATGCCTCTCGAATATTTCACATATCAATACTTAATCATCCCCCACCCAAATCTCACCAGGGGAACTACTCACACATATTGAAATGCATAATCACGAAAGTAAATAAACACATAAATAACATAAAACACGAAATGCTTGAATTCAGAAAATACCTAAGGCAAACTGCCTTGGATTTGTTCACGACAAGAATTTAAAATGAAAGCTAGTAAATTGTTTTGGTACGGAAATGTAAAACGAACTGAAAGTAAATTGTATCTCGAACTGAATGCTATTGAATACTAGAGGTAACCAACGTTTTGCAGCCACACTTGCTGGACTTTTATAGATGAAACTTTGATTGTCAACATCCTCCTCTGGTAGATCATATCGCTGTGATTTATTGCTTCCATATTTTGCTAGATCTTGATTGATTCTTGACTGATCAGATTGATAGTTGCCAATCACCGCTTGATTGATTGGGATGATTGACTGACTTCCAGATCTTTCTTTGTACAGGAACTCGACAGAATATCATGCAAATCCCTTCTACGCGCCTTTTCTTATTTAGCTTCGGCGGCTGGCTGCTGATATCGGTAGTGGTCATACTGGGGCTACATGTCTTGGTTAGCCTCACACTAGTGTATTGTCCTTCTCCTGGGGGAATCAGATTCATGCAGTGGGATAGAATTGCTCCAATATTGCCCATTTTGACCATCTTGTCTCCGTTTGCATAGGACTGACCTTCCTTCCCACGAATAACTGCTTTCTTCCCTATACCGACACTACAGACACAAAAAGACAAGAAAAATAGGGCCAAATGGCCCAAAAGTCGAAGACGCATCAGCGTCATCGAGCTCTGATGGGGGAGATTTGTTAGCCTTGTAGATTTGATCCGTGTCATGGTGCAAGCCATCATAGCACCATGGCACGGGCGACGTCGGATCGACATGACTCGATGTATGTTTTGGATGATGGCATGTCCGGATGAGCTGGATATTGAAGATGCTCGGGGAAATCATGGGTTTGGAAGACTTTGGCATGGATGGATTTGGTTGTTCCAAAGTTGGTTCGTTTCACGTGTCGGGATGGTGTCTGCCCCACACGTTGTGGTGCGAAGTTCTGCCGTTCTAGGCCGGCACGGAGTTGGCACAATGAGATGGTGTCATTGGGTGAGTTTAGCTCGTGGGAAAAGTTTGGCTCGAGAAAAGTTGCTTGGTTTGAGTTTTGGCACGAGGATGACTCTTGGAGCAGTGCCATAGCACTGTCTGCGCCCAGCAGGATTTTGTCGCCCCACAGCCTGTTCGGTGTTTGGTGCTGGCATGACAGTTATTGGGCAGTTATCTATTATAGGGAAGGTGGTGCTCTTGCGAGCCACAACCGCCCCCAACCGTCCTGACCCACTTTGTGCATAAACTGGTGTTGAAGCAAATGAGTTGCCGCTATGTGGACCCACACGACCTGATCCAGCTCATTTTGCCCGTTTGACCCGATTTTCAGCCCGAGTTGGTTATTCTTAGTGATGGGGGATTTGTCCATCACATATATAGTGCGTGAGTAGTATTATTGGCACATAGACGAGTTTGTGCGAGTCTTGGTGCTTCCTTTGTATGAATTGTGAGTAATACGAAGGTTGGGAGTGAGATTTCCCATACGTTGTTTGTGTACTTTAATTCCATTGCGTGGGTGTGCGTGATTTACTTGATGCTTGCACAAACGTGATCCTTACAAACAATCAAACACGAGAGTTGGTGAGGATTGAGTGAAGGCTGATCGAACTTGGTGTTCGGTGCCGCACAAGGGCGAAAAATTCTGAAACGGATTGAAAACCTTGTGACATCAGCCATAGTCCCCAATAGTTTGAAATTTTCCTGGGGTGTTTATCCATCAATGATCCATTGCATGCGGCTAACACCAACCCATGATCGCTTTTTTGCATTCCTTCACAAAACTCTCCACTTGATCCTTTGGAGTAATCTGGTGGTGGGGGCAGTTGCTCAAAAGTCGTTTAAAACTCGTCCAATACTCATAGAAGGATTCCAGCCCATATTGTTTGATGTTCCTAATTTCCCATCTCATTCTCTCAACTCTGGTCGCTGGAAAAAATTCCTTCAAGAAGTATTGTTGCATTCAAGCCCAGGAAGTAACACTTCATTCCGGTAAGTTATACAGCCACCTCCTTGCACGATCCACCAGAGAGAATGGGAAAAGTACTAGTTTCACATATTCTTACTGATTCTCATTCGATTAGTGCATCACTGTCATTTCAAAATCCTGGAGATGGGTGTAGAGATCGTCCTCAGCGCATCCATTGAACTTCGGTAAGGCCTGTATCAGTGCTGGTTTGAGGTCATACTGCTCAGGATGGAAAGGGTTCCCTGATAGAGTGATCCCATTCGGCCTGAGACTTAGGTTTGTTAGGTATGCCAACTGTTTGAGGCTCTGTGCCTACTGTGGTTCTACCATAGCGTCGCGTCTCGCTATTCGTGCTATCGCGTGTAGTCGTCGTTCAGTTCGATCGATGTTTGGATCAAAAATCAATGCTCATGCTACTCGACGAGTTCCACGCATACACCAGTAGCGGAAGATTGAATGAGAAGAGTAAAATTGCTGTGCGCCACTCCCCAGCAACGGCACCAATTTTGACACGCACCCGTCGTATGGTACGATCAAAATACTTGTGTATACCCCAGACGGACAGCACACGCTCTTATACCCACAACCGGACTGGTTAGTCTTAGTGGTAAGCTAGGGTCGATCCCACGGAGAGTGAAGAACTACTTTACTCTTCAGGTGCACAAGTTTGGTTGTCACGATCTAATCCTGTTATCTACACAAATAACTTAAAGGCAATCAAATATAAAAATGGTAAGATTTGTGGTAGGTCATGATTGTTGTTGATATGTGTATTTGGTCATAGGCATACTGAAGATACGTCCATACTTCGCATAAACTCAAGACGTGGCCCAAAGACATTGGGGCGTTTCAAAAGTCTATAATTGGTTGAATCCCTTATAGACACTTTGTCCGAAGGTCACGCTTCACCCCGGTCACAAGGCCATGCTTCATTCCTCCTTAGATAGTAGTCATACCCGATCCCTCCAAGTATGACCCTCACCAACCTTCTCTTCCAAGCTTCCCGGCTCCGCACCTACAGAGTAGACATAACTCGTGGGATATCCATTTTCGGTAACACGTCCAACCGGTCATTGATATATCTACGATGCGTGAGGTGAGTCCCTTGGTCAATAACCATGGCTTGATGCCTCATCACAATTGATGGATAGCCATTAGAAAAGCCCAAGACCGAGGAACGACGTAGTATCCCCTTGCCCATTCCTCGCTTTACATATCTATAACACCGAAGGCGCTGCTCAGCTACTCGGTCATAGGCATACTGAACATTGTTGTTTGTCATGCCCTGGCCTTTTCATGGCATGGTACAGTCCTTACCGAGCGGAGATCACCCACTAGGTCCGAACTGCCCAGGATATCTGCTCAGACCTTTCCGGAACCACTGGACTCAACCGAATGCGCAAATGCTTCACGAATACCTCACATATCAACAATTAATCATTTCCCCCACCCAAATCTCACTAGGGGAATTACTCACACGCATTGAAATGCATAATCACAACGGTAGATTGACACATGAATAACATAAAATACGAAATACTTAAATTAGAAAATACCTAAGGCAAACCACCTTGGATTTGTTCTCGACAAGAATTAAAATACTGAAAAATTTAAATTATTTGTGCTAAAATGTAAAAGAAGTGAAAGTAAATTGTATCTTGAGCTGAACACTATCGAATGCTATATTAACCAACGTTTTGTCAGCCACACTTGTTGGACTTTTATAGTTGAGGCTGTGGCAGTCAAATTCCTCCTCTAGCAGACCATATCGGCGTGATTGATTTCTTGCCATATTTATCTTGATCTTGATGGATGCTTGATTTATCGGATTGTTGATTGACAATCACTGGTTGATTGATTAGGGTGATTTGATTGCCTTGCAGATCCTTCTGTTGTTGGAACTCGACATGATCTCTGCAAATCTTCTTCACGCGTCTTTCCATATTTGGCTTTGGCGGCTCGCTGCTGATGTCAGTTGTGGTCATACTGGCTGCATGCTTTGGTTGGTCTCACACCAGGGTACTTTTCTTCTCCTGGGGGAATCAGCTTCATGCATGTAATACTCCGATCTTCTAAGTCTTAATTAATCATCGTAATTATGATTAAATGTGCCTAAGTGCTTATTAAATGTGTTCATATGTGATTATGTGCGAAATTATGTGATAAAATTTTTAAGAAATAATTTTCTATGTAAAATTACCAAATTGCCCCTGAAGAGCAAAAATGTAATTTTCTCGTTTCGGTGAATTGAAACGAAAATATGATGAGTTATATGAGCATGAGAATATGAAGTTAAGTATGTGTGCAAATTTCAGAAAATTCTGAGAAAGTTGATTTTATTATGAATAGTAACTGCCGACGATAATTCGCTATTTATCGACTATTTCTGAATTTCGTCGAATTAGTGTCTTTTGAGTCTAGAATTTATTTTAAGACCATTGGTGAATGTTTGAAAATTTTTCGAGTTCATTTAAATCGAGTTTGAATTTTATTTCTTTGAGAAACGAATATGAATAGTAAATTTTTACGTTTTCTTCGTTATTCGAAATTTTGATCCGAAAATTAGATTTCTAGTATTCTTGATTTATTTGGTAAAGAATGTGATGAGTTAGAGTAAATTTGGATTTCGAGAAAGTGTCGTGGTTAGTTTTGAGTCGTTTGAGAGTTAATTGATTAAAGAAGGATGTTTTGTACTGGAAAATATTTTCTTCCAGGGATTTTTATCTGTTAAAAATCGGATTAATTCCTCCCTTATTCAGCCGACATGGCTCACCTCCCTCCCTCTTTAAATTGATTGCCCACTCTCACTCTCAAGAGAGTGTATTCCACTCTCCAAACCAACACCACTCTCATAAACTCTCACTTTCCCTCACTCTCTCCCTCTCCACACATATCACTCTCTCTCTCTCTCTCCCATCTCTCCCATTTCAGTCACACGCACACACAACACTTACATTTTATTTCCTCCATGGAAGCTTAAGCTACCAAGCTCCCAAAAATTCAAGGAAGATAACCTTTGTTGGGAAATTCTAGTAAAAGTTTTGATTGATTCCAAAACCAACTGACCCCAACCGAGTAGATGTTGCCAGATCCTAATGTTAGCTTTTAGGCTCGCTGTTTGAGCAATGTTGAGATTTTATATTTACAGGTCTCCAGCTGAAGACGGCAACATGGCTTCACTCGGATAGAACATCAGATGTAAGAAAGACAACTGAGAGTTCAAAGGGGAAGATGTAAGAAAGACAACTGAGCGTTCAAGAGATAGAACATCAGATGTGAAACACAACTGAGCGTTCAAGATACAGAACATCACTTGCAGGACTCGAACTGATAAGATCGACAACATGAAGTTCAAGGCAGCTGAGAGTTCAACTATTCCAATTCAGACAGAAGGTCAGATAAAGATAGCAATCAGATGGAACATCAGCTGGAGACCACTCGGATGAAGACCAAAACTTCTCAACCGACTAAACAAGGTTGAAAGTCAAAGGTTGAAGATTTGAATTTCAAAAAAGAAGTCACGTGAAGGTTTGACGTTCTGTCATTACCTCATTTAGCCCAACACAAGGCTGTCTCGGATGGAAAGCAGAAGTTCACAGTTGCCAAATCGGGAAAGTCTGCAGAGATGAGAGATAAGCCATCTTTTTCATAGAACAGAGATCAACAGCTCCTCCAATGGCTAGTTGATTCTCTCTGCCTATAAATAGAGGCATTCATTCATTCACTAAGACTAATAGACCGATAGAAGACAGACAAGTGCGAGAGCAGATAGACGAGCGAACATCACCAGTTGAGAATTCATATCGCAAACAAGCTAAACTGAAATCAATCTCTAAGAACATCACTAGTTGAGGGTTCATAGAGTGTTAGAATCTGTCTTGGTGTTTTCAAATCTTAGTTTGAGTCTTCATTTGTTCAAGCTTAGATTCTAGCTCACTCCTTAGTTCGAGCTATTAGTTGGAAACCCACCCTTTCACACATCCCCTCAAAAGGATTGTTAGGACCCTAATCTTCCCGAAATTGAGTAGATAGGTTGATAAGTACCCATAAACTTATCTGTAAGGGTGATAAGTACCCGTAAACTTATCTTAACGGTTGCAAAGCCCGCGTAAGCTTTGTGGTTCCAGTCCTAAAGAATTTGGACTGAGTTGTGTGGACTCACAACTCCCTGTGGACGTAGGAGTTCTCTCCGAACCACGTAAATCTTTGTGTGTTTGTGTTTTCTGTTCAGTTATTTATTGCATATCCAACTGACCAACTAACCAGCACTCAAACTGCATCTTTTCATTCTCAACTGATTTCGTTATTGACCGACCTTGCATATCTGAGCGTGAGTTATTTTATACGAGTTATTGTTATTTCCACCACATTCCGCACAACACCACTCTCACAGCTGAGTTTTCCTACTCAGTTGTGATTCCAGCTGAGTCCTCTTACTCGATTGTGATAATTTTTCAGGGGTTGTTTTAAAATTCCTAACTGTTGTATTCCCCCCCCCATACACCAGAACTCGTATCGGGACCATCAAGTGGTATCAGAGCAGTGGTTCAAAAGACTGCTGACTCTGTTTCACGAGGTGTGAATCGAGGTGTTTTTCTTCAGTGGTCAACTGAATAGATCTTTTTCACGCTAGTGCATATCTGCTTGCATCTGTTGTCTTTTTGTGGTGTGCAAATGGATGTTAAAGACAAGATTGTTGTCATGTTCTCGGTTGTGAACTATACATCCTGGAAGACTCGGATGAAGAAGATTCTACTGTCCAAGCATCATCGAATGCAACAAGTGATTTCATCTGGACCGATCACCATCATGGAAAAAGTCACCCACACTCCTACAAATCCCAATGATGGGGATGCAACTGAGGTGGTGGTTGAGAAAAAGCCAGAAGACTTCACTCCTGAGGAAGCGAAAGTGAGCCAGCTGGATATCTGGGCTCAGAGCACTATCATGTCCATAGTTGGACAAGACTATCTTCCATGGATAGAAGAGTGCAACACGGCTAAGGAGATGTGGGACATTTTGGCATCTCTTAGTGAAGGGAGTGATGAAACCAAGGAGAACAAGTTCTCCCATGCTTGTCAAGATTTTGATAACTTCTGTCTAAGAGTTGATGAAACCATTGATCAGTTGGAGCTTCGGTTCATGGATATCGTCAGAAGGATTCAATCTATCAGACGAGGAAAATATACTCTGAGAGAGATCAATCTCAAAGTATTACAAGCCCTACCAGCTGAGTGGGACACCTTCACCAACATTCATGAAAGCCGAGCTGATCTTGGAGAAATGGGAACTGATAGGCTATTCTCAATCCTGAAAGGAAATGAGTACAAGGTGAACCGACGAAGATCAACTCAGTCCTCGGTGCAGACGAGTCGACATGAAGATGTTGGTTCAGCAACAAAGACAGTAGCACTTCGAGCTGATTAGCCGCGAACATCAAGGGCAACAAGATCTGTAGACACAGCTTCGAAGGAGCCAAGCAGAGAAGAGCTGCAACAGAGCATCGCTGCCTTGTCAAAGAAGCTAGCTGACATGGATACCCGGTTTGGAAAATATAAATGGTTCTATAAATCCAACCGAACTCGAGATAACTCAAAGCCTGTGGCCAACAGTTGCTTTGAATGCGGCAAAGAGGGACACTTCAAAGCTGATTGTCCAGATCTCTCAAACAAAGATAGAGAAGCGTTGAGGGCCAAGCAAAATGCAAAGAACAAGGCCATGGTTGCAGAAGAAGCAGCTGACGACATGGACATCTTCACCGACACCGAAGATGAGGACTAGCTGACTTCCACCAACAACGCTATCGGACAGGATCAATATCTCATGGCACTTGGAACTGACCAGGATGATGCTGAGGTACATTCTAGTCCAGTTAATTTAAATTCTTCTAATGCTACTAACATGCAGGATTCAATAGATGAAGAGTTGGAACCCTCTTGGGGTGACTTCCTAGAACTCAGTGAGGAACTGCATCAGCAATCGATTGAGTTTAAGAATCTTCAAGAACAGTTTGCCAGACTTGAAGAATCCTTAACCGAAAAGGACGATCTGATTAAAAGTCAAACCGAAGAGATTGATAATCTCAAAAGTCAACTGTATGAGGCCAACCGAACTAATGCTCCAACCGATGAGGAGTTGAAGAAGCAGATCCAGGAGCAGCATGAGCAGTTGAACAAGCAAGATGCTCGGATCGACCAGCTGATGAAGAAGTCAGACGCACAGACCGAGCATATAGCTATTCTCCTCAAGGATTTGCAAACTGAGAAGGACAACCTGATAAAGCTATATCAATCATCCAAAATCATCGAGAATCTCATCAGTTATCAAAGATAAATGGATGACGTGTCTGGACTCGGTTACGACATGGTCAAGGACTCTGGAATTCCACCCGCAACCTTTGTCAAGGCCGTGGATGTCACGGTTGTCAAACCAGATTCGATTGAGTCTGCAACTCCCCAAATTAATCTGACCTCCACGTCACAGCAAGCACAACCAGCTAAAGAAACTGCAGCTGAGAAAGGAAAAGGAGCTATGGTTGGAGAACTGAAGAATCCTCAGTTGGGACTACAACCGAGGGGGAATGTTCCAAAATAAAGAAGAGGAATCAGAGACGTCGGAGATACACTCTGAACCGACCTCTGAACCGACCTCAGAACCGACCTCAGAAAGGATGGAATCAACCGAACCAACAGGGATTCAACCATCAGAATCAACATCGGTTCCATCATTAGAACAACCAGAGGTTCCATCAGAGTCAACCTATGTGGAACAATTCCAACAGCTGCGAATATTCATGCCACAACATGAATCAACAGTCGGGCATGAACAACTGGAGTCGACAGTCAGGAACATGGAATCAGACTCAGCCACAAAGATTCCAAAATGGCATCCGACCTCATCAGTGAAACCAACAGGGTCAGAAACGCCAACAAAATAGGAGGAATGCCTCTCCTCCTAAAGCTCACAATGGGAGAAATCAATCTCCTCCCAAGAAACAGAACATGAACAATAACAACAAGCCTAAGGATAACCGAGGTGTTGTTATAGTTGATGGAGAAGGAAAAGTAATTTGGAATGATAAATCTATCCGAATATACAGGGAAAAGCGACTCACAGTTCAAGGGGAAACTGGTTCTAACCCTCCAGGACCCAACTAAAATTGGGGACCTAAGCGTGTTTCTCTGTGCAGGAGCAGGAGGAACAGCTGAGGAAGAATAAAGCATCACAAACCATGTGGGTGATGGATAGTGAATGCTCGAAACACATGACAAATCTGAAGGATTTGCTTGGAAGTTTCGTGGAGAAGGAAGGACCATTAGTTACCTTTAGTGACAAATCAAAAGGTCACACCAAAGGATACGGTACCCTTGAAACCAATCATGTATCCATTTCTAATGTTTCATATGTTGATGGATTGAAGCATAACTTGCTCTCCATCAGCCAATTCTGTGATAATGGTTTCTCTATTAAGTTTGATGCGCAGAGCTGCAGGGTTAAAAATGCCAGAACAAAGCAAGTCATATTGTTGGGAAATCGATCCCCAACCGGGAATATCTACTATGCAGATTGGAATAGTAGTCCTCCTGACACCTGTCTTTTATCAAAGAGCAGTTCAGATGTGAGCTGGCTGTGGCACAAAAGACTCAACCATCTAAATTTCAAGACAATGAACCGACTTGCGAGACAGGAACATGCAAAGGGCATTCCTAACCGAGTGTTTTCAACAACACATATCTAAAGTGCATGTCAGTTGGGAAAGCTCGCTAGATCCTCCTTTCGGTTGAAAACGATTCCCTCGACCGACCGAGTATTGCAGCTGATCCATATGGATCTCTTCGGGCCAGTTACACCCTAGAGCATGAATGGTAACGAGTATACACTTGTTGTTACTGATGATTTCTCTAGGTATACGTGGACCATTTTCATGCGTCACAAATGTGAAACCCGAGATGAGCTACCCAAGCTGATGGATCGGATATCAAACCAACAAGAGATGAAAATTATTTCTATCCGATCAGACCGTGGAACCGAGTTTCTAAATGAAACCATCATCGAATACTGTGAGAAGCACGGAATCACTCATCAAACATCAGCTGCGCGTACTCCACAACAGAATGGAGTAGCCGAGCGAAGGAACCGAATGCTGAAGGATGCTGCAACATCCATGTTGACAAGCTCAGCTCTGCCAAAAATATTTTGGGCTGAGGCAATCAACACAGTCTGCTACACCCAGAACCGGTCTCTTCTGACCAAGCGGTTGGGAAAGACTCCATATGAGCTATGGAGACGCAGGAAGCCTGATATTTCATATTTTCGCGTTTTTGGTTCTAAGTGTTATATTCACAACAATGGGAAGACTCAGTTGAAAACTTTTGACGCCAAGGCTTCGAAGGGCATATTTCTCGGATATGCCGCTCGGATCAAGGCTTATAGAGTTTTCAACAACAGCTCTCACCAAATCGCAGGTTCTAAGGCAAAAGAATCTAGCTGAACCATTAGTATGGGCAACTGAGGATGATGATCCTTGTTCCTCTGAAGATGAATGTGAGGACCCCCACTCATCTCAAGGGGGAACTCCAGCTGATGTCACTCCAACTGCATCAACATCCGAAGCCCAACCGAGCCCGGTTCAAAATATTGTCCATGTTGAGGATCCAGACTCCACAACTGATAAATCACTAGTTCTGAAGATCCCAGCATCTCCCACGACTCAGATCACGGAACAACCACTGTTGGAAGAAGAAGGAAGACGCAACAAGAGATGGTATGAAGATCATTCCAAGGACAACATCATTGGAGATCCAGCCAAAGGTGTGAGTACTAGAAGCAGAGTTGCAAATCCAGACTCAGCTGAGAAAGATTCCAACACTTACGCCCAATATGCTGAGGAGTTGGCAGTTCTGAAAGAGTTCGAACAAGCAGGAGATGTTGCCATGATTTCATGTTTCATAGCTGATGTGCCAGAACCAAAGAATGTTGTGGAAGCTCTCAACTATGTTCATTGGACAACAGCTATGCAAGAAGAGCTGAACGAATTTCTACGCAACTGTGTATGGGAGTTGGTAGAAAGACCAAATGGTGTCAAAGTTATTGGATTAAAGTGGATTTTCAAGAACAAGAGAGACGCCATTGGATTCATCGTGAGGAATAAGGCAAGGTTGGTAGCTCAGGGATATTGCCAACAAGAAGGAATTAATTTCAAGGACTCCTTCGCGCCAGTTGCAAGGTTGGAAGCCACCAGAATTTTTCTAGCCTATGCCGCATTTCACAAATTCAAGGTTTATCAGATGGATGTGAAATGTGCCTTCCTCAACGGTGATATTAAGGAAGATGTTTATGTTGAACAGCCTCCCGGTTTTGAGACTGGAGATGGAAGAGTGTATAAGTTGAAGAAAGTGATCTATGGATTGAAGCAAGCACCCAGGGCTTGGTATGACACTCTATGTGGTTTTCTTCTGAACTCGGGGTTCAAACGAGGGTCAGTTGACAAAACACTGTTCACCATAAAAATTGGAGAAGACATACTTGTAGTGCAAATCTATGTTGACGACATCATATTCGGTTCTAAGTCGGAAGAGCTGTGCGAGAAATTCTCAACCGTCATGAAGGAGAAATTCGAGATGTCAATGATGGGCGAGATGAATTATTTTCTTGGGCTACAGGTGAAGCAGTTATCAAAAGGGATTTTTATCAATCAGTCCAAATATACAAAGGAGCTCATGACAAAGTTCGGTTTGCAGTCAAGTAAAATCACAAAGATCCCGATGAATACTAACTGGAAGATTGAACCCGGATCTGAGGGAAAACTCGTAGATGCCAGTAAGTATAGAGGGATTATCGGTTCTTTGCTATATCTAACCGCCAGTCGGCCAGACATATCTTACGCGGTTGGAGTGTGTGCTCGGTTCCAAGTTCAGCCGAGGAAAGCACACATGTTGGCAGCAAAGAACATCATTAAGTATCTGAAGGGCACTGTTAATGTTGGGTTGTGGTATCCAACCGACGACAATATCCAACTGACTGGATACTCAGATGCGGATCTAGCCGGAGATCGGTTGGACAGGAAGTCCACATCTGGAAACTGTCAGTTCATGGGAAGCAAGCTAGTTTCATGGTTCTCCAAGAAATAAGCATGTGTTGCCACTTCTACAACCGAGTCAGAGTATATGGCTGCCGGTAGTTGTTGCATGCAAGTGTTGTGGCTCAAGCAACAGCTGAGAGATTATGAAGTCGCCACTGGACAGGTTCCTATTCATTGTGATAGCTGAAGTGCCATTGCTATCTCTTTGAATCCTGTTCACCATTCTTGGACGAAGCACATTGACATCCGACATCATTTTATCCTAGATCATATTGAGAAGAAGGATATATATATGGAGAAGATTCCAACTGAGATTCAGAGAGCCGATATCTTTATCAAACCTCTAGCAGAAGCACGGTTCAAGATGTTGTGTGATCTCCTTGGATTGTTGGATCCATCAGATGAGGAACCAGCTGAGGTGAAGAGATAGATATCCATCTGAGGGGGAAGCTCAGATGAAGGGGGAATCTCAGATGCGAATTGCCAACCTAAGGCATCAGACATCAGCTGAACAGACGAACTCGAGTCAGCTGATGGTCTGCCGCAACATTGGATCAAACGTCAGCTGAACAGACGAACTCGAGTCAGCTGATGGTATGCCGCAACATTGGAACACAGCTGATTCCGACGTCAGCTGGCAGGTACACAGCTGATTCCGACATCAGCTGGCAAGTATCATTTATGGCTGAAGGTGTTTGTGTCTTAAATGAGAATGTTTGAAATAAATTCAAACATTCCTGAGCATGTCAGTTAGACTAAAATAGCCATCATAGCGCATTTAATGTAAAGTGCGGCTGAACATCAATAGCCTACTTTATAGTGCGACTGGGCTGACATTAAACAGTTCACCTTCTCACATGCGGGTATTGGAACTCGAAATTCAACGTCAAGTCAAAGCTAGTCAACAGACGCGAGATCTTAACCGTTGATGGATTCGCGCCATTCAACCCTAGCCGTCGATTTCAAACGACCCAATAACCTATAAAAGGCGGAAAATCAGGAAATGATCTCTTACCTTCTACATTTGTGTTTATCTGCAGTAACTATTCATTTTCGTCTCCGATTTGTCTCACCATTTTCTGCAAGTTTTTCTCTCTATATATAATGTTCACAGAACACTAAATGGCACCAAAAGCTTCTACACAAGGAAAGAAGATGGCATCTTCTTGGCTTTCTCTAGTCCCTTCATCATACGACGAGTCCTTTGATATGCTGCTCTCCAAGATTCATTTTGAGCAGATACTGTCGGACGAAGCACTGGACTCGCCGGTGTTGTCTCCCCTCGCCGATATACTCAGGAAGAATGGCCTTCTGGACTGGGCGACACTTTTCCCCACCCACTTTCTCAGGCGACAGGTCGGGGAATTCTACCTAAACCTGCAATCTCCAATCGACAGTAGAGATGGCCTCGTCTCAAAAATTTCCTGTCGACAATGCGACGTTCCTGCCAGAACGATTCGCCGTGTCACCGTCCCCATTCCAGTTTCTGATTTGCTACGCTCCATCATCCTTCCGAATCTGACCGCCACAGACACAGTTGAGAACATCACCGATGCGGAAGCCGATCAATTTCTGGAGAGTGCTCTCATCACTCCAGAAAAATTGAGGAGCAACATGCAGCGCACGAAGTTGAAGCCAGAGCATCGACTTCTGTTCGATGTTGTATTCAAGGTTATCTTCGGATACAGCGGAGCCTTTGGAGACATCAGCCGACCAAAGCTCAAGCAGCTGATCGCCTTGGAACACAAGCAAAATCATGACATCAACTGGTTTAGTTATTTCGAACACCAGCTAACACTGGAGAGGTAGAAAATTACAGAAATCACAACTGACTCTGGAGAGAAGTTGTTGAGTGTCAAGGGAACTCTCAACTTCAGAGCCAAAATTTCTACTCTGATCCTTCTCGCAACAAAGGATCAGAACATGGTCTGGGAAGACTGTGAGGAGACCCCTGTGAAGAGGCAGATGCTGTTCCCAACAGCTAAGAAGGCTCAGGATGTGATCAGGAGTGTCTACACTCCGAAAGACAAGAGGGAAGCTGTGAAAACAGCTGAAGAAAAAGATACAGCTGAGGAGCTGCCTCCAGCTGTCGGCCGCACTTCCAAATCTACAACCGCACGCCGACACAGAGCTGAGTCGGAGAAGGAGAAAGAAGAAGAACCAGCAAAGAAGAAGTTGAGACTTCGGTTCAAGAAGAAGTCAGCTTCCTCACCAGCTGAGGAGGTACCAGCTGAGGATGTACCAGCTGAGGAGCCATCTGACTCGAGTCACTCAATTGAAGCAGCTGCCTTCGAGATTGTTCCTCGTACAGCTGGAACAGATGAGATTGAAGGGATGGCAACTGAACCAGCTGATGAGCCGACTATCTCCTCGGATGCATCTTCTTCATCTGAGGAAACCGAAGATATTCCAACCTCCCCTACGGCAGGAGCTGATGCCGTACAGCCCGAACAGGTTATCCCAACCGACTCTCAGCCTAAAATTCCGAGCTCCCCGCTCGATGCCAACATTGAGACCACTCTTTTGGCCAATGTTGATGAACCTCTTGATACCATCATCCCCACACTGTCAGAAATTCCGAGTTCCCCGCTCGATGCCAACGTTGAGACCAGTTCTTTGGCCAACGTTGAGGAAACTATTGAACCGATTCCATATGAAAATCTCTCTCCCTTCCCCATCGACGAAGAAGCCGACCGTCGAGCCGTCGTGTTGGAACTTGAAGGCAAGCTGGCCTATTGCTTCCAGAAGTTGATCGGGATGTTCCCAGAGGCACGCGACATGCCTACTTTTGCCACTCTTGGAACCGAGATGCTGCATCAGTTCAATATTATCTTTAGCCACTGGTATGTTAAGGAAGATACCATCCGCATACACAGCTGGAACCAGCTGAAGGCAGATGAGTCACGCATAAGGGATTACTTCAACTACACCAACCTTGAGGTTGCCTACAACAACAAGGTTGCGCTGCTGACTCATCGTCTGGACATCAGCAAGGCTGAAGGAAGAGACACAAGGGAGACAGTCGAACAAGACTGTGTCAAATTCCTTGATAACATGCTGACTAAGTCTGCTGATTTTATAGATGATCTTGATGCAGCTGCAGCAGCAGCAGCAACCAAGCAGGAAGAAGAAGAGCTTAAACAATACCTGGCCAACCGCCAAGCCATGGTCACTGTTGAACAGCCAGCACCCATTGAACAACCCGCTCCAGCTGATCAGCCAGCACCCTCGATAGATGAAATATGCGAGTTGATTGCTGAGAGGGTTAATCAGCTAAGAAAGGAGATGCTTGCCAACTTCCAGCTCAATCAAGATGAACAGCTGAGGTTGATGGAAGCTCAGGATGAGAAGCATGGGAAGCTGCAGGACGAGCATGATGCGCTGAAGATGAAGCTGGAAGAATTCTCAACATCCACCAGCTAAAACATCAATGCACTGAAGACAACCGTTCATGGACTCAAATCAGATCTGAACGTCTTCAAGTCCATATCAGACTCCAATCTTGCCAAATCTCAACAGACGCAGGATGAAGAATGGGATTCTCGGTTCGAATCCAGATGGGCTGAGTTCGTCGCTTTCCAAACCGAAGTAAATGAAACCTTCGCTGGACTGAAGAAAGCCGAGCAAGAGTGCCTTGACACTGAACTGGCAAAGAAGGTTGAGGTGGGGTGTGCGGTTGATGAGCTCTTCAACAGGATTCAGCAAGCTGAACAGCAACTCACTTCTCTAGATGGCTCAGTTGCAAACCTTGTTGCTGATGCCAAAAAGGGGGAAGATGAAATGCAGGGGGAAGATGAGAACCAGGAAGATGAGACCTAGGCTGAAGAAGAGATATCAGCTGAAAAGGAATCTCAGCTGAAGAAAACCCAGCCGAAGAAGTCTGCTCAGAAAAAGAAGTCAACTCCGAAGCCAACCGACAAGAAACAACAACAGCTGAAATCCACTGTTGTCGGTGGAGATGAAATGGCTAAGGACATGGAGCTTGCCAAGGAGTATGGAGTTTCCTACAACTCCATAGCCAAGATTGCAGCCGAGCTCGATGCTGAACTCGACGGTATCACAACCGAAGAGTGTGTTGCTGCTGCTAAGGCTATGGATGTTGCATAAAAGGACTACATGAATCCTAACTGGATTAAGAAGTTTGCAGCTAGCCAATCATCGAGAGTCAACCAGTTCGAGAAGGAGCTTGCCAAGGTTACCAAGAACTTGGACAAGAACATCGCCTCCCGCAGCTAACGAAGAATTGAGAAACACCAAGTGAAGGCTGAGGCAAGGATGAAGCAACAACGACTGCCAGGGAAGATCAAGCTTCAAAGTCGCTTCAGGCATGTTGACAAATGGATGCCAGCTGAATGGAATGAATATTGGGCATCATTCAAGCAGGAGTTTGTGAATGATTTCTACTATAGGAAGGTGTACTCAACTGAAGATCCAAGAATAGCCTTCAAGGAAACCCTGACCGAGCTACACTCTGGGGATCCGGGCATGTTCAGCCAGTTCAGACATGCAATGATTGATGCGAAACTGGATATGAACACCATCCCCGTCCCTCAGAAAGTCACATATCTTCCTCCATTCCTCCCAGACTCAAGAAATCCCAACCGGACAAAACTTGCAGCTGAGGCAAGAAGAGTATGCCAAGAACACAGAGTTGATATCTCTAAAGAGTCAGATGCAAAAAGAGATATTTTTGTCAGAATTTTTGGGAAGTATGGGCTAAAGTATTAGCCAAGTTAAAGTTTTTGAGTAACTGATGTATTTTTTATTTTTGTGCATTTTGTTGTAACCATCAGTTGTAATGAAAACTTTTCATCAGTTATTCGATTCACCTTGACATACAATCTCTAGTTGTCCAAGCTCTGAATCGCAAAGTTATTTTAATACCATGTTATAACTGTACTAACTCTTTGTTGTTTAATCTTATAGACTGTCTAGAATTTCAGCTGAGATTTTAGTTAAGTCAGTAGGGTTTAGATCAGTAGGGTTTTGGCATCATCAAAAAGGGGGAAATTGTTGGGAAATTCTAGTAAAAGTTTTGATTGATTCCAAAATCAACTGACCCCAACCGAGTAGATGTTGCCAGATCCTAATGTTAGCTTTTAGGCTCGTTGTTTGAGCAATGTTGAGATTTTATCTTTACAGGTCTCCAGCTGAAGACGGCAACATGGCTTCACTCGGATAGAACATCAGATGTAAGAAAGACAACTGAGAGTTCAAAGGAGAAGATGTAAGAAAGACAACTGAGCGTTCAAGAGATAGAACATCAGATGTGAAAGACAACTGAGCGTTCAAGATACAAAACATCAGTTGCAGGACTCGAACTGATAAGATCGACAACATGAAGTTCAAAGAAGCTGAGAGTTCAAGTGTTCCAATTCAGACAGAAGGTCAGATGAAGATAGCAATCAGATGGAACATCAGCTGAAGACCACTCGGATGAAGACCAAAACTTCTCAACCGACTAAACAAGGTTGAAAGTCAAAGGTTGAAGATTTGAATTTAAAAAAAAAAGTCACGTGAAGGTTTGACGTTCTGTCATTACCTCATTTGGCCCAACACAAGGCTGTCTCGGATGGAAAGCAGAAGTTCACAGTTGCCAAATCGGGAAAGTCTGCAGAGATGAAAGACAAGCCATCGTTTTCACAGAACAGAGATCAACAGCTCCTCCAACGGCTAGTTGATTCTCCCCGCCTATAAATAGAGGCATTCATTCATTCACTAAGACTAATAGACCGATAGAAGACAGACAAGTGCGAGAGCAAATAGACGAGCGAACATCACCAGTTGAGAGTTCATATCGCAAACGAGCTAAACTGAAATCAATCTCTAAGAACATCACTAGTTGAGAGTTCATAGAGTGTTAGAATCTGTCTTGGTGTTTTCAAATCTTAGTTTGAGTCTTCATTTGTTCAAGCTTAGATTCTAGCTCACTTCTTAGTTCGAGCTATTAGTTGGAAACCCACCCTTTCACATATCCCCTCAAAAGGATTGTTAGGACCCTACTCTTCCCGAAATTGAGTAGATAGGTTGATAAGTACCCGTAAACTTATCTGTAAGGTTGATAAGTACCCGTAAACTTATCTTAACGGTTGCAAAGCCCGCGTAAGCTTTGTGGTTCCAGTCCTAAAGAATTTGGACTGAGTTGTGTGGACTCACAACTCCCCGTGGACGTAGGAGTTCTCTCCGAACCACGTAAATCTTTGTGTGTTTGTGTTTTCTGTTCAGTTATTTATTGTATATCCAACTGACCAACTAACCAGCACTCAAACTGCATCTTTTCATTCTCAACTGATTTGGTTATTGACCGACCTTGCATATCTGAGCGTGAGTTATTTTATACGAGTTATTGTTATTTTCACCACATTCCGCACAGCACCACTCTCACAGCTGAGTTTTCCTACTCAATTGTGATTCCAGCTGAGTCCTCTTACTCGGTTGTGATAATTTTTTAGGGGGTTGTTTTAAAATTCCTAACTGGTGTATTCCCCCCCCTCATACACCAGAACTCGTATCGGGACCATCAACCTTCGATCATCTATCGAGTAAACCAACAAGGTATTCATGATCCCCCCCTTGTTTGTGATCATTTTGAGACTAGGATTCACCCTCCTCTCTCTCATTTTATTTTTGGCAGTTTTGAAGCCAAGTAGAAGAACTCGATCCTAGCTTGTTAGGTCTAAAAGTCGAAGGTTTTGCAAGGTTTGTTCTTGAAAAATAAAAGTACAAAACTTAATTTTTCTTCCCTCCCAAAACCGCCGATCAAGATGATGATGAAAAGCAAGTTTTGATTTTGTTTTTAAACATGTTAAGCATGATCCTTGTATAATTATATATATGCGAAGATGAAGGAAAAATCTTGCTTGTTCATTTTCTTATGTGTGCCGAAAATATAGAGAATTTTTAGGAGTTTTTGGGTTGATGATTCTAGCATGAGTTTGATGATGGAAATAAGTTCTAAGAATTAATCTAAGAACTATGAGGTGATTAATTAGAAAAGAAGAATTATTCCCCTAATTTTTTCCATGAAAACCGATGAGTGTAAGTAGAGGAATAATAGAAATTTTTGTGATGTAGTTGATATATATATATATATATATATATATATATATAT
The DNA here is from genome assembly GCA_029490685.1 of Schizonepeta tenuifolia. Classification (NCBI taxonomy): domain Eukaryota; kingdom Viridiplantae; phylum Streptophyta; class Magnoliopsida; order Lamiales; family Lamiaceae; genus Schizonepeta; species Schizonepeta tenuifolia. The sequence continues at coordinate 13,346,647 of CM055956.1, forward strand.
ATATATATATATATATATTGATGATTTTGAGTAGTAAGGATGCATGAAAATGAAGAGGAAAAACTTTGATCATTTTACCTCTATGAGTGCCGAATTTCTTATAGAGATTAGGACTTTTTTATGTGTTGTTTTGATGTTTGAACTGTTGATGAATTCGATGAAATTGAGTATAGAAATACATGTTAAATTGAAGAAATCAATGAGCAAAACTTGTTTGCTAAATTTCTTGTGAGTGCCAATTTATATGCCTTTGTGTGTAGTTGATGATTTTGTGATAATCTTGATGATTATGATGATAGAATGAGGATATTAATGATGATATTTGCATGATAAGATGAAGAGCATGAGTTATTGTTATTTTTCTTGAGAGTGCCGATTTACATGTGTATTAGGAAGAGTTGTGATTTTTGTGTGATGATTTTGATGATTGTTGTTAGAGTTAGGAGTTAAATGAAGATATGAGTATGATTAAGTGAGGAAATGAGAAGTATAAAATTATATAAATTTTTCTTTGAAAAAGTCGAACCATATATGAGTATAAGTTGATGATTTTTGATGTTTGATGTTATTTGTTGAATTTGATGGAAGAATTGAGCATTTGGAAATTTTCTAAGTACGATATATAAGAACTTAAAATTTATGAAAAAGATCGAGTACAAGAAAGTTTAAATCGTGCAGAAAAATTATACAGAAAATCTGGGAAAATTTTTGAAGAGATATGATCTAAACAATGATTCCAAGATACAGTTTTGATTAAAACAAGTATAATAGCCTTTTGAATTTCTGAATTCGGAGATCGTATGAAGAAGTTATGCCAAAACGAAGTTTTTGTGCACTTAAGTCGATTTTCTAAAGTTGAAAATAAAGTTAAGTGAAAATATGAGCAATTGAGCTTAGATAATTAAATCGAGCATCTTGAAACTTGAATCGAGTAAAAACGAACCCTTATGCTTAAAAAGGGATAAAAGTCGAAGCTTAAGAGGAATTAAATTAGGAATTATTCGATTTATAAATCGAGAGTTGAAATTGATGGAATAAATGTTCGATTAGATTTATTTTAAGCTAATTGTAAGAGTTTGAAAAGTCTTGGAACATGTGCACGTTTTACGAGAAAAAAATAGTTTCTTACTTTTTACCGAAAATTTTTGAACGATGTCTCGGATTTCCAAGATTCCATATTTGGATTTGTTAAATTTTTAAAAGAGAAATAAAACTGTTTTCAATCAAAACCGATAATTTTTATTTTTAAGTTGAAAAGTCGAGTAGTACCGAGTCAGTATGAGATAGTGAATTGAGTCGTGCATGAATTTCCGAGTATGAAATCGAGCATGTATTAATAAATGTGAAAATCTAGAATTTCTTTAGGATATTTTTAGAAGTTTTGAAATTTTTTTCATTTTTTGACTATTTATTGAAGTAGATCGTTTACCTATTTGTGAATACTTGATTTGTGATGTGATGACTTGAATGTGAATGAATCATGTTTAAAGTGATCGAGATTTAATCTTGTAATTTTTTGAAGTCGTTTGATGTGTGTAATCGAGAAATTATGAGTTTATGGAATGAATAATGATTTTTCGATTTTGATTATTTGATTAGGTCTCCATTTATCTGTTGAGCCAAGTTTTATGAGTATGAATGTTCGAGTCTGAGGAAAGTTTGTTGGTATAGTACTCGAGTAGAGTTAAGAGTCGAGAAGTTTGATTAATCGAGTCGAGAAAAGTTAGAAAAACCCGAGTCAAGTAGAAATCCGAGTAATCGAGTTTAGATTCTGTTTTCAGTCGAGAAATAGAACTCGCCCTTATAAGAATGTTATCCTTGAGGGAACAAGTGAAGTTCGATAGTAAGAAACGAATGGAGTCCAGAAGTAAGGAGCAAGACGGAATGAGGTATTCCGAGTAAAACCACTGGATGACAGGTGGGCTTTCTAACCGAAACAAATCAATGAATGTGATTTACTATTATCATATTATGTGAGTTTTAAATTATTTGACTTGCCAATTTTTTAGCTTTGATGTATGTTACCACCTATTTGAGGAAGACGAATTCGGTCCTGTGTGAGACGGGATTTCTGTGTACACATGTTAGTGATCGCGAGCTTTCCTTTGGGTGAGCCGATCACGGTGTTTGAGAAGGAGGCCTACTTCTCGACACTCATATTTGATTGTAGAACTGGTACATACTTGAGATATATAATTGTGTGCACACATTTTCAAAAGTGAAATGATTTTTCTTGCATGCACAAGCTAACTGTTTTATAACTCTAATACTTGTGATGCAGCAAGAAAGACAAGTTCAATTATATAGCTCTATCGAGCAAGCTTTCAATTTATTTTGGCATGTGTTCACTGAGTACAAAGTACTCAGCCCTGTATGTTATTTCTAAAACGTGCATGTTAGCTTGGATGATGATGGTGCGGTGTGCTTGGTGGCGTTCGTTGTCTCGAGTCAAGATTTGTTAAAGCTTGGGTTATATGTCTTCATACATATAACTTTGGGATTTGATGTAATATTCCACTGCAACACCGATATTTATTCGTGTTCTAAATTCTTTTAACTCTGATATCTAAATATGATATCCATGCTCGACACTTTCTTTTGATATTCTCTCGACTCTTAACTAACAAACTTGTTTCATTGATGTCACAGCCCGAAATCCGGTGTGTAGGAACGACCAGACTCCATTGGAGTGTGAAGGTGAAACCATCAAATAACAAACCACTTTTATCTCAATTAAACTTTAAATCCTAACCCGAATAAATTAAAACTTGTGAAACCAACAAATAAAACTTGACTCAACAAGGAATAGATCAAGAAAATAAGGTTTCAACATGACATGAATATACACAGACTGTCATAACATGGCTCAATGATTAACGAGTTTGATAATTTACAAAGTTTCTCAAAAATAGGGTTAAGTTTAATGACATCATAAGGTTCAAAAAGTAGGGTTTTCAAATGAAACTCAAGCATTGTTTTGAGCACACGGCTCGTTGTTATCAGAGTTACCAAAATATTAACATATCAAAAGGTTGATAAGCAGCGGAAACATCACTTGCTCATAACAATTACATGTATGAACACATGTAACTGTCAACTCAACTTCCAAAGGGTTAACACACCACCAAGACCATCCAAACCATCCTCATTCATAGCTAACCTGCACGTTTAGAAATACATGCAGGGCTGAGTACGAATGAACACAATGCCAAAAACAATTTTAAAAGCTTGCTCTTAGAGCTATATAATTGAACTTGTCTTGCCACTGCATCACAAGTGTTAGTATACTTGAAATCATTTTACTTGTGAATGCATAAAACATTCTTCTTTTAAAAGATGTGCGCACAATTTATATAATAGGTATGAAATCATCTACCACATCAACTTTGTGCTGAGAAGTAGACCTCCTTCTCAAACACTGTGACCGGCTAAACCAAAGTAAAGCTCACAGTCACCTCAATAACTCAAATACCACACGTGGGTTCCTGTTATCCACAGGATATAACTCATGTTGATGATAAAAACATACCAAAACTCAGATAAATGGCAAGTCAATTAATTTGAAAAGCTCACATAATATTAATCAATAAGTAATAGCATTCATCGGAGTTTTAGTTCAGAAAAGCCCACCTCGCTTCTGGTCTTTTGAAGTCGGGGTTGCTTAATTTTCGCTTTTTCGATTATTTCGCAGTCCCCTTGGCCCTTCAATAACAACATCGATTAAATTCGAGCTTATCAACTCGAAAACGTAAAGTTTACTTAGGGCTCGACTGATGGACTTCTACTTGAGTCGGGTTATTCTTAACTTATCTAAACTTTTCTACGTTGATAACTTTCTCGATTTTTCGTACTCGAATCATCGTCTTTACTCAATTTTTAATTACTTCTCGAACTCTGATTCTCGTTTCTATTATCTTAATCTTCACATAATTTGATAAGATACTATTTAACCCGTCCTAAACTTCTCATAAATTCAATTTACATAAACTCGGCAAATCATATCATCAAATCTCAACTATTTTTATCATATATAAATCATATGCAGTTAAGCACTTATTTCAATAATCGAATACTCACATCAGAGATTAAACATTCACATTTCAATTACGTATTCACATTTCAATCACGTATTCACATCAATACTCAAACATCGTCATCATACTCTGGCATCAATATCAACATCTCAAACACTTATATTAAATAAGCAATTATCTTACTAGAGAGGTTAATCATACTTAATCGTTTAATCATACTCAAACATCAAAGTTTATATAAACGACTCAGTCTTAACATAATCACACAATCAAGTGTTAAACTTCCATAAATATCTTATATCTTAGACATAATTTCTTAATAACTTATAACTTAATCATATTTTCATCATAATGAATTATTGCTCGGCTTTTAGTTTCTAAAACTCATAACTCCGACTCTTTAACGAAAAGTATTTCGTTAAACTCATATAATAATCATTTTTGAATTTTAAATAATCAAACTTATATTTCATATTTCTTGACTCAAAATACGTCATTATTTTTCCTCAAAATACGTATTCATATATGTCATCATTTTCTTCAAAATACGTACTCAAAACATGTACTCATATACGTATTTAATACTCAACTAAATACTTAGAATAAAATAATCTTTATTTTATCTTTTTCTTTATTTAAAATTCAATTTTCGTTTTATTTAATAAAAACTCGGCTTTTATCGTAAAAACTTTATTGCTCGATAACTTCTATATCTTAACTCCTTTTTAAGCGACGCAAAAAGCAAACTTGCTTTACTCTACTCAATTAACATCATCAAAGCACTTATCACATCATATAACATCAATTACTCATCATAAAAATATTTTTAACTCTTAAAAATATTATTTTTCTAACATAATATATTCATATACTCGTTTCTTCAATTTCTATCATTTTTCTTACTCGAATAGCATCTCGTCACATCAATTAAGCACTCAAAGCACATTTAAAGAACAATCATCTTGTAACTTACATCATTCAAACATTTTCATTTCTAATGAAAATGTTTGAATGATGTAAAATATTCCATTTAATTCAACTATTCTATTATTATTATTACTTCTTCTTTAATAATAATTCTCTTAACTTCTCGTTTGAATTAACGAACTCAAATACGAACATCTTATCTCTTAATCTCATACTCATGTCTTCTAACTCATTTCTTATAGAAAATTTTATTTTCTTTTTATTCTCAAATATTGATATTACTATTAATATTATTTTTCTTTCATCACTAACATCAAATTTTCACATCATATTTTCATTTGCCATCATTCCAACATCATCATCAATCAAAGAAATATTTTTCATTATACTCATACTCTTATTGACTTCTTTTTCTCATTATTCTCCTTTTATTATAAATATATATATATATATATAAATATTTATTTATATATATATATCTCAAAATTTATAAAAATTCATAAGACTTTATTTTCTACTCAATTCCTTCAAAAATAGACTTAGCATCTCATTTATTTCTCAATTTCATTTTTATTTAATAAAATTCCTCATTATATATATACATATACTCATTTTCGAAATTTATATATATATATATATAACTATTTTTCTAATTAATTTAATTCATCTTCAAATCTTCAAGTTTCTCTCATGAATTTGAAGAACACATCTTCAAAAATTCATTTTAACATCAAGAACATCATATCTTATTTTTAAATATATTTCTTTTATTTTTCTCCAAATTTACTCATTTAAATTCCATAAAAATACTAAAAACTCATATTTCTCAAATTTCATGCTAAAAATTTACTCAAAAATTTTCTAACACATCTTAACATCATAATCATCATTATTATCCTCATATTTCATCAAAAACCATCATAAATCATTTTTTTCTCATTATATGCATAATTCAAATTATATACTTAAAATCAAAAAAATTCATATTTCATCATAAAACACATCTAAATCATGTTTTCATGTATCATCATGCTTATAAGCATCATCAAACTCATAAAATCCAGAAATCATATTTTTCTCATATTTTCTCTATTTTTCACCAATTAAATTCAATAAAAATTCAATAAATTCATCAAAAATTATCATCAACACATATATGCACATAAATCACATGAAAAATCATAATATGCACATATCATCATCATATCATCAAATAAGCATCAAAACTCATCAAGAACTTATTTTTCCTAATTTTCTCATTTTAATCGATTTAGGGCTTTTAACCTATTTTAGGTTCTTTCATCTTTTTAATTCCTAAATCATGTTTTAAAACTCATCTTGATCATCATCTCATCATCAAAATCCTAAGGTTTGCCTATGCATAAAGTAAACATGCATCTTTTCCTTATTTTCTTGGTTTAGAGATACATATATACATCTCTTGAATAAATGGAAATCATACTTAAATAAATTCTTAAACTTCTTCTTTGGCTTGGATTTTGGCTTGCTTGGAGGATGGAAGATGATGGATTGAAACTCCTTTTCCTTGCATGAAATAAGATACAAGGAGATCAAGATCATTTCTTTTAAAAGAAACAAGATCAAACCCTTACTTTTCTTCAAAAAAAATGATGAAGTAGGGTTGAAGATCTAGCTTGTTTCAAGCTTTAAAATGAAAGGAAATGGATGGAAACTTACTCCTTAGATGATCTTGAATACAAGGAAGATGATCACATCAAAGAATCCTCAAGCACGAAGCATGATTTCATCAAAGAACTAGGGTTGGAGATGAAGAAATTTCGAAAATCTGCTGCTACTGTCCAGATGTGATGATCGACTTTTGCAGCTGGTTTTCTTCGAATTTTAGGCTTTGGATGATGATGAATATGTAGTAGATGATGTCTAGTATGTTAGGGTAAAGTTTGGAATGATTTGGAGGTGTTTATCATAGAGAATAAGGTGAAGATTTGCAGCTTGGCTGCTGCTGCACTCTTCTCGGCAGAGAGAGTCTTCGAGAGAGAGATGGAGAGTTTGAGTGTTGCTTGTGAGGGAAGAGTGATGTGAGGTGATAGGTAGATGAAGTGTGAAGTGAGAGTACTCATGTATATGCATTTAACATGTGAGAATCTTGCAAGATTTTGCAAGATTAAAGAGAGAAGTGAGAGAGATTGAAAGAGAGATTAGTGAGAGAGAGGAGTACAAGTTGTGGATGAATGAGAGGGAGAGTGGTGCTCACTCTCTCTAATGAGAGTGTTGGAGGTTATTTTTCTACTATTATAGATAAGCATAGGATTTTTATCTGTTAATTATACCCGAAAATAGAAGTTTTCCGGTAGAAAATATCCTCGTCATTTTATTTTATTCCCTCAATTCTTTAATAATCCTTCTCGTCTCTTTCTCGTCGTCTAAATTCTCTCTAATTCTTCTTATATCTCTAAAAATAATTTAAGGAATTCAATGATCTAATTTTTATGCCAAGATTCCTTCTAACGAATAAGTTTGTAAAAACTGCTCGATTAAACGAGTCGTCAAACAATTTATTTTTAAACTTCATTCAAATGATCTCGAAAAATTCTCCAACTTATCTCAAGGATCTTAAAATAAATTCTAGATTCCAACGAAACTAATTAGACTAAATTCGGAGTCATTCGATGAATAGGGATTTCTCGGTTTACGTTACTATTCATCTAAAAATAAAAGTTCTCAGAAAATTCCGAAATTCATACTCAAGCTTAAACTCATATAAATAAGCTCAATCAATTCATCACATACTCAATTTGAATAATCGAAATGAGAAAAATCACATTAGAGCACATAAGGGCATTTTCGTCATTTCACGTGAAATTTTATTTTCACGAAAATTTTTAGTGCATAAAACTCATCATATAAGAATATTAGTTTAATTAATACGCACTTAAGAACTTATAAAAGTTTGGGGTATTACAATTGAGTTTTGAAATAATTAGTCTAAAATAAGTTGATTAATTGCTATTGCTTTCCATAAAGATTCCCTTCTATATGAGTATGTTCCCTTGTGAGTCATGGTTATTCAATTGTTTCATCTGTCATTGTCCAATGGATTCTAGTCGTTTCTACACACTAAAATTTGGGCTATGACAATGCAATGGACTGGAATTGCTTCAGTAATGCCCATTCTGACCATCTTTTCTCCGTTTGCCCTGAACTGAGCTTCCTTCCTACGAACAAGTGCTTTCTTCCCTAAATAGACATTACAGACACAAAAAGATAGGAAAAATAGGGCCAAATGGCCCAAAAGTCGAAGACGCATCACTAACCAACAATTTATCCGAGCTAGAATCTTCTCAATAAGTGGTTGGCATTGCAGTATAGAATAGATAATGGCACTCCCAAGTATTTGAAAGGTAATTCACCCTTTATCATGCCAAACTGTCCCACTATCAGCTCTTGTTGGAACTGGGAACACCACCAAAATATATACTGCTTTTAGCTTCATTAGCTTTCAATCCAGATACTTCTGAAAACTTCTGAAATGCAGTCATCAATTGTTGCACATATCTTATGTCACCTCTAGCAAATAGAAGCAAATCATCTGCAAAATACATGTGAATGATACCAAACTTTTTGCATCGAGGATGAAGATGAAAGGCCTTGTTAGTTTTCAATTCAAGCAGACACCTATGGAGGTACTCCAGACAAATTACAAACAAGTAAGGGGATAATGGATCTCCTTGTCGAAGCCCTTTCTTTTCTTCAAAAGGTTCAGTAACTTCACCATTGATGCTCATAGAATAGCTTACTGTTGTGAGGCATTGTGTTATCCAGTGCACAAATTGATATGGAAACCCTATTTCCAATATCAAAAACTTCAGGAAAGGCCACTGCACTGAGTCATAAGCCTTTTGTATATCAATCTTAATCATGCATCTTGGTGAAATGTCTTTCCTTCTATACCCTTTAATTAATTCATGGTTGAGCAAGATGTTATCAAAGATTACTCGCCCTTTCACAAAAGCAGATTGGCTAACACTAATGAGATCATTTAAAACTGCTTGTAGTTTATTAGCTAACACCTTAGACACAATCTTGTAGAGCACTGAGCAGCATGTTGTAGGTCTGAAATCCTTCACAGTGCAAGCATTAAGAGTTTTAGGAAAAAGAGTAATAAGAGCAGTATTGATAGATTTTGGTAGAAAACCTGTCTGATGGAATTGCTTCATTGCTTTTATTACTTCTTTTCCAATAATTCTCCATGATTTCTTTAAAAAATGGACATTATATCCATCTAACCCCGGAGCCTTTTGTGAGTCCATGCCAAATAAAGCTTCTATAATTTCCTTATCTGTAAATTCCTTGCAAAACTGAAGTTGTTCATTGTGAGATAGCAAAGTTCCTCTTTTCACAATTTGTCTATCTACCATTAGCAAGCTCTCAGCTACATTTCCCATAAGATTCACATAGAAGTGTCTGATTTCTTCTTTAATCTGCATCTAAGTTATACATCTTGTGCCATCTTGTCTAAGGAGCATTTTGATTGCTTTACCTGTCTTCCGGCTCTAGCATAGGCATGAAAGAAACTAGAGTTTGAATCTCCCAATTTTATCCAATTCACTCTAGATTTTTGTTGTCATATATTTTCTTCTACTTTGCTCCATTTCTCTAGTTCCTCTAAGTGATGCTTCTGAGCTTGAATCAATTATTCATTAGTAGGTTGATTAGTTATTTCCTTCTAAATATGATTCAGCTCATCTCTCAATTGCTCCAGTCTGCTAGACAGATTCCTGTATTGGCTTGTATTAAGTTATTTGAGAGGCCCTTTGAGTTGCTTCAGTTTGTACCAAATATCCAGGAAGGAGTTTGAATGGATAGTTTGGTTCCAGATATTTGAAACAATGGTTTGGAAGTCCTCATGTTCAATAAATACATTAAGAAATCTGAAAGGAGCATTAGTGTGACCCTCTATTTCTCCAAATTCCAGTAGTTGAGGGCAATGATCAGAGATGCCTCTCTCCATAATTTCTACCACCACAGAACTAAACTAATTACACCAGGTTGTATTTGCTATGCTTCTATCAATCAGAGATAAAACTTTATCACTGCCAAACTGGTTTTACTCCAACAATACCTCCCTCCAATTATTCTAAGTTGGTGAAGCTCATTTTCTCTTAAGACTTCTTTAAAGTCTCTCACACCACTTTCACTGACAACTTGGCCTTGATTCTTGTCCTCAGCACACAGAATAGAATTAAAATCATTATTTATCAACAAAGGATCTTGTGTAAGATGAAAAATGTCAGTAAAATATCTCCATAACTCTTTTCTCAACACAGTTGTATTACAAGCATATACAATTACCATTTGAAACTTAGCTCCATTGATCTTATCCACTACTTCTACATGTATACCTTGAGCATGAAAACTCAAAGTTTAACATCTACACTCCTAGGATCCCATCCAATCCACATTATTCCATTCACAGCATGAGTGTAATTATTTACATATTCCCAGTTTCTCTCTATTTTGTCAATACACTTCTAAAATTTTGGACTTTTCACCCTAGTTTCCAACAAAGCCATAATATCAATCTTATTCTTTTTCAGAAAGAGCTTAATCTCTTTCTGTCTGAAGGGTTTGTTACAACCCCTCACATTTCATACTAGCAGCTTCATGTTATAACCAAGGGGAAAAGCCCGCCCCCCTCCCCCCCCCCCCTCTTTTTCTATGCTTCTGATCTCTTCTTGATTAAGAACCAAGTAGGTATTCCCTATTCGAAGAGTATTGGATTGCTCATTTGCAAAAACTGGAATCATAGTTCTTCTTGGAATCTCCCACTCTTCAACTTTTTCCTTTTGTTTGGGTTCATGCACTGGTTCATGTTGTGGCTTATCTAAGACTTCTGGAATCCATTTCTGTTTCTCCACAGGCTATTTTGGTTTGGCTTGTTTGTTGCAGTCATGCCCTGCCATTTAACAAGTCTTACAAAAATGTGGGATGCATTTATATATCACTTGTTGCTCCACTCTTTGGCCTTGTTCTCCTTCAATCACAATCTTATGTTGCAGAGGTTGTGTCACATCCACCTCCATAAGCATTCTAGCAAAAGAAATTCTCTGTTGCTCGGTTGTGCATTCATCCACATACAGAGGGGTTCCAATGATACTCGCAATTCTACTCAAAGAATTTAAACCCCAGCAGTTTAATCCATAATGGAACTACTTTTAGAATCTAATTTTCAAAAGACAAACTAGCATCCCACGTTTTCACCATAACTGGGCGATCAACTATGGTGTGAGGGCCAGAAAATAAAACTCCATCTCTATCCATTTCAAATTGAAATCTTGATGGTCCCGAAACGAGTTACTGGTGTATGGGGGGGGGGGAATACACCAGTTAGGATTTTTCAACTTTCGAAAAACTTAACACTTGAAAACAACTTCCACTGAGTAAAAGGACTCAGGTGGGATCTCATAGCTGAGTAAGCAAACTCAGCTGGAAGAGCGGTGCTGTGCGGAATGTGGTGGAAAATAAACTCGTTAAAAACAACTCACGCAAACCAGCTCGGTTGGTCAAGAACCAAAACAGCTCGGTTGAAAAAGTGCAAAAGAGGTTTGAATGCTGGTTAGTTCGGTTAGTTAGAAATGCAATATGGACTAAAAAAACACGACACACAAGATTTACGTGGTTCGGAGATAACTCCTACGTCCACGGGGAGATGTGAGTCCACACACCTCAGTCCAAGTTCTTCTGGACAGAACCACTCAGCTTACGCGGGCTGAGTAACCGTTACAGTTTAGTTTCCGGGCACTAAACAGCCTAAGTCAAGTTTACGGGTACTTGATGACCTGACTACTCAATTACAGGAAGAGTAAGGTCCTAACACACTTTTTAGGGTGTGAGAAAGGGTAGGATTTCCAACTACAGCTCGATCAAGAATGAGAGCTGGATCTAAGGCTTGAACGAATAAACACTCAACCTAAGATCAAAAACAGTTTCGAATTCTAGGAACCCTCAGCTACTAATGTTCTCTCAAATTGGAACTCTCAGCTGCTGATGCTCTTAGATGATGATTTTGCAGATTTGCTTTGATTTCTCTCGAGAAAGCTTTAGAATTTTTAGTCATCTATGTGTCTATTTGCATCCCCTACTTCTCGAATGAGATGATGCCTCTATTTATAGGCGGAGAGAATCAACTAGCCGTTGGAGGAGCAGTTGATCACTGATCGGTTGAAAGCGATGGCTTGTCTCTCATCTCTGCAGACTTTCCCGATATGGCATTTGTGCTCCTTTGCTTTCCATCTGAGACAGCCTTGTGTTGGGCCAGATGGGGTAGTGACTGAACGGTCAAACCCTCATGTGACTTCCTTTTGAAATTCAAATCTTTGACAGTCAACTTCGGTTTGTCGGTTGAAAGTCTTGACCTTCATCTGAGTGATCTTCAGCTGATGTTCCGATCTGTCGAGTTCTCAGCTGACTTTGAACTTCAAAACAGTTGAACTCCTTGTTCAGATTCTATAACTGAGGTTCTGAAACTAAACCCTCAGTTGTCTTCCACTTCTTTACTCAGTTGGGTTTGAACCCTCAGATGATTTCTTTTTCATTGATGTTCTCTTCCTTTCAACTGTTTCTCATTTGATGAACGCTCAGTTGGTTTCCTTCAACTGATGTTCTGAAGACTTCCCTTTGTTTACATCTGAACAAATGAACTCTCAGTTGTCTTTCTTCACAACTGATGTTCTGTCTGAGTGACGCCTTGTTGCCATCTTCAGCTGGAGACCTGTAAAGATAAAAACTTAACTTTGCTCAAACAGCGAGCCTAAATTCTAACATTAGGTACTGGCAACATCTACTTGGTTGGGGTCAGCCGGTTTTGGAATTCATCAAAACTTATACTAATAAATTTCCCAACAAATCTAATCACAAAATAACCTTCTATATGATAATAGATCTCAGGAGATGTCACCCTGCACTGCTTCTCAAGATATGTACTCAAATATTTGATGGTAGGAGATTCACCAATAACGTATAAGATACTAGCATTCTTCCACTTTAACTCTTCGATTTCAATATTTGTTTTCTTAAGACACGCAACAGGAATTCCATTTTTTACTGTTGGAGCAACGAATTTCAGTTTCATACCTCCATTAGACGGTCGGATCTGCTTCGGTTGCGTGGTGGCGTGCTTCTCATCTTCATCCTCTAGCTCATAATAGTTGTGTTCCTCGCTTTGAGCCTTGAAATTTTGTAGCTCACCAACATCTCCTTACTCCTCAATCACTGTTCCATTAGATTTCTTAACTCCCAAAATTCCTGCTCCATTTCTCGCGTTAGATCTGGAAATCTCTAGAGAGGAAAGCTTTGGTGGTTCCATAGGCACGATGTTCTTCCTTGGATGGCCACACTTCGCCATTTTTCCGGTGAGGTGTGCACGTTAAGCAAGTTTCGCTAACTTACGCCGAGAGCTTTTGCATGTACGGACGTCCACAACTCTAGCTTGAGTTTTTCAAAATTCCAAATTTTGATTTATTAGTTAATATATCCATTATTGTCTAATTATTATTCTATGCTGACGGGAGGGATGAGAGATTGAGAGAGAGAGAGAGAGAGAGCTGGCCCCTTTCATTTTTATTCTAAGTAAATAAAATTCATTCAATGACGTACAAGCAGTGCAATCCAATACGAGATATATAGTTCAATCAAACACCACAATCACAAAAGCTCGAGACAAACAGATGGAATTAAGTAAGTTCTGGCAACAACTCAACTTATTCTTGAACATCATGCATCTCATTTTGATTAGTATTCCATATATTCCATACTGCAAAAATCCGTAAAGCTTTCCAAGACTCTGTTAATTTTTTCTTCCCTTTCATTTTTATTTGTTTTTATAATTCACTTTCTATTTAATTTTCATTTTTTTAAAATTTTATAGAACAACAAAAATGACGCCGTTTGGATAAGTAGAATGTGGCGTCGTTTCGTTCATGGGAATGTCTCACCACATCAACAATTCTAGCTGCCAAATCAACTCCGATTTTGGGGTCAAACGATAGAGAGGTCAAAATCAAATTAGTAACATATTTGGATTTTGTACGCAGGTTTTCAAATTGGGGTGCAAGATGAGAATCAACAAAAAGGTTGGATATTTAGAGGGTGTTTAGCTAAGTTTATAAACTCCTTCAAACAACTTATAAGCTTTTAATTTTAGAGTGCACTTATGAGATAGCCATATTGGGCCATTTACCTCAATTTTTGGCCCATGCATTTTGGAAATCCAAATTATAGCCATTTGGGCTTCGGGTTGGGGCTTTTTAAGTTGATCGGACTGGATTCAGGTTGGGGCGCGGGTTGGGTTCTCAAATTCGGGTTGGCTGCAAGGGTTTGGGTTTGGGTTTCGGGTAAGTGGGTCTAAACAAAATAACCTAACCTAATTCACTTTTACAGTTCTTCCCCCAAATTCTCATCCATTTTCTTCATCCTATCCGACTTCTTCTTCTTATTCTTCTTCTCCGCCTTCATTCGTTTCAGCCAATATGACGTGTCGATCCAGTAAATCTCGCGCATCTCAGGCATCGAGGGCCGCTGCAGATGCCGCATCTATATTACCCGAAGATGTGATGGACATCTATAAGGAAATCAATAGAAGAGATGGTGAAGAAGCATCTCAATCTTCCGGTGATGAAATGCCATTCGTGCAACCAACAATTTCTATGATTTCTGTGCTATCAACCGCAGCGACAACCCAGGCGAACACTCAGGCCGATGAGAATGCCGGCAGCGCTGAGAATGCCGCGACAACTCAGGCGAACACTTAGGCTGATGAGAATGCCGGCGACACAGAGAATGCCGACGACACAGAGAATGCTGACAACGGTAGGGATGCCGGCGACGCCGGGAATGCAGAAGAATCCTACGAACCAGAGAAAATTCCAGCCGAGGTAGTATCTAAACTCTTAGCATTGTAAATGATGTTAGATATGATTTCTGTGCAGAATGATTGCTATAGTTCATCTAATTCACGATTATTTTTCCAGAAATAAATATAGCTAGCTTGTTGGAACAGTTTGCTACAGTTGGAACAAATTTGCCCATTTGTTCCAAGTGTTCCAACAGAATTAGTACTAAATGCAACCTGTTTGAATGTTAGTTAGCTTGTTGGAACAGTTGGAACAAATTTGCCTATTTGTTCCAACTGTTCCAACAGAGTTCATGATAATTCCAGTTTGATTTCACCTGTCTTGGTGTGCATGCAAAGTATAATGTAGATTCATTTGGTACTTTTTGGCACAAATGAATATATTTGCTTGCTGTTTACTAAACTGAGCCTCATATGTTTTCTATTTTCCGAATGCAGGTAAGATGGTGCTTGAAACGCCCCGATTTGATCAATGTGTATCACAAGGTGGCTGTGAAGGGGAAGGAGAACGCCGTTGAAATAATACGAGAAGTGTTAGAAGGTACAGGATCATTGAATGAGTTGATGGATTCCGCTTTGGGTGATTTCTTGAGACTGCCGGCACACATATGGCGGTCGGGCAAAGCTCTGCATTACATGATATCAAGACAAGTGAGGGGAGAACCGGAGCAAGATCAAACAGCTCTCTACTTTGAAGTGGAAGAAGATCGGGTGGTTAAGTTTTCTAGGGTTGAGTACTTTCTGATGACGGGACTGAGATTCGGATCGAGCAGCTTTGATCCATATGTAAATCACAACCCCCGTAAAGGATCGTTTTATCACAGGCTCATGGGGAGGAATGACACTACCCCCAATGATTTGAGGGAGAGGTTTACAGTAAGGGAATTGGGTGAAGACCCCGAAGACTACGTCAAGGCTACAAAGATACTAATAGTGGCTGATATGTTATGTGGGTACGATGCATCGAGTCACACGATTTCGGATTGGCTGTGGGTGCTCGTGGAGGACAAAGTAGCATGGGAGGAATTCCCATGGGGAAGCATGTCATACCAAATGACAGTAAGCGCTATTGACAGTCTCAAGTGCATTTTGGCTGACGAAGACAAAAGTCGAGCGTATCATATCAATTCAGGGAACCGTATTGGCTTTTTGGTAAGTTATCGTTAAATTCTTACTGTTTAGTTTTTCAATAAAAGTTAAATAACTCCATCTGTTCTCTATCGGGCTTGGATATACAGTGTCTTGCCCAAAGTGGGAAAGGATATCGGAGGAACACTGCGACAGAAATCATTTCCACGTATGATGAGGTTCACATACCTACGAAATTACGCTAATGTACAAGCAGGCAGACAGGTAAAAATGCTTAATAATACCATTTTTATGTTCTCTGCACCTTAATATATAGTATATACATAACATATCATGATTTTTGGCAGGTTTGTTGGCCACTGGTGCCAACCACTGAGGAAAAGAGACACAAGAACTGGGAATCTGTTGAGAAACGAGGCATGCCATTCGAGTTCAAGTTTGATAAACTTGCCGAGGGAAACATAAGAAGAGCGAAAGGATTGGCAGCAAAGTATAGATATGCACCCAAACGACCACGGTTGGAGAGAAATGAGGAGAGATTGGATGAAGGCGATGGAACTCAGCAGGAACAGCCTATCATCTCATTCACCAGTGCACAGATGAAGGAGTTCATTGATAGAGTCGGAGATCGTGTAGCAAAGCAAGCGCGTCTAGAATTTGCTGCACATTTCGATCGGGGACAACTAATCAACGACATAGCCGACTGCGTCATGGCCAGAATGCAACGAGGACATCCATCTCATCCACCAACTCAGGTAAAAATATTACTTCGATTGACTACTTGTTCGATATTTTATGTGCATGCATGTGTGTGTTTTTTGGTACAGTTGGAGCAACTGACTTTCAGATGTTCCAACTGTACCACACATTGACTCATTGTTTGCATCCATGTGTGTGGTCAGGTGCATTTGGAACAACTGATTCCAGTTGTTCCAACTGTACCAAGCTTCCAATTGTGAATTTGCATGTGTTTACTTGTTCAACATTTCCATGTGTTTGTATGTGTGTGTGTTGGTACATTTGGAACATTCCAGAGCACTGCTGAATGGGAAGCCTAATCGAAAATGAACGGAGATTCTACCACCGCACGTGGGGAACACCACCTTCAGCCAATGAAACACAAGCAACGACATCACAACAACCGCCAGAAGCGTCACAACCGGCACAACATGCAGAAAAACCCACGTTGCAGGCTGAGAAAATAGTGCGAACAAGGCTAATCAGGAAAAAGCTTCCGTCTGCAGCCTGTAAAAGCCCATTCCTGCCTAAAGACGTCAAGGGAACAAACTTCAAATTGTTTATAAAGAGCAATGAAGAAGAGTAAGTGATTAAATATTACGATTGAATTCTCATTAATATTCTTATTCATATGCATTGGTATGTGCAGGAGAAACGTAGGCTTGGCGTATTTGGTGCGAAGACAATGGTTTGAGGATCTCAGAGACATGGATAAAATGATTCACAATGATCACATAGACTTATACCTTGCTGTGATAGCATCAAAGCCGGAACTTGCTGGACTTAAAGCTGGTGACATCGATGCCGACATTGGTATCACAAGCTCAGATTTCATGGTAAGTTGAACAAGATTTATCAAACTTTCAATTTATAATAATCAAGTAAATGACATCTGATAATCTCATAATGCATAGACCGTCATACACCACATATGGAAGCAAATGCATGGAACGGACCCAGAAGGCACCATCTACAGCCAACAAACTGAGGAGGTTGTACCGGACGATGAGATGAAAACGTTGCGCATGTATGCTGAGGGCCAGTATCCAAGATAGGGGAAGTTTCTGAAGAAATGGAAGGACTTGAAGAAGGTTAGTTATTCACCAAGTGGGTAAATTTGTTAGTTTGAATGATACCTAGCCTCTTGGAACAGTTGGAACAAATGGGTAAATTTGTTCCAACTGTTCCAACAGAAATAGTACTAAATGCAACTTGTTTGTTTGATTGTTTGTTAGCTTGTTGGCACAGTTGGAACAAATGAGTAAATTTGTTCCAACTGTTCCAACAGAGTTCATGATAATTCCAGTTTCATTTCACCTGTCTTGGTGTGCATGCAAAATATAATGTGGATTCATTTGGTACTCTTGGCACAAATGAATATATTTGTGCCAAAAGTACCAAAAGACAGTTCCACTTGCTTGTTTTTCTGAATGTGTGTAACTGATGTGGTTGTGATTTTCATTGATCATGTAAGGTCATAGTGGTCGCTCACTTCAACATGCACTGGGCCACTTGCTTGGTAGATTTCATGCAGCAGGAAGTCATCATCTATGACTCAAATCAGCATATATTTGACGAAAAACATTACAGCATACGCCAAGAAGTCTTCGTACCACTGTGCAGGTTGCTCCCACAACTCCTGAAAACGATTGACTACTACAGAGGGAAGAGCATTCAGCCCAAGTACACGGAGTGGATCTATTCGTTCCCAACTGATGGAATCATTTAAGATAGGTAGACAACTTCAGCTGTGGAGCTCTAGCTGTGAAGTATGCTGAGATAATGCTGACAGGAAGATACCGAAAAAAGCGCATGACCAAAGCTGAGGTAAAAATATTTCGTGGTAAAATGGCGGAAACAATCTATAAATTCAGCACCGATGCAAGTACATTCGAGCCAGAAAGTACCTCTGAGCCTATGGAACCTGTAGCAGATGAAGAAGAAGAGGAAGGGGTTGACAAGAAAGCAAATCTAAATGATGCATAGTCTAAGTATTGAACAATTTATATTTTTGAAACAGTGTTTGTATAGTTTACATTTTGAAACACTGTGGGAGTTTGTGGAGTGTATTAAGCATGGGGGTTGTATATGATCGTTAATATTAGTAGTAAATGTAGAATTGTCTTTTTATTACTAAAGTCCATCAAAATACTAAATGTATCAAAATCTTTTTATTTTACTAGTAGTACTTTCAGTTGTTCCAAATGCACCAAACACACACATGCAAGCACAACGATGTCGAACAGGTAAACAAATCCGAATTCAGTCAATAAATCTTGGTACAGTTGGCACAACTGAAATCAGTTGTTCCAACTGTACCAAACATACAGAAACAAATCTTCCATATTTACTGTTACAGTATTAAAAGTTATACTCTAGATAGTTGGTGCAGTCAGAACAAATTTGCCCATTTGTTCCGACTGTACCATCCAAACATGACAAAATCTCACAAGTATGGTAATTTTGGTACAGTTGAAACAAATGGAAATTTGTTCCAATTGTACCAGACATATCACGACAATTTGAAAACAATGAATGAACCCCTGATACAATACATTATAACAATTCGCTACATAAAGATACAACATAAAATATAATGTAAACACTAAACAATAAACACGGAATGATATTGCGGAATTCAAAATCTAATCACATATTCAGTACGAATAGGACAAAGGAGTTAAATTGTGCCAAGAGTACTGACAGGGAGGTCAATATTATATATAAAAAATGAACAATAAAACCGGTCAGCCCGTGAAACTGTAAAAAACTTCAACCAAATCTGAGAGAACATGTTGCTCGGTTATGATCTTCAGCCTTGCATATGTTGCACCGACTCTTTCTACGACCAGTAACACCTGACTCGCTGCTGCTGACTTCTTCCCGAGGTTTCAATGGAATGACTAGTTTGCAGGTAGTATCATAGTGTCCAGGCTCATGGCATCGAGAACAAACACGACTCACTGAAGAACTGGAACCACCACTCTTAACCACCCGCGATCAACGGGCCCTCCGATATGAACCGGAACCACCACTCTTGATTCTCTTCTCAAGCGGCCTCCCAGCTTGTCGAACCTCACCCGGCGTTTGCACAACCCTCAAAGAGATATCAGGGGGAATACACCAATCTTCAGGATTCGGTAATGGCATCACCTCTCCAGAATATATTTCACGGAGAGAAACAGTGGAGAAATAAGAATTCATATACGATGATGGGTTCTGACGGACCTTCCTGCACCCAAAACCCTAAACCCTAAACAACATAACTCTTGTCATCATTTTTAACCTCAAACTTGGTTGAACTAATTGGTTGCACAGACATTTTGAGGCCCAAATGAACTGATTTTGCCAATCTCATTGATGCCCAATCCGACAAATCTAACTCGAGAGGTCTTTCAGTAGCAATAACCCGCCGCTCATAGAACCAAACTCCAATCCTTTCTCGAATAGTCTCCAAAAGGGTGCAAACAGGCAATCTTCTAGACCATCAAAGAAAGTTGTTCATACACTCAACATGATTAGATGTCATAAGGAGAAAACGACGGACAGGGCAGTGTGAACGAGCCCATCTGCTTGGACCCATTTTCATCAACTTATCATATGCTTTGGCTTTAACAGCCTTCAAATTCTTCATATGCTGCTCAAAATGATTAACCTTGTAAGCCCTTGCAGCTAGTTTGTAAATTCAACGACATCACTTCCCCAATGCTTGATGTTGTTCTGAATATGATAGCCACAAAGTGCATGGTGCGCTTCTGGAAACACTTGTTCAATCGCATTGCTTATGCTCGGATGCTGATCTGTGACAAACACTAACTCCTCACGCACTCCAAATGTCTTTCGTAGCTGCTTAAAGAACCAGATCCACGAAGCATCACACTTTTTGTCACCAATGCCAAAGCCTAAGGGTACTATTTGTTCATTTGCATCCTTGCCAACAGTAACAAACAAAATACCCTTGTATTTGCCCTTCAAATGAGTGTCATCCACAACAATCATAGGCCGACAAAGCTTATATGCATTAATGCAAGCAGACAAAGCAATATATACATATTCAAAGACATTATTTTCATCGGTTTGCAGATCTACAACAGAACCAGGATTTACCTTCTCCAACATGTATATATACCTTGCAAGGATGTGGAAGGAAGTATCCGCATCACCGTACGTCTTCGTAATAGCCAAATTCCTCCCAGCAAGTGCAGTATTATACTTCACATGAATACCATATTTCTGTTGTAGCAACGCCTGAATAGCTTTTGGTGTTAGCGTAACACCTTTAACCATCAATTCCGGTATGAAATACGAAGCTAACACTTTAGAAGACACCTTCGGGGGAGCATGATACCTCAGGTCCATCTCACATCTATGGGGAACGAATTCAGTAATCAACCACATCTTCCCCAACGGCTTTCCCCAAACAATAAATGGGCAACGACCACCAAATTTGCATACAATATGATATCTCTGCTTTGATGAACGAACTGTAGAAAATGTTGAATGGTTAATAAGGTGATAAACACCATAAGCTACAAGCAATCTCTTCTTGTTTGCAAACAGACCGCCCTTACGAAACTCCTCACTGCTCGTGTCATCCTCATCTATGCCTAGTTCCCGACAAGGGATTGAAGATTGGTATGCAGCACCTGGGATAATCCACTGACTAGTAGGGTGATGATCATCACCATTCTCTTCATCCGAAACATCACCAGATGCCTGCTTGTGACAATCCCTACCACAGCAAACATCATAATCACTATCATGATCATCCCCGTAGTCGTTTTGCCCAACAAAATCATCCAGGTCCTCCTCCTCATCCATATCGTCATCCTCAACAACCTCATAACCATCATGAACATCATCAGACTGTTTATCACTACTACTAACATGGCTAGAAGCTGAAACTTCAATAGCAGCAGGACGATGTAAAACATTCTTCGCCAATTCACGACCAATACACGAAACACTGACATGTAATATAGGCATCTCCACTGCACTCAACAGATGTGTCAACTCAAAGTCATCGGTGATCTTCATCCTCATCACCTCACATCCAGGAGACTCAAACAACGCATCAATATCATATCTGTAAATCGTCCTCTCTTTCATCACATGCATTTCAAGCTTATCCAATAACTCATCAAACGTTATGCCATTACCCGGAACAGGCATATATTCCCTCCGTCCACCCTCATAAACAGTGTTCACCCAAGTCCTTCCATGAGCAATAATCAAACCTTTCGCACTCATCTAGAAAATAGAAAAAAGTGTATCAGTATAAGTAGGTCATTTATAATATGGACAAATCAACTATGGAAGCTTGGTACAGTTTAAACAACTGAAGTCAGCTGTTCCAACTGCACCAAACACACACCATGCATGCACACACAACTAAACGAAGACGAATGCAGCCATGGAAGCTTGGTACAGTTGGAACAGATAATATCAGTCGTTCCAACTGTACCAAAATACACCATGCACAATTAGGGAACGGTGGCATTCTAAAAACCCTAATGGTGAACCCTAAGGGGAACGGGGATCAACTCTCTTCTTTGGTGCAGTTGGAACAGCTGATATCAATCGTTCCAACTGCACCAAACACACACCATGCATGCACACACAACTAAACGAAGACGAATTCAGCCATGGAAGCTTGGTACAGTTGGAACAGATGATATCAGTCGTTCCAAGTGTACCAAAACACACCATGCACAATTAGGGAACGGTGGCATTCTAAAAACCCTAATGGTGAACCCTAGGGGGAACGGGGATCAACTCTCTTCTTTGGTGCAGTTGGAACATCTGATATCAGTCGTTCCAACTGCAACAAACACACACCATGCATGCACACACAACTAAACGAAGACGAATTCAGCCATGGAAGCTTGGTACAGTTGGAACAAATGATATCAGTCGTTCCAACTGTACCAAAACACACCATGCACAATTAGGGAACGGTGGCATTCTAAAAACCCTAATGGTGAACCCTAGGGGGAACGGGGATCAACTCTCTTCTTTGGTGCAGTTGGAACAGCTGATATCAGTCGTTCCAACTGCACCAAACACACACCATGCATGCACACACAAATCGAGAACAACAAAACGAATACGAATTCAGCAATGGAAACTTGGTACAGTTGGAACAGCTGAAGCCAGTCGTTTCCAACTGTATCAAAACACACCATGCATGTACACACAAATTGAGCACAAGTAAACGAAGATGAATTCAGCTATGGAAGCTTGGTACAGTTGGAACAACTGAAGTCAGTCGTTCCAACTATACCAAATCACAGCAACCATGTACACACACAATGAGATGAAAAACGTGAAACAACAATCAAATCAAATAGAAATGGATGCCTAATCAGAATTCAACTAAGCAATTCACATCATGTAAACACATTCATAACATAATTACCTAAATTAATCTAAAAACAAGTACAAACGGAACAATTGCATGATTGAAGAGAATTTTAGAATAACCTCAATAATCTTAGAATCGCATGTTCGTGGAGAGGAGATCGTCTGAGAAAGTAACTCCGATCCAGAGATTTTCATCGGTGATGTCGCCGGAGATAGGTGAGCTCGAGAAATCGTGTCGGATCAATTTCAAATGGTGACGGAGATAGGTGAGCTCCGATCCTAAATTACAATTCCCGGATTAATCAACAAATGGATGGAACATATCAATTTCATGCGACGGGAGGAAGAGAGAAATAGAGAGAGAACGAGAGATGAAGCTGGAAGAGAGAAAGAGAGAGAGAGAGCGCCGTCGAGCTGAGAGAAAGATGGTGAATTCAATTCATGAGATAGGGTAAATCTAATTTGGGTGGGTATTGTGACCCGGTTGGGCGGGTTAGTTAGGATCCGGTTTGGGCTCAAATAGTTAAAACCCGCGGACTTAGCTTTCGGGCTCAATTTGTAAAGGGATGGCCAAAAATTGGATTTATAAAATTGGTGGGCTAAAAATTGGGGTGATAGCCCCAATATAGTCAAATCACATAATAAATTCTTAATTTTAAATGGTGAACAACTTATAAACTATTTTAAAAAACTCATAAACTCAATCAAACACCCTCATACAACAACTTACCCTAAGATAAATTTGTACCACGGGCATGTAGCCCTTGTAAGGATGAGAGACTACTAATCCCAAAACCCCAATCCCCATTCCCCAACTCAAAAAAATTTTGAAAAAATTAGCACGAACAACAAATTTCACAAGAGTACTTCAATGAGTTTGTAGTTTTCTGAACTTTTATTTTAAAAAAAAAATTGTAGTTTTCTGAACTTTTATTTTAAAAAAAATTATCCTGGACTATTTTATACAAGTAATTAAGAACTTGTGATTTTAGATAGACTACTTCTAGAATCTATATAGTAGCGTTTGTAAGCTACACGAATAAAGCAAAGTGCGTTTTATGCAATACTGTAATGTGGAGACGTGGAGTATATATTTTGAACTATTGAGGGATTTGTTAGGCATAATTTTCTGGTCAGAGGCAGAGCTGACTGATAAATATAAGTGATGAGTCTGATGACAAGTGGATTTAAGCCCGGAAATCACTCAAGAATGAATGAGCTGTGAATTTATCACTCATTTTATTGCGTCTTAAACTTAATTAGCAAATTAACGATTGGTTTGACTAACAAATAAATCTAGTCAGGAATGAAGACATACAGCTTAGCTATAAAATTGTCACCACACAATTTAACAAATGTAACGTCTTCTTTCTTCTTTCAATTTTTAAGTCTATCTAACTCGCGCTGAGAGACCTAAAAAAAAGACCTACCTTCTTTAAAAAAATAAAGATTCATCAATTCATAAATAAAATGAGAGGGGGTGACAAATCGTCTATTTCTTAAGGATATTCTATATTTCCACCTTCGATTTCTACCATTGAATTACTGTCACATGTATTTCCTTAGAATACAAGTGACGAAAATCTAATGGTTAGAATAGAAAATAGAACACCCTTGATACCATAAGAAATTGTATCAATTTGTGTATTAAAAGGCCAATTGCCAATGAAGAGAATATAATTCTGGTACAAACACAATACAAGAAAGCCTACATCTCAGAGTCGGGGGATACAACGTTGTGGCAGCGGTCATGACCGTTCCTCAACTCCGACAATTTAGGACACTCACCAATATTTACCATAAAAAGAATGTCGTTACGCTACAAGAAAATTTTGAACAACTAAGAATACGAATGCATATGTAATCTTCAGCATGGTAAGCAGCCATGCTCAAGAATGCACAAGCATCAACTCTCGCTTACTCTCTAACCGAGCACAGATGCACCCGTTATTAAACTTCAAGTATGAGAAGAAGCCTTTAAGCAAACAGATTGCATTTAATTACCTTGCTGTACTTCATCAGTAGAAGCTGGAGAGGCATTGTTGTCATCAAAATGTCTGACATGACATAGCTTTCCACCAGCTTCATCAGCAAACATGATCTTCCTCTCCCCTTTGGGAAGAGTATGTTTTGGAGAAGATTTTCTGTCCGGCGTCATTTTCTAACAATTAAGATAACGAAATCAAATGAGTCATTCTTTTTGGTACTTTATATGGATAACAAGAATTCAGAACAGGTATTTTTGTGGTTAAAATGCTGGTATAGGAACCTCGTCTAGACTGTTGTCCATTACACCCATGAAATTCAAAAAATATGATGGAAGTTGTTAAACGCTAGTGTTATAGAGGACTAACCATTATTTTACAGAACCGGTTGCAGTCCCTGGCCATCATAGACATCCACTTTTTAGCCATTTCCTCAGCTCGTGTAGCATTATTAATGGCCGATTTTACCTGTCAAGAAGAAAGAAACATATCTAAGCTATTTGACATTCCATGTTGATTAGCATGCTAATGTAGACAAGCTAATGTATTTTTAGAATGTAAAGCATGCATGCCAAACAGAAGGTCAATAAGCTATCAAGAACTTGTAATAACAACTTCAGTAATGGCCAAGTACATATATACTGGCATATCCAGCTTTCATAGTCCGAATCATCAATATGAATTAATAGACTTAATAATTCGTGTTGAAGATGCAGAATGAATAAATTATAGTATCAAAAGTTAAATGACACTTGGAAAATATTTCTGGTCAAGTGCATTTATCTGGTGTCATGATATTCATACAAATAAATTGTGGACGAAGAATCTCTAATCATAGATCAAGAAAATATAAACAGATAATCTTTCTAGATGGGGCCCTGAATGCTTGGTATTGAGCACATTCGAAGCCAGCTGAACAGAGAAATAAATTTTAACTGGAAAACAGATGATACAGCCGATGAATTTTCTAGCAGTAAAATGAGAATACGTCTGTTACGGAAATACAAAGAAGTTGAGCTTCTAAGCTAGTTGAGAATAAGTCAACTTTACTGAGCTTCTTTGAGAAAAGTTAGTAAGATGATGCTCGGAGGAAAAATGAAGTTTCAGAAGGATGTACAGATAAGGTCGTTGAGGATGACATAATCGAAAACATTAAAAAGTCAAATAGTAGTTGCTAACATAGAGAATGATGGCATGGCTCTCGTCAACACTGTTACAAAATTACCATGATCATCCAAGTTTGATATACTGGTAAGTGCATTAATAGTTGTTTTCTGAGTATTATCACTAATTTCTCTAAATAATGTTATGCTTGACAGGTTGAGTGTACAAACATGTATGGCACCTTACTATAACTTTAATCAGATAAAACCCAATACTATATTTGAAAGCCTACATCATACATACCTCATCTGCATCATTTTTTAAGGAAGCATTGCGGTATGCTTCAAAAAGCAATTTTTGTTCTACAATTTCCTTCATGGATTTCAACTCATTCATCAGTTTTACCGCAACAGACTCCATGTCATGCATCTGTCTCTGTGAGAATGCAACAGCACTTTCAGAACAACCTTTTACGGAGGTGCACCCAGTACTGAGGTTAGGTAAAGTCCGTGAGAAACGAGGGCCCTCAAGATTGCCTTTGCCTATCTGTCTCTTGCTGATGCGTCTGGCACTTATGACAACTTTCCGCTGGTCAACCTGTCCAGGCAGCCTGTGATTCACAGTTCTTTTGTCATACTGTACCTCTGATCTCAGAGATGAAGGCTTCTTCTCATTTTGGTTCTCAAAGAGCTTCCCCTTGCATTCAGAATCAACTGAAAACATTGAAGGGGATGGTCAGGGATATGTGAAGACAATATAGCAGCACGAGTGGGCAGAAGAAACATTTTAGAAACATTATACGAGAGCTTTTAGAAGTCACTTATACTAACACAAATACAACAGCAAGTCAAATATCTTCCACTGTGACAAGAAAGAAAGTTGCAAAATTCAGGAATTTGTTTTCTCATAGAATCAATAGATTATCGGAATCAATCGGGAGTTGATTAATTTATCATGAAAGAATCTGTTTCAATTGATATTTTATTCAAATAAGTTTCATTTTTAAAGGTGAACGAAAAGAGTAGGGATCTTCAAGCATACAGCAATGAGAGAAGAGGGAGTGGGAGAAAACCATCATGCATATTTTTAGAGAAACTTCTAATACTTCACTTACTTTTCTGATTTGAATCATCCCAGATTTCAACAGAATTCATCGCCAAACACAATTGCTCTTCAGCAGATGGAGAGAAGGCCTGTCAACAAAGACCAATTAATTTTCAGATGGTCCCGACAAATATGTGTAAAGTAGAATATCATGCAGAAGACTATAGTTACCTTACGGGTGGAAAAGAGTCTTTCAGGAAGTTGGTGTTGTTTGAGGGTTGAGATTGTGTCAGCATTACCACAAGTTTCGTCCTCAAAAGAGTACTCATTTTCTGTACAAGTAACTGGAAATTCTGAATTCTGCTTCTTCAAAGCCTTCAATAACTCATCTTCAGTATGACCTTCAGAGTTTAAGTCATTTCTCGTAACAGTATCAAAGGAAGATGTTGAAAGTTGCTCCTCATCAGCATTAGTATCTTCCATAAAAATGGAATTTTCCTTAGCACTTGAGGTCATTGAATCTTGGTTGGTGCCATAGTTCTTGTCAGGTCTACTCAGAGAGTCGTTTAGCTCAGATGAAAGATCTGCCTCAGCTTTATCCTCAAATAGGACACAGCTAGACCCCAGACGAGGTGTAATGCAGTCATTAATCACCAAATCATGAACCTGGCAGCCAGAACTAGTTTCCTCATGCGTATCTTCAGATGGAAGATCTGCCTCAGCTTTATCCTCAAATAGGACACAGCTAGATCCCTCAGGAGGTGCAATGCAACCATCAATAACCATATCCGGTTTCTGGCAGCCAGAACTACATTCCCCAGGCATATCTTCAAGGACCGAAGAACTACTAGAATGACAAGGCACGTCTGCATTTGGATCATTAGTGCATGAAGTTACCAAAGAACATGAATCTGGAATCTCATTTTGCTTTGTGATTTCTTCTAGTGCAGAACCTAGGGACTCTTCACAATCAGATTCCGGAGTTTCCAACCTGATGCTTACTTCATCCCGAGAAAAAGGCATCAAACTAGGTTGAACATACTCCAAATAATCATAAGAGGTCTCATTAGTAAGACACTCTTCATATATGTTCACATTTGATAATGGTTCTTTCGTGTATTCAGGTTGAACTGTCTTCTCACCAGGATTTAACACCTCATTATGACCAGCAGATAACGCCATTGGCATTTCATTTTGGCTACCAAATTGCTCAGCATCTGGAACCTCAGCTTTGACACAAATAAGTGGAGCTAGTTCACCACCAGCTTGCTGGAAACCTTCAGAGACCAAATTTTCTTCAGATTTAATTACTAATTTGGTTGCAGAGAAACTAACACTCGGACTCTGGCATCTCCTTTTAGCCCTTGAGGCCTTTGAATGCTTTGATTTTAAATTGATAAGCGGCTCATTGAGATCAGATTCATCTTCCACTGGTTTCTCATCAGTGGAAACACACTTCCTTTTCTTTGTCAACAACCGGTTCTTGAGCTGTGTCAATGTGGTCGCATCATCCAAATTACTGTCTGAATCGCCGCCACCAGCACTATGAGTACTATCATCATCAGGTTCAGGTTTTACTTTCCATAACGTCCTATCAGCCACCGAAAAACGTGCACCCTTGTTTTTCGCTTGTGTTTTATTTAACACCGAACCTGATGGGGGTTCCTGTGGTCTTTTGGCATCTTCACTGTCATATATATCCTTTAAATTCTTGGTTCGAAGCGCTGGCCTTCCATCAGGATAGGTATTGCAAGCTTTAATCACCAACCCACCCCTCATAGTGTGGATATAATGCTTAACACTGCAATTCCTCAGCTCCATTAATGCTGAAAAGTTTTAACAAATGTTTCCTGTCCTATCTTGAATATGATTGGCAGCAGCCAAACTACAACAGACCAAAAAAAATTGAAGCCAATTACAAATCATTGATAAAATGTTCTAGTTATTGTGAAAGCTCGCTACCAAACTTATAAATCAGGCACGTGTATTTCATCTTTGAGCAGAGACTTAACATCTAAACCCAGAAACAAAATGTAATAGCAGAAATACTTGTAACGGCCATGGTTGTGACTCTAACTAAACTCCTATTCAATCGGTCACAAGAGTTCACATAAATCTGATATAGGAAATCAAATTGGGGAAAGCTCATATACTTAATTTACATCTATTAACACGTACTTGACCTAATTGGAAGAAGAACGCTGCATAACAATATAACTAGCACAGAAGCTCTTCTGAAACGTAATTGATTAAATAAAATTCATTTTCCACAGCATTTAAAAGCATAGGAAGTACGAAGATCAGCAAATTGGAAATTACTAAAATAACAATTGAATTGACCACATATCTGTTCAGATAGCGCAGAATAACAAATGAGTTTTCAATTGAGATGCGTATCACCCAAAGATGAAATGAAATGCAAACAATTATTGAAGGGAAGTCGAAACCTTAAGATTTCGCGGAAACCCAACGAAACGAGTAAACTCTTAAATGAGAGAAACTAAGTAGAGGATAAGCAGATCTCGTCCAGAAAAGTGTACCTGAGTGTCCTGATTCCGAAGCTGCAACACAATCACACACACACGCCGAGGGGGAGAGAGAGAGAGAGAGAGAGAGAGAGAGAGAGAGAGAGAGAGTCTAGAAAAGGGGTTAGCGAAATGAAGAAGTGAGGCGGAATATTATACTATTTGTATGATAACGATACGAGTGATTTCGCGGCAAATGGTTTGGCGGGAAACAGATATCTCAAATTTGCCCGTGGTGTAAATTATATCGAGTGTGTGTCTGTGTGTGGTCAGAAAACAAATCTTGTAAAGGGAAACAATGGAAAAAGGAGTTGTCCGAATAACTTTCATGAAAGTACTAATTTAGCTATAAAAAAAAAAGGTTAACAGTGATTGTAGCAATTTAACATGATTTTGGTCGTTTTAATTCCTCAAAAACACAATGAATGTTTCGAAAATAAATTAATATAAAGGTCTTACTAAAATCAATAAATTACAGTTAATTAAAAATTAGTGGGGAAGCGTAGTTTACGTTTGATTGAATCTTAGATTTATTAAAAACTAGTGCAGAGCCTGTCGAAAATCGACAAAAAATTATTATTCAATAAAATTTAATATTTCACTAATTTTTTTTATGTGATAATATAAGAAAGGTATTATTTGTTAGTTATTTTTATTTTTTTAAGTAATACCAACACATTTTCAATTAAAAGTTAAAAGTCAAACCAAGGAGTTTAGTCATCGAACAATTTTAACCATATTTAAGAATTTTAGTACTACATTTTTTTGTAATGGACAAGTTTATTCTCTAGCCCGGCCTTCAACTTTTACATTTCATTTGTGTAAGCTCTCACAAAGAATTTTCTTTGTGGTCTTGTCTCGATTCATATTTTTAAATAAAAAAAATCTTATAAATGTAATGTTAATTTTTGATTTTTTTTACATATTTAATATATATATATATATATATATATATGATAGATATTAATTTTGAAGATTTGATCTTGTTAAAATTTTGTTTACATGTCATATTAATAATATAAAATATAAATATAATAAATATTGATTTTAAATTCAGAAAATTTGAGAACTTAGATAAATAGGAATGGAGGAATATGAGGGTGCCACATAGGATTTTTTTTTAAAGAAGAATCGTTTTCGTTTATATAATATACTAGTGTATATCCCGTCAAAAATCGACGGGAAATTTTTGTTGAATAAAACTAATGTAATATATTGTTCATTAATTGTAATATATGATAGTTAAGTTAGATATTGTTCGTTAACTATTTCCTCCATTTTTACAAATACTTTTTAAAACTCTTTGCTTCTCAAAATCAATGTACAACAAAAATATATTAGGCTTTTAAATAGATTGTCCCACGTCGATTTCGTATGAAAATTATAGTGTATCATTTTGATAGCTAATATCTCCTTGTCTTATATTAATTTAAAGAGGAAAATTAATTTTAAAGAGTGTGAGTGTCTATAGAACTGTCTATCCCCACGGTTCTGAAATCGGCCCATCTACCCTCCATGGTTTCAAGTCGGAACCGGCCCGTCGAGCATGATGTAAGATGATTCTTACTCCAATGAGTAATACATGATAAATTGGTTATTTATTTGACCAAATTATTTATTTGCAAAATATAATAAAATACAATCCTCATAGTTCTAGAATCGGCCCGTCTACCCTCCACAATTCCAGGTCAGAGCATGCCCGTCGACCATGATGTAGGGTGATACTTACTTCAATGAATAATACATGATAAATTTGTTCTTTAATTGGCCAACTTATTTATTTGCAAAATATATTAAGATATTGTTGGGAAATTTATTAAAGTTTTGATTGATTCCAAAACCAACTGACCCCAACCGAGTAGATGTTGCCAGATCCTAATGTTAGTAGTTAGGCTCGCTGTTTGAGCATTGTTAAGATTTTATCTTTACAGGACTCCAGCTGAAGACGGCAACAAGGCTTCACTCGGATAGAATATCAGTTGTGAGGAAGACAACTGAGCGTTCATTAGTTGAAGCATTGAAAAAGGGGGAAGTTACACTCAAGCGATAGAACATCAGTTGTAAGGAAAACAACTGAGCGATCATCAGATGAGAAGTAGAAAGAGGGAAGAGAACATCAGATGAAAGAAAGTCATCCGAGCGTTCAAACCCAACTGATCAGATACAAGGAAGACAACTGAGTGTTCAGTTTCAGAACATCAGTTGTAGGACCTCAAACCAAGAAGATCAACAGCATGAAGTTCAGATCAGCTGAGAGTTCAACTGTTAGCATTCAGAACATCAGCTGAAGAACCAGTCAGATGTAGATCGAAAATCTCAACCAACCTCTCCTTGATGAAAGTCTAACGTTGAGATTTGAATTTCAAATTAGGAAGTCACGTGAAGGTTTGACTCTCTGTCATTACCTCATTTGGCCCAACACAAGGCTGTCTCAGATGGAAAGCAGAAGCATGCAATTGCCAAATCCGGAAAGTTTGCAGAGATGAGAGACAAGCCATCGCTATCAAAGAACAGAGATCAACAGCTCTTCCAATGGCTAGTTGATTCTCTCTGCCTATAAATAGAGGCATTCATTCACTCACAAAAAAAGAAGACACACACGAGACGAGACAGACAATTGCCAAGAGCGAAAGAAAGAACTAAATTCCTTACTCGAGCTGAACTCGATTCATTCTCTTAGAACATCATTAGTTGAGAGTTCTAGAGTGTTAGATTTTGTCTGAGTGTCTTTAGATCCAACCTTGAGAATATCACTTTGTGAGAGTTCGTAGAGTGTTAGATCATAGCTCACTTCGTGTTCGAGCTATTAGTTGGAACCCCTTTCTTTCACCTGAAAAGGTTTTAGGACCCTACTCTTTCCGTAACTGAGTAGATAGGTTGTTTAGTACCCAAAAACTAAACTGTAAGGTTGATAAGTACCCGTAAACTTATCTCAACGGTTGCAAAGCCCGCGTAAGCTTTGTGGTTTGTCTAGAAGAACTTGGACTGAGTTGTGTGGACTCACAACTCCCCGTGGACGTAGGAGTTCTCTCCGAACCACGTTAAATCTTTGTGTGTTGTGTTTATTTTCAGTTATCTTATTGCATATTCAACTGACTATCTAACCTGCATACA
Organism: Schizonepeta tenuifolia; assembly: GCA_029490685.1. Classification (NCBI taxonomy): domain Eukaryota; kingdom Viridiplantae; phylum Streptophyta; class Magnoliopsida; order Lamiales; family Lamiaceae; genus Schizonepeta; species Schizonepeta tenuifolia. The sequence goes on from CM055956.1 coordinate 13,379,462, forward strand.
AACTGCTTTATTCATCAACTGTTTTGGTTCTTGACCAACCGTGCATAAAAGCGTGAGTAAATTTATACGAGTTAATTTCCACCACATTCCGCACAGCACATCACTTCCAACCGAGTGTTTCTTACTCGGTTGTGATTCCAACTGAGCTTCTTTACTCGGTTGAGTTATTTTTAGGGGGTTGTTTTAAAAAGTTTTATCTGGTGTATTTCCCCCCTCCCATACACCAGAACTCGTATCGGGACCATCAAGTGGTATCAGAGCAGTGGTTCAAAAGACTACTGACTCTGTTTCACAAGGTGTGAATTCGAGAAAGTTTCTTCAGTGGTCAACTGAACAGATCTATTTTTCATGCTAGTGCATATCTGCTTGCATCTTCTGTTTGTTGTTGTATGCAGATGGACGTCAAGGACAAGATCGTGGTCACATTCTCGGTAGTAAATTATACATCCTGGAGGACACGGATGAAGAAGATCTTACTGTCGAAGCATCATAGGATGCAACAAGTACTCACGTCCGGACCGATCATCATCAAAGAAAGAATCACTCGCACTCTCACAAATCCCAACAATGGGGATACAGTTGTGGAGTTTGTGGAGAAGAAGCCGGAAGACTACACTCCAGAGGAAGCCAAGGTGAGCCAGTTGGACATCTGGGCTCAGATCACGATCATGTCAACTGTTGGACAAGATTACCTCCCTTGGATAGAAGAGTGCGAAACTGCCAAAGAAATGTGGGATATCTTGGCATCGCTGAGTGAAGGAAGCGACGAGACGAAGGAGAACAAGTTCCCACATGCATGCCAAGACTTCAACAACTTTTGTCTGAGAACTGATGAAACCATCGATCAGCTAGAGCTCCGGTTCATGGATATCATCAGAAGGATCCAGTCCATCCGAAAAGGAAAATATACTTTGAGAGAAATCAATCTCAAAGTATTACAAGCTCTACCAGCTGAGTGGGATACCTTCACCAATATCCATGAGAGCCGAGATGACCTTGGTGAGATGGGAACTGAAAGATTGTTCTCCATTCTGAAGGGAAATGAGTACAAGGTAAACCGACGAAGGTCAACTCAGTCCTCGGTTCAGACGAGTAGACATGAGGATGTTGGTTCAGCCACAAAGTCAGTGGCACTTCGAGCTGACTACTCCAAATCGAGAACATCGAGGCTAACAAGATCTGCGGACACAGCTGCAAAGGAGCCAAGCAGAGAGGAACTGCAACAGAACATAGCCGCCCTGTCAAAGAAGCTAGCTGACATGGACACTCGGTTCGGAAAATACAAGAGGTTCTACAAATCTAACCGAACTTGAGACAATTCAAAGCCTGTGAACAACGGTTGCTTTGAATGCGGCAAGGAAGGACATTTCAAAGCAGATTGTCCAGACCTGTCGAAGAAAGAGAGAGAAGCGTTGAGGGCTAAGCAAGCTGGAAAGAATAAGGTCATGGTTGCAGAAGAAGCAGCTAATGACATGGACATCTTCACTGACACTGAAGATTAGAATGAGCTGACTTCCACCAACAACGCTATCAGTCAGGATCAATGCCTCATGGCACTTGGAACCGATCAAGATGATACTGAGGTACACTCTAATTCTTCCAGCAACCTTCATCAAAGCTGTGGAAGCCAAGGTTGTCGAACCTAACACGGTTGAACCTGAGTCTCCCCAAAGTAATTCAACCTCCACTTCTCAGCACGCTCAACCGACCAAGGGAACCACAACTGAGAAAGGAAAAGGAGCAGTAGATGGAGGACAGAATGTTCCATCGGTTGGGACATCAACCGAGGGGGAATGTTCTAAAAGTCAGAAGAGGAATCAGAGGCATCGAAGAAACAATCGCAACCGAACTCAGAACCAGAACCGACCTCTGAATCAACCTCAGAGTCAAAATCAGAAAGAATGGAACCGACCGCAGAACCGACAAGCATCCAACCATCTGAGTCAATAGCAGTTCCATCATCAGTTCAACCAGAGGTTCCAACAGAGTCAACCGATAAGGAACAGGTCGAACAACTGGAGATATTCATGCCTCAACATGAACCACCAACAGGGCATGAACAACTATAGACAACATTCAGGGAGTTGGAATCATTATCAGCCACAAAGATTCCAACAAGGCGTCCGACCTCACAGACAAATTCAACAGGATAAGAATCGCCATCAAAATAGGGGGAAAGCCTCTCCTCCGAAAGCTCACAATGGGAGAAATCCAACTCCTCCCAAGAAACAGAACATCACTACTAACAACAAGCCTAAGGATAACCGAGGTGTTGTTATAGTTGATGATGAAGGAAAAGTGATCTGGAATGATAAATCCATCCGAATATACAGGGAAAAGTGACTAACAGTTCCAGGGAGAACTGGTTCTAACCCTCCAGGACCCAACTAAAATTGGGGACCTAAGCAAGTTTCTCTGTGAAGGAACAGGAGAAACAGCTGAGGAAGAATAAAGAGTCAACAACAATGTGGGTGATGGATAGTGTATGCTCGAAACACATGACAAATCTGAAGGATTTGCTTGGAAGTTTCGTGGAGAAAGAAGGACCCTCAGTTACTTTTGGTGACAACTCAAAAGGTTACACCAGAGGTTACGGTACCCTTGAAACCAATCATGTTTCGATTTCTAATGTTTCTTATGTTGATGGATTGAAGCATAACTTGCTCTCCATCAGCCAATTCTGTGATAATGGTTTCTCTGTCAAGTTTGATGCACAGGGTTGCAGGGTTAAAAATGTCGGATCAAAGCAGGTCATATTGTTGGGAAATCGATCGCCAATCGGAAATGTCTACTATGTTGACTGGAACAGTAGTCTTCCTGACACCTGCTTGTTATCAAAGAGCAGTTCAGATGTGAGCTGGCTGTGGCACAAAAGGATCAACCATCTGAATTTCAAGACTATGAACCGACTTGCCAGACAAGAACATGCAAAAGGCATACCTAACCGAGTGTTTTCAACAACACACATCTGCAGTGCATGCTAGTTGGGAAAGCTCGCTAGATCCTCCTTCCAGTTGAAGACAACTCCCTCAACCGACCGAGTGTTACAGCTGATCCACATGGATCTCTTCGGGCCAGTTACACCAAAGAGCATGAATGGCAACGAGTATACCCTTGTTGTAACTGATGATTTCTCCAGATATACGTGGACCATTTTCATGCGTCACAAGAGTGAGATCCGAGATGAGCTACCCAAGCTGATGGATCGGATATCGAACCAACAAAAAATGAAAATCATCTCCATCCGATCAGATCGCGGAACCGAGTTTCTAAATGAAACCATCATCGAGTACTGCGAGAAACATGAAATTACTCATCAAACATCAGCTGCACGTACTCTGCAACAGAATGGAGTAGCTGAGCGAAGAAACCGAACACTGAAAGATGCAGCTACATCCATGCTAACAAGCTCAGCTCTGCCAAAGAGATTTTGGGCTGAGGCCATCAACACAGCATGCTACACCCAGAACCGGTCTCTTCTAACCAAACGGTTGGGAAAGACACCATACGAGCTATGGAGACGCAGGAAGCCAGATATTTCATATTTTCGAGTTTTTGGTTCTAAGTGTTATATTCACAACAATGGGAAGACTCAGTTGAAAACTTTTGGTGCCAAGGCTTCGAAAGGCATATTTCTTGGATATGCTGCTCGGATCAAGGCATACAGAGTTTTCAACAATAGCTCTCGTGTTGTGGAGATAACACCTCATGTTAGTTTTGATGAATCTACTTTTGAGTGCAGGGAACAGGCTAAAGGACAACAGGCTGATCCACAAGTTCCACCTGCTCTCACCAGATCGCAAGCTTTAAGGGAAAAGAATCTAGCTGAACCATTGGTATGGGCAACCGAGGATGATGATCCATACTCCTCTGAAGATGAATGCGAGGACCCCAGCTCATCTCAAGGGGGAACTCCAGCTGATGTCTCTCCAACTGCAACAGCATCCGAAGCCCAACCAAGCCCGGTTCAAAATGTTATCAATGTTGAGGATCCAGACTCAACAACTGATAAATCACCAGCTCAGAAGAGTCCAACATCTCCCACAGCTCAGATCACGGAACAGCCACCGTTGGAAGAAGAAGGAAGACGCAACCGAAGATGGTATGAAGATCATTCCACTGACAACATCATCAGAGATCCAACCGAAGGAGTACGTACAAGAAGTAGAGTTGCGACTCAAGATTCAACCGAGGAAGATTCCAACACTTATGCCCAATATGCTGAGGAGTTGGCAGTCCTTGAGGAGTTCGAGCAAGCTGGAGATGTTGCCATGATCTCTTGCTTCGTAGCTGATGTGCCAGAACCGAAGAATGTTGTGGAAGCTCTCAACTGTGTTCACTGGACAACAGCCATGCAAGAAGAACTGAATGAATTTCTACGCAACTGTGTATGGGAGTTGGTAGAAAGACCAAATGGTGTCAAAGTCATTAGATTAAAATGGATTTTCAAGAACAAGAGAGACGCCATTGGATTCATCGTGAGGAATAAGGCAAGGTTGGTAGCTCAGGGATATTGCCAACAAGAAGGAATTGATTTCGAGGACTCATTCGCGCCGGTTGCAAGGCTGGAAGCCATCCGAATCTTTCTAGCCTATGCTGCATTTCACAAGTTCAAAGTCTATCAGATGGATGTGAAGTGTGCCTTCCTCAACGGTGATATCAAGGAAGATGTATATGTTGAACAGCCTCCCGGTTTTGAAACTGGAGATGGAAGAGTGTACAAGTTGAAGAAAGCAATCTATGGTTTGAAACAAGCACCCAGGGCTTGGTATGACACTATTTGTGGTTTTCTTCTGAACTCGGGGTTCAAACGAGGGTCAGTTGACAAAACCCTGTTCACCATCAAAGTTGGAGAAGATATACTTGTTGTGCAAATCTACGTCGACGACATCATATTCGGTTCCAAGTCGGAGGAGCTGTGTGAAAAATTCTCAAATCTCATGAAGGAGAAGTTCGAGATGTCGATGATGGGCGAGATGAACTACTTTCTTGGACTTCAAGTGAAGCAGTCACCAGAAGGGATTTTCATCAATCAGTCCAAATATACTAAGGAGCTCATCACCAAGTTCAGATTGCAGACAAGTAAGACTACAAGGATCCCGATGAATACTAACTGGAAGATTAAACCTGGAACTGAGGGAAAGCTCGTGGATGCCAGTAAGTATAGAGGGATCATCGGTTATTTGCTATATCTAACCGCCAGTCGGCCAGACATATCTTACGCGGTTGGAGTGTGTGCACGGTTCCAAGTTCAATCGAGGGAAGCTCACATGTTGGCAGCAAAGAACATCATCAAATATCTGAAGGGAACTGTAAATGTTGGGTTGTGGTATCCAACCGACGACAACATCCAACTGACTGGATACTCAGATGCAGATCTAGCCGGAGATCGGTTGGACAGGAAGTCCACATCTGGACACTGTCAGTTCATGGGTAGCAAGCTAGTTTCGTGGTTTTCCAAGAAATAAGCATGTGTTGCCACTTCTACAACCGAGTCAGAGTATATGGCTGCCGGTAGCTGCTGCATGCAAGTATTATGGCTCAAGCAACAACTGAGAGACTATGAAGTTGCAACTAGACAGGTTCCCATTCATTGCGATAGCTCAAGTGCCATTGCTATCTCTTTGAAAACTGTTCATCACTCTCGGACGAAGCACATTGACATCCGACATCATTTCATCCGAGACCATATTGAGAAGAAGGATGTATCCATGGAGAAGATTCCAACTGAGATTCAGAGAGCAGATATCTTCACCAAACCTCTAGCCGAAGCACGGTTCAAGATGTTATGTGATCTACTTGGATTGTTGGATCCATCAGATGAGGAACCAGCTGAGGTGAAGAGATAGATATCCATCTGAGGAGGAAGCTCAGATGAAGGGGGAATCTCAGATGCGGATTGCCAACCGAAGACATCAGACGTCACCTGAACAGACGAATTCGAGTCAGCTGATGGTATACTGCAACGTTGGATCAGACGTCAGCTGAACAGACAAACTCGAGTCAGTTGATGGTATGCCGCAACATTGGAACACAGCTGATTCCGACATCAGCTGGTAGGTAACATTTATGGCTGAAGGTGTTATGTTCTTAAATGAGAATGTTTGAAATAAATTCAAATATTCCTGAGCAAGTCAGTTACATTAAAATAGCCATCATGTAGCATTAAATGTAAAGTACGGCTGAACATCAATAGCCTATTTTATAGTGCGACTGGGCTGACAAGAAAAACTGTACACCTTCTCACACACGGGTTGGAACTCGGTGCATGACGTCAAGTCAAAGATAGTCAATAGTCGCGTGATCTCAGCCGTTGATGGATTCGCGCCATTTAACCCTAGCCGTCGATCTCTACTGAGTCAAAAACCTATATATAGCGGAAAATCAGGAAGTGATCTCTTACCTTCCTCATTCGTATCTATCTGCAATAACTGTTCATCATCTTCTCAGAGATTGTCTAACTATTTTCTGCAAAAGATTTCCCTTACTTCTTCCTATATATACCTTCGCAGTGATCTTAATGGCACCCAAAAGCAAGAAAATGGCGTCTTCCGGACCATCTCTAGTCCTCACCTCTTACGAAAAATCATTCGACCTGCTGGTGTCGAAGATTCACTTCGAACAGATCCTCTCCGACGAGAAATTGGAGTCGCCGGTGTTGGCTCCCCTCGCCAATACACTCAGGGAAAACGGGCTCTTGGAATGGGCGAAGCTCTGCCCCACCCACCTGCTCAGGCGCTAGGTCGGCGAATTTTACGTGAATCTGCAGTCATCCATCGACAGCAGAGAAGGAGTGACAACAGAAGTTTCCTACCGCCAACGCGATGTTCCAGCAAGGACCATTCGCCGTGTCACTTTTCCCATAGCAGTTTCCGACGTTCTTCACCACGTCATCCCAATAAACCACTCAGCCACGGAACTGATTGAAAACATAACCGACGAGCACGCAGATGAGTTTCTGGAGAGTGCTCTGATCACTCCGGAGAAGTTAAGGAGCAATATGCAGAGGACGAAGCTGAAGCCAGAACATCGACTCTTGTTCGATGTTGTATCCAAGGTGGTGTTCGGCTACAGCGGTGCCTTCGGCGACATCAGCCAACCAAAGTTGAAGCAGTTGGTGGCTTTGGAGCACAAGCATGAGATCGACTGGTTTCAATACTTTTTGAACCAGCTGATGGTGGAGAAGTCGAAGATCTCCGAGACAACAACAGACTCGGGAGAGAAACTGTTGAATGTGAAAGGGACACTCAACTTCGGCTGCAAGATTTCAGCCCTGATCTTGCTCGCGACCAAGGATCGCAACATGGTCTGGAATGACTATGAGGAGACGCCTGTCAAGAAGCTGATGTTGTTCCCAACAGTTAAGAAGGCATAGGAGGTGCTTAGGAGTGTCTACACTCCTAAGGAGAAGAAGGAGACTGGGAAGACACAGAGCCCACAGCTGAGGGGGAACCAGCTATCGTTCGCCCCACCAAATCCAAAGCTGCATGCCGACGAGCTGAGTCGAAGAAGGAAACAGCTGAGGAGCCTGCCCAGAAAAAGTTGAGGGTACGGTTCAAGAAGACGGTTGAGAAGCCAACTGAGGTGCCAGCTGATGAGCCAACTGAGGTGCCAGCTGGAGAGCCAGCTGAGGAGCCAGTTGAGGTACCAGCTGACGAGCCAGCTGTGGATGCATCAGCTGAGAAGGAGCTACCAGATGTGGATGCACCAACTGAGGAGGCGATACCAGCTGAGGACCCATCTGAGTCGAGCCGCTCAGCTGAGGCCGCTTCTTTCAAAATCGTCCCTCGCGCCACCGGAGCTGATGAGGCAGACGGGATAGAGACAGACATGACGTCGGATGCATCTTCCTCTTCTGAGAAAATTGAACACGGTCCAACCTCCCCCACGGCAGGAGTTGATGCCGTACCGCCCCCAGAGCCTCTTGCTCTTTCAACCGAACAATCACAGCCAAATGTTCCGAGCACTTTGCTCGATGCCAACATTGTGACCGCTCCTTCAGCCAATGTTGAGGAACAGATTGAAACCCCCATCCCAATTGAATCCAATATTCCGAGCTCCCAGCTCGATGCCAATGTTGTGACCGATTCTTTGGCCAACATTGATGAAGACTTTGAACCTTTGCCTTTCGAGAATCTATCTCTCTCGCCGATAGATGAAGAAGCTGACACTCAGGCCATCGCACTGGAGCATGAAGGCAAGGTGGCCTATTGCTTCCAGAAGCTGATAGGCATGTTCCCAGAGGCTCGCGACATGCCGGTCTTCGCCACTCTTGGAACCGAGCTGTTGTACCAGTTCCACCTGATCTTCAGTCACTGGTACGTGAAGGAATATACAATCAGGGTGCAAAGCTGGGACAGGCTGAAGTCAGACGAGTCTTGCGTCCGAGCCTACTTCAACTACTCTAACCTGGAAGTGGCTTACAACAACAAGGTTGCGTTGCTCACTCGTCGTCTAGACCAGAGCAAGGCAGAAGGGACAGACACCAGGGAGGCAGCTGGACAGGATTGCATTGATTTTCTCGACAGCATGCTAATCAAGTCAGCTGACTTCCTCGACGATCTGGACGCAGCTGCCACCGCAGCAAAGGACGAGGAACAAGAGCTGCAACTGTACCTGGCCAACCACCAAGCCATGGTGACAGTTGAGCAACAAGCTTTGATTGAAGATGCCCCTCCAACTGATCAGCCAGCTCTCTCTTCAGAAGAAATCTGTGAGCTGATAGCTGAGAGGGTGAACCAGCTGCGAACTGAGATGCTTGCCAACCTCCAGCAACAAAAAGACGACCAGCTGAGGGTGGTGGAAGCACAAGACGAGAAGACCAAGCAGCTGGTGGAGGAGAATGTTGCGATGAAGACAAAGCTGGAAGAATTCTCCTCCTCCACCAGCCAAGACATTTCTGAAGTGAAGACAACTCTTCTGGGGTTCAAGTCTGAGCTGAACGTCATCAAGTCCTTGTCCAACTCCAATCTCGCCAAGTCCCAACAAACTCAAGATGCAGAATGGGAGTCTCGGTTCGAGTCGCGATGGGCTGAGTTCACTGGTTTTCAAACTGAGGTCATTGAAAACCTCTCTGCATTGAAGAAAGCTGAACAAGAGCGCCAGGACTCCGAACTGGCGAAGAAGATGGAGCTCGAGTGCGCAGTCGATGAACTCTTCAACCGCATTCAACTTGCCGAGCAGCAGCTCACCTCTCTGGATGGATCAGTAGCAAGCCTTGTTGCTGATGCCAAAAAGGGGGAAGAGAAAGAGGTGGATGTTGAGGTGTAGGGAGAAGAAGAGACCCAAGCCGAGGAAGAAATGCCAGCTGCAGGAAAATCTCAGCTGAGGAAGAAGTCTGGTCAAAGAAAGAAGGCCGCTCCCAAGTCAACCGAAGTCGGTGGAGCTGAAATGTCTAAAGACTTGGAGTAGGCAGAAAAGTTTGGAGTTTCCTACAGCTCCATAGCCGAGATCACAGCCGAGCTGGATTCGGAACTCGACGGTATCACAACCGAAGAGTGCATCGCAACTGCCAAGGCTACAGATGTTGCTGAAAAGGACTATATGAATCTGAGCTGGATCAGAAAGTTTGCTGCCAGCCAAGCTCGAAGGGTCAACCAATTTGAAGAAGAGCTGGACAACATGACCAAGAACTTGGATCGAAACATTGCCTCCCGCAGCCGTCGCCGAATCGATAAACATCAAGTCAAGGCTGAAGCTCGGCTAAGACAACAGAGGTTGCCGGGGAAGACTAAGCTTCAGAGTCGGTTCAGGCATGTGGATAAATGGATGCCGGCTGAATGGAATGAGGAATGGGAGTTGTTCAAGCAGGAGTTCGTAAATGACTTCTACTACAGGAAGGTTTACGCAACTGACGATCAGAGCAAAGCCTTCAAGGAAGCGCCAACCGAGCTGCACACTGGGGACCCAGGGATGTTCAGCCAGTTCAGGCATGCGATGATTGAAGCAAAACTGGATCTGAACACTGTCCCCATCCCTCAGAAGGTTACTTATAAGCCTCCCTTCCTTCCAGATTCCCGAACCCCCAACAGGACAAAGATTGCAGCCGAAGCGAGACAAGTTTGCACGGAGCACGGAGTTGACATCTCCAAGGAATCAGCAGCAAAGAGAGAAATTTTTGTTAGGATTTTCAGTAAGTATGGGCTACAATTTTAGCTCAGATAGTTTTTGAAGCAACTGATGTAATTTTTGGTTTTTGTGCTTATCTTTGTAACAATCAGTTGTAATAAAAACTATTCAGTTATAAAAATAAACCTTGATGAACAATCTCTCATTGACCAAATTATTTATTTGCAAAATATAATAAAATACAATCCTCACAGTTCTAGAATCGGCCCGTCTACCCTCCACAATTCCAGGTCAGAGCATGCCCGTCGACCATGATGTAGGGTGATACTTACTTTAATGAATAATACATGATAAATTTGTTCTTTAATTGGCCAACTTATTTATTTGCAAAATATATTAAGATACTGTTGGGAAATTTATTAAAGTTTTGATTGATTCTAAAACCAACTGACCCCAACCGAGTAGATGTTGCCAGATCCTAATGTTAGTAGTTAGGCTCGCTGTTTGAGCATTGTTAAGATTTTATCTTTACAGGACTCTAGCTGAAGACGGCAACAAGGCTTCACTCGGATAGAACATCAGTTGTGAGGAAGACAACTGAGCGTTCATTAGTTGAAGCATTGAAAAAGGGGGAAGTTACATTCAAGCGATAGAACATCAGATGAAAGAAAGTCATCCGAGCGTTCGAACCCAACTAATCAGATACAAGGAAGACAACTCAGTGTTCAGTTTCAGAACATCAGTTGTAGGACCTCAAACCAAGAAGATCAACAGTATGAAGTTCAGATCAGCTGAGAGTTCAACTGTTAGCATTCAGACAGACAAAAGCTCGAAAATGCAAACATCTCAATAAAAATGCCCTTTTTGAACATCAGCTGAAGAACCAGTCAGATGTAGATCGAAAATCTCAACCAACCTCTCCTTGATGAAAGTATGACGTTGAGATTTGAATTTCAAATTAGGAAGTCACGTGAAGGTTTGACTCTCTGTCATTACCTCATTTGGCCCAACACAAGGTTGTCTCAGATGGAAAGCAGAAGCATGCAGTTGCCAAATCCGGAAAGTCTGTAGAGATGAGAGACAAGCCATCGCTATCAAAGAACAGAGATCAACAGCTCTTCCAATTGCTAGTTGATTCTCTCCGCCTATAAACAGAGGCATTCATTCACTCACAAAAAAAGAAGACACACACGAGACTAGACAGACAATTGCCAAGAGCGAAAGAAAGAACTAAATTCCTTACTCGAGCTGAACTAGATTCATTCTCTTAGAACATCATTAGTTGAGAGTTCTAGAGTGTTAGATTTTGTCTAAGTGTCTTTAGATCCAACCTTGAGAACATCACTTTGTGAGAGTTCGTAGAGTGTTAGATCATAGCTCACTTCGTGTTCGAGCTATTAGTTGGAACCCCTTTCTTTCACCTGAAAAGGTTTTAGGACCCTACTCTTCCCGTAATTGAGTAGATAGGTTGTTTAGTACTCGAAAACTAAACTGTAAGGTTGATACGTACCCGTAAACTTATCTCAACGGTTGCAAAGCCCGCGTAAGCTTTGTGGTTTGTCCAGAAGAACTTGGACTGAGTTGTGTGGACTCACAACTCCCCGTGGACGTAGGAGTTCTCTCCGAACCACGTTAAATCTTTGTGTGTTGTGTTTATTTTCAGTTATCTTATTGCATATTCAACTGACTATCTAACCTGCATACAAACTGCTTTATTCATCAACTGTTTTGGTTCTTGACCAACCGTGCATAAAAGTGTGAGTAAATTTATACGAGTTAATTTCCACCACATTCCGCACAGCACATCACTTCCAACCGAGTGTTTCTTACTCGGTTGTGATTCCAACTGAGCTTCTTTACTCAGTTGATTTATTTTTAGGGGGTTGTTTTAAAAAGTTTTATCTGGTGTATTTCCCCCCCCCCCCCATACACCAGAACTCGTATCGGAACCATCAAGTGGTATCAGAGCAGTGGTTCAAAAGACTACTGACTCTGTTTCACAAGGTGTGAATTCGAGAAAGTTTCTTCATTTACGTAGAATCGTTCTCATTTATATAATACACTTAAATGATTCTTGATTTGAAAAAATTCTATGTGGCACCTCCCAAATCCTTTCATTCCTATTTATCTACTCAAATTTTCTAAATTTAAAATCAATATCTATTATATTTTATTACTCCCTCCATCCCCCATTAGTATGGTGCGGGGGCCGTGCACAAGTTTTAAGAAAAAGTAGATAAATATGTGGTAGGGATAGTTTAAGTGGAGGAAGGACCCACTTATGATGTGTTGTTAATTTTTTAGTGGATGAATAAACTTTATTGGAGTAAATATATTGAACTTTTAAGGGTAAAAAGGTAAAAGATATGTTTTGAAATGAAAACACCATACTAACTAGGGATGGCTAAAAAAGGAAAGTAACCATACTAACTTGGGACGGAGGGAGTATATTAAATGTAGAGAGGATTTTACAACTAGCACTTCTTAGATAATTTTTTAAAATTTTAGCACTCCTTATAAATTCTTAAAATTTTAGCACTTTTCGACATTTTTGCCATTCCATCACCTATTTAGTAACAAAAAAATAAATGTGACAGAACAAAAAAAAAACATTCCACCACCCACAACCCCACCGCCGCCACTGCCGTGCCACCACCACTGCCGCCGTGCCACCACTTTCCGGCCGCCGCCACCGTCGTGCCGCCGCCGCTGCCTCCGGTGATCACAGAAAAAAATTTGTGACTGAACAACAAAAAAAAAACCACCACCACTTTCCCACAGTCGCCGTCACAGTCGTCGGCGCCGCCGCCATAGTCGCCGGCGGCCACAAATTTATTGTGAAGTCAGAAAAAAAAAAAAGAAAAGATTTGTGACTGAACAAAAAAAAAACTTCAACCACCACTTTTCCGCCGCCACCGCCGTCGTGCCGCCGCCACTGTCGCCGGCGGCCATAAATTATTTTATACAATTTTTGTGAAGTCACAAAATAAAATTGAAAATTTTGTGAAATCACAAAAAAAATTGGAAATTTTTGTGAAGTCACAAAAAAAAAAAGGAAAAAAATTTGAGACATCACACAAAAAAATTGGCAAAATTTATGAATGCACACAAATCCACAAACCATATTAATGCAACACAACATGAGCAACAACAGAAAGCAATCAGATCTAATACTGATATTCTATTAGCAATAGTCTCATCATTTACTAATTCTTCACTATGAGAGATAATGCAAATATCAAGGATATATAAATAATAAATACAAGTGGAAGCCTATGCTTCTTTCTCAAAGCCAAAGCATAAAAACGAAAGAGAAAGTGGAAATTCTAGATTCTCGAAAGAGAAGTAATGAAAAAATAACAATAGATCTCACACCCCAAAGCCGCACACCTTGTACACTGAAATTCCAGATTCTAGCAAAAGGAAGACGATCTGCCGCTTAGAACTGACCGCGGCGGCGCCGGAGCTAAATTCCGACCAGGCGAAGGCGACGCCGTCGGCACCTCCACCACTGCCCTGAGCCCCGACAGCGCGCCAATGGCGTCGTGGCACGTGTCATCCCGGACCTTCTCCGGTCGGCGGATCTCCCTTCACATTACCCAGATCTGTGCAGCAGAAACTCCGGCGACAGTGGGTTGCTTCGTGAAGGAGAAGGCCGCGCAAGGCGGCATTGGTGTCTCGCGCGCGGTGTTGTTGTCTCGGTGTGCGTGGCGGAGCTTCTCCGGTCGGTGGATCTCCCTTCACATTGCCTAGATCTGTGCAGCAGCAACTCCGGCGATAGTGGGTTGCTTCGCGAAGGAGAAGGCCGCGCAAGGCGGCGTTTCTATCTCAGTGTGCGTGGCGGAGCTTCTCTGGTCGGAAAGTATCGTCGGAAGCTGAAACGAGTACAGATCGAGAAGTTGAAAAAATGTAAAATCGAGAAGGTGAAATCGCGTAGGGATGAGGAAGAAAGAACAGATTTGAAATAGAGAGAGAAAGAGTAGATTTGAGGATATGATGGGAATTACAAATTGTGTAGAAGGGTATAAAAGAGAGGAAGTGCCAAAATTTTAAGTTTTTAATAGGAGAGCTAAATTTTCAAAAAACTATCCTAGAAGTGCTATTCTGGGGGATTTTCTCTTAAATGTATATATGTGTTATATAAGAAAGCTACTTTGGGTTGGACAATATATAATTTTTTATCCCACATTGCTCTTTAATAAGACTCAACTCTTGAAAGAGCTATATACATACTCAAGATCATTGTATATTTTTCATCCCGCAATTGTTTTACACAATTAATTTAATTTGATCAATTAATTAGTTGGTCAAATGAATAATTATTCTATTTAAAAAATAATTTGATAATTTATTAAGTTGTCAATATTAATTTATTTGATTTTACAAATCATAAATTGGTGTAAATTGAAGAAATATAGAATTATATCTTTTTATTCTAAAAATGGGCAATATAAGTTGTTCAATTGTAAGAACTTCGAAATACGTAGTCGAACACTTTTTATTTATAAATTTTTTTATTATATTAAACCTTAGTATTGTTAAACTTCTAAAATAATTGTGTGTATTAGTAAATTAAAGATGATACCTATATAATAAACACAATTTAACTTTGCTAATACGTCAGTTTGTCAAAACATTAAATAACATCAATACAAAGAATTGTATCTCATCATAATATTGATCACGTAAATATTAACATAGTATTTCGGAACCGTCTATTATATTTGATAAATATTGATTTTGAAGATTTGATCTTACTAAGATTTTGTTTCCATGTAATATATAATATAGAATATAAATATGATAAATATTGATTTTAAATTCAAAAAAATTGAGAATTTAGATAAATATGAATGGAGGAATATGAAGGGTGCCACATAGGATTTTTTTAATGTAAAGTCGTTTTCGTTTATATATAACTAGTGTGTAACCCGTCGAAAATCGATGCACGGGAAATTATTATTTAATAAATTTGATAAAATTTGTGATTGTATAATTCGTAAAAAAAATATTGTTTGTCAATTATTTTTTATTTAACTCAGTAATATTTATTAAAAATTCAAATCTAATTCACACCTATTATTTTATAAATAATTTTCAAAGTTCTCTTTCTTGTCAAAACTATTGTGAGACAAAAACTGTTTACTTCTCAAAAAGATTGTCTTGTGTTGATTTTGTATAAAATTAAAGTGGTTTTTTTTTTATAACAAATATCTATTGGCCTCCCTAAATTGTAAAAAAATAAAAGTCAACTGTTAATACTGAATCTGTCCCTCAATGCACACAATTTTATGTAATAAAAAATAATTAAATATAATTGTTTGTTCGGCCAACTAATAAACTAGCCAAATAATATTGATGGTGTAAAGGATGAGATAATACACATTGATTCTAAGTATTTAGAAACTTTCAATAGGAAGGTCAAGTTCCCAAACGCTTAATGCAATTTCAGAAAAATAGTTTGTATGTTGGGTCAGTTGGTTAGGAAACTGAAAGTAAATATTGAAAGTAAATAACACAATATTTTTACGTGGTTCAGAGATTGACCTCCTACGTCTACGACTTCCTTTTTAGGGAAGTAATCCACTAGATAAGCTTACACGTGATTATCAAACGTTCAGTTTGGTTTACGGATACCAAAAGACCTAACCTATTCGATTACGGGTTCGAACAAAACCTTACAACACTTTTGTGGGCAAGTGTAAAACCTATCTTAGATTACAGGTTCTAAGGGACCTAGTTTCTTTGATTGCGGGTTCAAAGAGAAGCTAGAGTTCGGGGTTGGGGGTTTTTCCAATTATGAAACCTTCAACACTTATGAAAGTGGAGGCTTCTTCCTAAGGCTTTGAGACTCAATCTGCAAGTGAGAGTCTGCTTACAAATGGCAAGAAACTACTATTCTAGACCGTTGAGTAGATTTCACAATCGACTTAGAACCGGGATTAGCCCCAACCTTTGAGAGCTATTCAAGCACATCCGCAACAACAACAGTCTCAACAGTCGGACCGGCAGCATTCATGATTAAGGATCAAGAGCAGAATAAGGACAAGGGTCACATGGCAGAATTAGACTTAGGATCTTCTAAGGTTGTAGCGAACAAATCTGAATAAGATGAAAATGTTCGACATGGACATAATTCTTGGGATGGATTGGATATACGATTAACTACACAACGATTCTCTGCTACAAGAGAAAGATTTCTTTCGATCAGCCAGGGAGAAACCTACAGATTTTCATGGAATATCGATGGGTGAACGGATATCTATAATATCTGCACTATAAGCCTGAATGGAGAATTGGAACTGAAGGGACCATATGAGACGTAGAAATCATACGAGAATTTGAGATGATGGATTTAGAGGTGATCGATACACTTGAGGCAATAACTAACCGAATAGCAGCACTAGTAGCTACACCAGACTTACGAGAGAGAATTTTAAGTGAATCCGAGAGAACGATTCAAGTATTAGAAGAAATGTTAAGAACGATAGTGTTAGCTCAAAGTCTAATAGTTATCAGGCTACGATAAGTATTATGCCTTACGAAGCCTTGTATGGAAGGAAGTTTAAATAACCGTTGTATCATAAGGAAGTACATGAAAGGAAGAATCTAGAACTAGATTCACTCAGTGAAATGATAGATATATTCTTTCGATAAATTCGAGTCAGAATGAAAGAAGTTTAGAGGTGACGAAAGTCTTATGTGATATATGTTGATCAGACTAAAATTTAGAAAATGAGGACAAGTTTTCCTCATGATTTTCCTTTTAAGGATATGGTAATTATTTTCATGTCAAGCATAAGCTTAGACAAAGCTTATTATGATTAGTAGATATTTTGAAAAAGATAGTTTTAAATGTATATAGATTGGCCGTAACGCCAAGTCTATGGAATGTTTATTATGTTTGTGTATCTCATTTGAGAAAGTATGTGTTCGATCATTAACACGTAGCAAGACGTAGTTCTTGATTTTCGATTTAAGTTGTAAGTTATGAAGAAAGACTGCAATCAATCTTGGATCGAAAAGTGCGAAAGTTATGAAGCAAGTCAATACAGTTATTAAAGGTGTTATAGAATCACCACGGGCAAGAGGAAGCTACGTGGGAACTTTTCGAAGAAGATATGCAAAATTTCGGGACGAAATTTTTCATTAGAGGGGTAGAATGTAATATCCCGGATATTTTCTTTCGTCGCGAAAATAAAAATTTTCGTTTTAATTAAGGCTTTGCACTTCTAAGTTAAAGAAATTCAGTTATAAGAATAACGGTGAAACCCGTTTCTGAAAATAAATTCCAGAAGTCATTCAACGGACTACTGTATTAGGGTTTTCGCGTCCGATAGAATTTTCGTTCGAGAACTCAGATCGAAAAACCATCTGACTTTACATTCACTTATTTTACGATACGAGTTTAATGTTAAAAGTCAGTTTTATTTATTTTTCCGGGCGAAATTTGAACTGTCATATCTCGACTTTTTGAAATTTCTCGGGAAATGACTCGTCCTTTCCGACTAAGTAAAATATTCCAGAACTAATGGTCGTATCCATTTTTGTCAATAATGTGTCCGTCTAATAAGGTAATTGTTCGTTTTTAGTTACAGTATTAGATCCAGAAAGAAATTAGATTTATAGTTAATATCTAGATATTTTTCAAGTTAAACCTCCTTACTATTCTATAAATAGCACCCTTGGTCATCTTTTTCTCTCATTTATTTCTCTCCCCAAAAACCGCCACATATCTCTCTCTCACCATTGAAGGAGTTCTTCAAGGTTCTTCAAGCTTTCAAGCTTCATAACGTGTTCATCTCTCGATCGATTTCAATTCCGAGTTCGTAGTAGATAAGGTGAGAGCTTCCTCTTTAATTCCAACCGAACAAAAATCATCCTCCTTATTTTCTTGTTATGACCGAAAATTTTGAGGAGTATAGGATGATGTTCTAAGTTTTTTTTCATGATTGTTAATGCATAGGATTGAGTTTCTATGGTTGAAATCAAGAATAAATCATGTAGGAAGAAATAGGGTAATTTTCGAAAAATGCATGAACTAGTTGGTGAAGATTTAACTTGAATTTGGATGATTGATTTGTGGATTATCACTCTAGGTATCGATATATTGATGTATGAATTATTTTGGAATTTTCTAAAAATAAAAATGAAAATGTAAGAGATGAAGAAGCATGATTTTGATTGAGTAATTGTTATGATTTTGATGATATGATTTGATATATATGATGTAGGAAGCATGTAGTTCAACATACATTTAATTTAGATTTTTCTAAAAATAAAAACGAAATCGTTGGAGACGAAGAATCGTCGATAGAATTAGTTTTGATGTTGATATGGATTTATGGTTTGCATATTAGTTGATCTATGTAGTTAATGATGATAATTGGAAAGTTTGAACGAAATCTAAGAACGTCGAACTTTTCGTAAGAGACGAAGAGTCGAGCGTAATTGTCAATAGGAAAATCGAACGAGAAAACTAATCGAATATTAGTGATTGTTGGTATATTAGGTTGGTTATAAAATTAATTGAGAATTAATTATCGGTTATGAAAAATCGATGCATATATGAACTTTAAGTCTATGTTTTTGTGTTTCACATGTTAGATGATCATGATATAAGTTTCTAAAATCATAATTAGGTTAATTATGCATGATAAGATTAAGAATGGAATTTATTGAACAAGTATAAGAATATTTGTATGTAAGTAGATGGAATTAAGACTACATTAAATAAATTATGATTCTACATGTTATAAGTCGTGTTTGATGATTGGTAAGTGAAATTAGAATTATTTGAAGCATGATAGAAACTTGAATCGATAAAATCACACGTCGGAATTAAAAGTTATGAAAACGAACCCGTAGTAGACTATTTTCGAGTATGAACTTTTTATCTATGAATATATATGCATAAAGTGTGTTAGATCTAAACGTATACAGTATACTTTACACATATAAAGTTATTCGCGTTACTGAAAAACTTAGTACAGACAATGTAACAGAAATAATAAACTGTGCTGAAATAAAAGACATACGGTATGGTAACCCAGTTCGGTTTTGCAACCTACGTCTGGGGGGCCTTTGCCCAAGAGAGAACCAATCCACTATTAGAAGAAATGGCTACAGAGGATCTTACACATACAGGTCACCACCTTATGCTACCCTTTCGCTCACCCTCTTCCTAACGTCACGTGAATTCGTGATTGATGATATACAATCGCTCAACCTAAGTCCGAACCGCCAGTTCGACCCTTAACTCTCTTTAGGAACTAATTTATCAAAGATAAACTCTCACAATAATTCGTGCTCTCTCAATACAATACTCTCAAGAAAGTATAAGCACTCAAACAATAAAACAACGGCCAACTCCTCACAATGTAGATGTTGAATATATATAGGCGAAACCCTAGATCTCTTCTCCATCATGTATATCTCTTTAGATCTTCTTTCCTTGTGAGGATAAAGCTTGGGGAACATGACTCTTATCTGCTTGATATGCATCTTGTCCGTATCTATCATAAACTTGGAAAAGATCCCGCAAAATCCGCACCGATAAGGTAAGTCTCTGCCAGACTGTTCCAGGCTCCCTTAGCACAGACTGAAGCACACGTAACAAAGTTTGTTCTACGCAGCGGCTTCGACACTTCAGCTGTACTTTTGGCTACATAAACTTTGCCAACATCTTCGAGCAGTATCACCTCTTGAGCAGCAACACCTCAAATCCAAAAATCTCCCCCTTTGGCATTTATGTAGACAAAACCGATCATCAAGAAAATAAACAACCATAAGCATCCTCATACCTCCAAATCCTCCAAGACTGAACTTGTATGAAGTATGCCAAAGCTCCCCCTCCAACTAGCAATTGGAGAAATCTGTGTTGAAACTCCCCCTTAAGCAAGGCATGGAGTAAACCGATCATCAAGTAAAACTTCAATCATCGAGCAGATGATCTTCAACACAGCACCAAAGAATACCATTAAAACCATAAGTAATAAACTGGGAGCTTATAATATATATCCATCAAAAACATCAAGGAGTAGAGGGAATAACTCATTGGAACCAAAAACTAAGTCTGCGCAAAAACTGGCACAGACACTAGAACACCAAAATAAAAACAAAAACTTCAAATTTTCTTCTACTCCCCCTTTTTGTCTGGCAGAAATGACAAAGTAGGGGGGTCTTCCATCCAATCTTCAGAAAGACTGGGAGCCTTTCTTCTTCGCAGCTTGAGCTGAGGCTTGGAGGTCTTCTTCATCCTCATCTGTTTGGGTATCTTCATCACCCAAGTCCTCTTCAGCGTCCTCAGCCTTATCACCATCATCAGCTGCATCTTCATCCTTTGCATCATCATCTTCAACATCATCATTTTTTTCTGGCACAGACTCTACAGCACGTGCTGCTGATCTAGATGGCACAACTTCTCCTCCAGCAAAGACTGCTTTGGCATCATTGAGTAATGCAACAATCTCATTCTTGCGCATGCGAAGCTTCTTCATCTGGAACAGAATGGAGTTATACTCCCTTTCCAGCTTTCGTAGCATCCTTGTAGAAATAGCCCTGAGGTTAGGCTCACTCAGCACAGGCGCTGGCCACGATGATGTTGGCTTCTTTCTTTCCACAATACGGACAGAGGGACCCTCGATGTCCTTGGGATGAACAGCCTCGTTGAATAGCTTGTCATGGATAACAATGCTCTTTGGAGTGCGCTCAAACTGCTCTCCCACCTGCATCACATCAGTAAATTGCGAAGAGATAATACCAAAGATTAAACCAGGATAGCCTAGAGCCTTAGGCTTCGTCAGATTTCCAGCATGTTGAGTGACGTGGTCGAAGACCAAACGTCCAAAGTCGAAGGGCTTGAAGCGCCCTATCCCGTACAACACCCTTGCTGTTTCTTGGCTTACTGTGGCGGTGTGTGAGGTGGGGCACCAATTCCTGACCGCAATCTTATGCAAGATCGCATACTTCTGTGACAGCATAGAAGAACTGATGGACATGTTCTTCTTCCACGTTCGATACACCCCCGTGAGTAATTTCGCTAGCAATTGTGTCCAGAGACACATCCTCCTCTTGCACACCATGATCATCACGCCCAACAAATGTAGATATAACAGCAGGAGAGAAATTAATGTACCTCCCTCGAATGTAAGATTTGAAATGATAACGAGAGGAAGGGTCAGTAATACTCTTGAACATGTTGCAGTAGAATTCCAGCACAACCGCTCGCACATAACGACGAACAGGGAAGACAGTCTGATCCCACTTAGCGTCCTCGAGTAGCTTATCCAGGCCAGTTCCCTCCAGATCTTCTTTCTTCACAGGTTGCTCGTAGACTAGCTTCCTGTGGATCACATTATTCCATGCTTCAGCTTGCTCATTAGATTTGAATCTGAGAGCAACCACCACAGCCTTTGATCTTTGAATGACCTCAGCTGTTGATCTTCTAACTGGAGTAGCAGATGATGCACCCTGATGAGATACTTCGTGCTCAGAATTTCCAGCATCACTATCCAACACATGATCAGGCCCAGACTCAACATCAATGGGCTGATTTGGATCCATCCCTTTCTTTGGCTTAGAGACAGCCTTCTCTTCTTCTTGGAAGATTCACCAACCTTCCCTTTACCCTTGGCTTCACGGGTAGCAACAATTTTCTTAGCAAGTTGACCCCTAGTTCGAGTAGCGGGGGTCGCAGCAGGTTCCTTGATAGTTAGAGGAGATTTCTCTATTCTGACTTTCTTTCTTGGAGGGTCAGAGAGTTTGTGAAGATGTCTTTTGGAAGCTCTTTGCTTCTTTGCTGCTGGCATAGACTCCTCAGCAGGATTTTCTTCAATTTTAGCTACAAACTCATCAAGTGCTGCTTCATCAATATCAACCTCCTTATTAACAGTCGTGGCTTCCTTCTCAGCACGTTGGAACACATGGATCACAGGAGGAATAATAGCTTGATCAGGAGCAGATTGAGAGCCTCCGGCAGAAGGTGCAGGTTGCCGAAGAATTGATCTTGAGGTAGAAGACTTGGATGGAGTAATCTTCTTCTTCATGGCAGCAACAGGAACATGCGATTGTTCCTTCTCACTAGATTCCGTCTCAGATGCGGAATCCTCCACAGTTTGTTTCTCCGGAAGGGGAGAGTGCTTTGACAGCAACTCAGTAACTGTTTTCGCCGGCGAGAAGGACTTAGCAGGAGAAGGCTTCTCTTTTGGAGGAGCTGTAGAAGGATCCTTCTCTCCGAAGTCTGATATGAAGTCAGAGTAGTCAACGATTCCCATGGCTTGAAGTTGGGGAAGACTTCCTTTCTTCTTCTTACCATCGGCAGAGTAGAGACATGAGATAGGAACATTATCATCGCTGGAGTCATCAGAGAGATGCTGGGTTGAACGGCTTCCATCCGACATGATTAATACAAAACAACAATATACAAACGCAACAGAGTTCTTTGAGAGAGAAAGAGAGAGAGACTTCAGAGCTAAGCAAAGATTTGTGAAATCTTAATGCAGAAGAAATCGATATATATCAGCACAAAGGCGGTGGATTTCTCTCTATATCAAGATATGTATGAAAATAAATCCCTATAAAATAGGAGATTAAATATATATCATGATTTGAAGAGATCCTTATCTCCAACGTTCAAATTTGAACGTAAAACAGCCGTTGCCTAAACTTGGAAGTCGCAGAGTTCAACGCAGAAAGTAGCCGTTGAACCGCTGCAAGGATGACGTCAGCCCTTGTCAGCTCCAGCATACTACGTGTGCCATTGGTTGTGCCCATAATTCCTGACACAGAAACACACAGAAAAAAAAAACGAGAAACACCAAGAAAACCAAAAAAGAACCAATAATGTACATATACATTGTGCTTGTTCAGAAGACCACAAGCATGAGGTCTCTCTAGAGAGATTAGAGAGAACAAACACCCAATGAGGCTCGAAGAGATTCGAACCTCGCTGCATCCAATGCCTTAGTGAACAAGTCTGCCAATTGCTTCTCCGTAGGCATAAACTCCATGTTGAGTATCTTCTCTTCAATCAGCTCCCTTATGAAGTGATGGCGAATGTCAATGTGCTTCGACTTAGAGTGGTGCACAGGATTCTTCGAGATATCAATTGCACTCTTGTTGTTGCAATAAAGGGTAAATGACTCGAAGGGCACTCCATAATCTTCAAACATTTGGCTCATCCACATGAGTTGAGTGCAAGCTGATCCTGCAGCAATATATTCAGCTTCAATTGAGGACAGAGACACGCTCACCTGCTTCTTGCTATGCCAGGATACTAGATTGTTGCCAAGGAAGAAACAAGCTCCAGATGTGCTCTTCCTATCGTCTGGGCTACCTGCCCAATCCGCATCACTTTACCCCACTAAGGATGTGGTGCTGTCCTTAGTCATCCAAATACCAAAATCAGTAGTTCCTCGAACATACTTGATAATATTCTTCACAGCTAGAAGATGACTCTCCTTAGGATCCGCCTGGAACCTGGCACAAACTCCGACACTGTGGCTAATGTCTGGTCTACTGGCCGTCAAGTAGAGCAAACTTCCAATCATACTTCTGTATAGAGACTGGTCTACAGAAGCACCTTCTGTGTCCTTGCTAAGCTTGATTGAAGTTGACATAGGTGTGCGTCGCACCTTGGCATTTTCTAGTCCAAATTTCTTCACTAAGCTCCGAGCATACTTTAATTGAGTCACAAATATCCCCTCCTCAGATTGCTTGATTTGTAGACCTGGAAAAAAATGCAATTCGGCAAAAAGACTCATATCAAACTCCTTTGTCATGTGTCCCACAAATTCCTGGATCAGATCCTGACACACAGAGCCAAAAATTATATCATCAACATAAATCTGAATAATGATGATACCTTCTGAATTACTCTTATAGAAAAGAGTCTTGTCAGATCCTCCACGAACATATCCTTTGGAGATGAGATACTTGGACAGTGTATCATACCAAGCACGAGGTGCTTGCTTCAAACCATAAAGCGCCTTGTTCAACTTGTAGACATGATTGGGAAATTCTGGATCAACAAAGCCTGGGGGCTGTTCCACGTACACATCTTCTTGAAGAGTACCATTGAGAAAGGCACTCTTAACATCCATTTGGTATAGCTTGAAGTTCATGCAGCAGGCCATTCCAAGAAGTAATCGAACTGCTTCTAAACGAGTGACCGGAGCAAAAGTCTCTTCATAATCAATACCTTCCTCTTGAGAATATCCTTGAGCTACTAATCTCGACTTGTTACGAATAATCTCCTCCATCTCATCTGTTTTGTTGCGAAAAATCCATTTCGTCCCAATCACATGCACATTAATGGGATGTGGCACAAGATACCAAACATTGCAACGGACAAACTGGAGTAATTCTTCTTGCATGGAGGCAATCCAATCTTCAATCAATAAGGCCTCCTTGACATTCTTTGGAAGGACTTTAGAGAAGTAGCACATGAATGCAATGTTTGCCACCATATGTTTGTAGTCTCTTGCTACGTTTCTAGTTAATCTTCCTCCGGTGACATCTCCAATGACATTTGTTAGTGGATGATACTTAGTTAGTCTTCTGGATGGACCTGGAGTGGTAGGGGCTAACTCGCCTGAGGTAGAGTCAGAAGGAGTTTCAACTTTGACGGAATCAGTGGATGTGTCAGTGGATCCGGTCTGTGTACTTGAGGATGTTGGCACAGACTCTGGCACAGGTAATAGCAGTTGTGCCTCCTCTTCTGCTTCTGCGTCTGTAGAATCAGTGAAGACCACATTGATAGATTCCATGATAGTTTTGTTTGCTTTGACATAGACTCTGAATGCTCTGCTGTCACGAGCATATCCCATAAATATAGCTTCAAGACCTCGATCATCAAGCTTTTGAGTGTATTTTCTGTCATTCAGAACATAGCACACTGTCCCGAACACATGAAGATGTTTGAGGTTGGGCTTTCTTCCCTTCCAGATTTCATAAGGAGTCTGATTTGTCTTTGGACGAAGATAGACTCGATTCACAATATAGCATGCCGTATTCATCGCCTCAGCCCAAAATCTGTCAGCTACTTCATGCGCTTTGAGCATGGTTCTCATCATTTCTTGTAGAGTCCTGTTCTTTCTCTCAACAACTCCATTTTGTTGAGGTGTCTTCGGGGCTGAAAACTCGTGTGCTATCCCCTTTTCAGCACAGAAAGTGATGAAATCTTCACTTTGAAATTCTTCATCGCATATTTGACCAACACTGAGAAGATTTGCCTTAAGTCCATCAACCAAATACGCATTCCGTAGAGGCGGCATTCCAGGTATGTTTAGAATTCCTTTCCCAATCACTGTGGCTTGATTTCCATCTCCAAAGGTAACGTGGTTATCAAAGACATCGACAATATTGGTCAAGAAATTAGGATTTCCTATCATGTGCTTGGAGCAAGCACTGCCCATGTACCACCTGTTATCCGCTCGAGCCCAAAGAGATGTTAGAGCAACATATGCAGTGTAGTTGTTTCTGGATTGAAACATCCTTCTTCTGTCACCAAGATAATATCTGCAGTGTGGCCTTATGTGTCCAGGAAGATCGCAATAATGGCAGACTGGTCTGAACAACTCTTCTTGCTGTGGCGGTTGTCCCCTCCTGAACTTATGATTCTGATTTCTTGGAACACTCCTTGACATATGTGTCTGCGTCTGTGTCTGCTTCTGCAGATTCCTTTGAGGAATTCTCTTTTGCCTCCTATTGTTGGAATGATTTGACTTGGGGGCTGGATTTCCCTGAGATTTCTTGTGTTGAGGAACAAAATTCACCTTCTTCTCCTTGTCTTCGACAGCCACCTACTGCTTTCCTTGGAATCCTAAACCAGATTTGCTGGTTGAGCTCTGTCCAGCTTCAATTATTTTATCAAGCTTGGAAGTTGCATCACCATTCATCATCTTAACAAACTTATCCATCTGATCCATTTTATGAAGAAGCATGTTGTTTTGATCGAGTAGAGACATATTCAGCACTTTCAGATTTTCTCTTTCCTTCGTCACTTCCTCAATTTGGGCATTGAGGATTAAGTTGATTCTTCTAACTTCATCACACTTAATGATCAGGTATTCATACTTCTTAATCATTGACTCCTCATCCATGCTGTCTGCATCACTTTCTTCATCCACTGGATTGTTCTTGCTAGTGGGCACTGACTCAGGCACATAAATTGATGGTTGTACCACAGATATTGCAACATGAGCAACCTTTTCATCAGTGTCACTCTCACTATCATCTGTATCCTCGTCACTATGGGTGGCAACATATGACTTGCCTTGCCTACGCATTGTGTTGATGCATTCACGCTTGAAGTGTCCATAGCCATGATACTCATGACATTGAGGTCCAGTCTTTGGAGTGGACTGAGAGTCTTCCTTATCCAATTGACTGGATTCTGATTTACTTCCTTTCTTCTTGTCAAGCCCTCGTTTGGCAAACTTCTTGAACTCCTTCTTGAATGACTTTGTGACTAGGGCCATTGCTTCAGCAGCTGCTATTTCTTCTTTTGGCACAGTCGGCATCTCAGGATGCCAGTTGTGAGCTTGAAAGGCAACTCCTTTCCTTTCAGCGCTTTCACTCTTCTTCCCCATCTCAAAGGTTCTTAAAGATCCAATGAGCTCATCCAGTTTCATGCTAGAGAGATCTCTAGCTTCCTCAATTGCAGCCACTTTGTACTCGAATCTGTTGGGAAGAGATCTTAATACCTTTTAGACAAGATATTCATCAGTGTACTTGTTCCCAAGGGCCACACTTTCGTTGATAATTTTCAACAGCTTTGCATGAAAGTCACTGATCCACTCATGTTCTGCCATCCTCAGTAACTCGAATTGGGTTGCTAGTTGTTGAAGACGTTGCCCTTTCACACGATCATTTCCTTCAAAGGAAGTCTCTAGAATATCCCATGCTTGCTTTGCTGAATCACATGTGGAAATAAGGGAGAATATTTCCATAGTAACAGATGCTTGAATGGCATTCAGAGCAACCTGATTCATCCCCGATTCTTTCTTTTAAGCTTCCGACCAGTCTTTCCTGTCTTTGACTTTGCCAGCATTGGGTTGGCCCGTGGCTATGATGGGAGGTTTGAATTCTGACTTTATCGTCTCCCACGCCTCTTCATTGATGGCTCTGATGTGTGCCATCAAACGAATCTTCCAATATCCATAGTTGGATCCATCAAGAATTGGTGGTTTCGTCATCGAACTGCCACCTGTGGAAGTCATTGTGTCTTATCACAAACGCAGCAACACGTTTAGATGTCTGTCCCAAGATCAAAACCTGTAAGATCGGTGTACCGCTCTGGTACCAATTGTTAGATCTAAACGTATACTTTACACATATAAAGTTATTCGCATTACTGAAAAACTTAGCACAGACAGTGTAATAGAAACAATAAAATGTGCTGAAATAAAAGAAACACGATATGGTAACCCAGTTCGGTTTTGCAACCTACGTCTGGGGGGCCTTTGCCCAAGAGAGAACCAATCCACTATTAGAAGAAATGGCTACAGAGGATCTTACAGATACAGGTCACCACCTTATGCTACCCTTTCGCTCACCCTCTTCCTAACGTCACGTGAATTCGTGATTGATGATATACAATAGCTCAACCTAAGTCCGAACCGCCAGTTCGACCCTTAACTCTCTTTAGGAACTAATTTATCAAAGATAAACTCTCACAATAATTCGTGCTCTCTCAATACAATACTCTCAAGAAAGTATAAGCACTCAAACAATAAAACAACGGCCAACTCCTCACAATGTGGATGTTGAATATATATAAGCGAAACCCTAGATCTCTTCTCCATCATGTATATCTCTTTAGATCTTCTTTTCTTGTGAGGATAAGGCTTGGGGAACACGACTTTTATCTGCTTGATATGTATCTTGTCCGTATCTATCATAAACTTGGAAAAGATCCCGCAAAATCCGCGCTGATAAGGTAAGTCTCTGCCAGACTATTCCAGGCTCCCTTAGCACAGACTGAAGCACACGTAACAGAGTTTGTTCTATGCAGCGGCTTCGACACTTCAGCTGTACTTTTGGCTACATAAACTTTGCCAACATCTTCGAACAGTATCACCTTTTGAGCAGCAACACCTCAAATCCAACAAAGTGAATATAGTAATGATATGCATGAGTGTAGTTGATGATGATGTTATATAAATTATGAAATATAAATTAGAAGTTAGATATGATTTGAATTTGAAATGAAATTTGTTAAGTAATTGGTTAGTTGAAAAGACGAGAAAGTGCTCGTCGTTTTGTTAATCGAGAAACGTGAAGGTGTTCATGTTAAATGATTGTGTGTGTTGACTATTTTGTGATAGAAATTTCATGCACATAAAAGTTTTATAGCATTGATCGAACCTAGGGAATCGTGCGTCGAGTTTTAAAAACGATTAGGGTTTCTCGGCAGTTTTGCGACCCTTCACAGAAACGGCCATAACTCTTAGCTCGTTTAACGAAATTGAGATCCGTAAATTGGGCAGTAAACTAGACATCCATGTCTTTCTTTTGGTACCAAGAACATCCCCTGTTTCGAAGTATTCTGTTCTGTAGAGGCTCCAGACTTACTGCCTTGTGCAGAAAATGTCTAAAACTCATTTTCTTAAGTTGAATTCTTTTCAACTTAATTCTTTAAGAACTTTTAAGTCATTAAGGGTTATCGAATTTCGTCTTCAACTAATCAAAATATCGAGTAAGGAATCAAGTTAGTTCTAAACGAGATGTGTTAGAAATCTCGTTTCTTTTAAATCAAAAGAGATTAGTTAAAGTGCAAATGCCTAAAAGACTTAACCGAATCCGAATTACTTTTTCTTTAATCGTCTCGATCGATTATTAAAGTTTGAATATTTGCTATAAAAGGAGCAAGTCGGAGTTGAAGACAGGACGGAAGACAGAAGGTTAAAGTTTGTTATGTAAACGGTTAAGGTGGGCTTTTCTATCTATCAAAATAAAGTGAGCGTTGCTCAAAATGTTTACTTATTACTTTATAAGTGTGTTTTAAAGTGATTATCATGGCATAAAAATACTTTGTTTTTGTGAGTTCTTTTGTGCCATTCTGTGTTAGTTCGCCAACTAAACGATTGGATTCTAAGATAGCCCACAGAGTGCTATCCAGAGGATCGGATTCTGAGTTAGTCCACAGAGTGCTATCCGAAGTTACTAATCGATCGGATTCTGAGTTAGCCCACAGAGTGCTATCCAGAGTTAGTGTACACGGTAGCCGTTGTGTGTGGTACTCTATTGAGGGGTAGCCAGCCACGGTGAGGAGCGTTCGTGGAAAAAGAAAAGGCTTCTTCCTCGGTGTTGAAACAGAAGTTGGGCAATATGAACGAAACAACAGAAAAATCTTGATATCAAGTAAAGTATGAGAAAATGTTTAGTAAGCACGGGATTGTTTTTAAAAGGGAAAACCCCCGTTGTGTTACTGTTTAGATGCCTGATAAATCTATAAAAACCTATGATATGTTTTCGGCAATGTGCCCACTAAGTGCTTTTGTACTTAGCCCTATATATGTTTTATAAATGTGCAAGTTGAGTGACAATGGCGGCGGAGGTTGAGTAGAGGTTGTATATAGGAAAGAAGAATACGTTTCCGCTGCAAACTACATCATTTTATGTTGTAGAACTTTTCGGTTAAAGTTTCGTACTTTAAACCTAATCTACTCTGAACACAACTATGTCGAGCGATTCTTCGAGATCGACTCTCTTTTGTTAATAAAATCAGTTCATAGATATCATCTTGTTTATTATTATTGGTTAATGCATCTATTCAGTTAGTTATTCCCCCTTCTTCCCCACTTCTTTAATCCAACCCCTAGTCGCACCCCGACTTTGCCGTCCCTCAGGATTTGGGGCTATGACAGAGTGGTATCAGAGCAATCGTTTCTGCTCTGTACCTGAGTTTTCTTTTGAGAAATTAAAGTTTACTTCTTTTCACTAAACTTAAGAATTTAGATGCCAACTCAACTTCCCGTTACGTCGACTCAACCGAAGAAGAAAAGAAAGAAAAGTTTCAGAAGTGTTGTTTCTTTTTACAGAAAGTTAATGAATAAGTATGCAAGCATGTTATGAACGATAGTACCAAGTATGAATTACTTGAAATATGAGTGTTATACTTGTAACAGTTATGTGAAATTATTTGAGTTAAAAAATTCATTGATTGAGAAGTATGATAGCATAAGAACCTAAGCTATTTCTAAGGCTTTTCCCGATTCCTTGAGAACATAGACGTTTTAAGAAGCTTTGGTTCCAAATTATTTCGAAAGACGCGATCAGAACAAGAAGGGCAGAACCTATTATAGACGAATGTCACATACGTATAAGTGACATGAACAAAGTCTCTTTGGAGTCAACTTTGTTTTATTTATTAAGAATCGTTTAAAGAATTTCTTATTCTTAAGTCAGATTTTTCCTCAAGGAAACTGAGAAGTCTAAAGCTAAGAGTTGTAGAATTTTGAAAGTTTCTTTTTAAGAATGTTTGTTTGCAATTTGAGAAATTGCTAGATGATTAAGGTAAGTTAATTCCTTATTAAGTGAATGATTGAACGGGACACATGTTCCATGTGATTGAGGGACTATTATGTGGACTTGATCAATCCACATAAAAAGAAACTCAGTAATATGGGTCTTATGCCCCGTGAGCAAAACCTCTTTCAGTACGGTGTATTTTGGGGACGAACTAGACCAAAGCTGGTGGGCCTGTAATCCCGGGGCTGAAGTACGGAGTGAACGCCGGTGCATAGAGGCACGGTCAAGGAGCGGCTTCGATTAAGACTTCAAGGCGGAGGGAACAGGAATGAACTGAAATACACCCAAAAGAGAAGGATTATGAGAATATGTCGGTATGGGACGACATATTCAAGGAGAGTCTCTGAGATCAATTCTTTTTATGTTAGGTCTAAGTTTAATATTTATTTGTGATACCACAGAGTGGTATATTTGGGACCATTTTGTTTTAGGAGGCGTTATACGACAAGTGCGTATCTAAGACCTATAGAGCGAAGAAGAAATTAGACGTTTAGAATCTATAACAAGGGAAGATGTTAGTGACTAAATACGACACAATCTTTTGGGAGTTGTCAAGGTCTGCACCCGAGTAGGTGGATACAAAAGAGAAAATAGCAAAGAAGTTCCGTGGAGGTCTAAAGAATGAATTTGGAGTGGCGCTAGCTAGTCACGGAGGACTAAGTTACACTGAGATACTAGGGCGAGCCCTAGAAATGAAAGCAGTAGTGCCAGATGAATGAAAATTTATAGTGCCCGTACCAGCATCAAACCAGACTCCGAATCAAGGCCATTTCAACAATCATAAAACTATAGAGGAAAAAGGAATTAGGAAGGAGGAAACAACCAAGAAGAGAATGAGGAAGAAGAACTGCAAAGCTTACCTTGTTTACCTAAATGGAGAACGCGGAGCTGAAAGGACAATATGAGACGTGGAAATTGTTCGAGAAAATGAGGATGTTTTTCTAGAAGTGTTACCAGGATTACCACTAGACCGTTGAGTAGATTTCACAATCGACTTAGAACCGGGATCAGCCCCAACCTTTGAGAGCTATTCAAGCACATCCGCAACAATAACAGTCTCAACAGTCGGACCGGCAGAATCCAAGGGCATTCATGATTAAGGATCAAGAGCAGAATAAGGACAAGGGTCACATGGCAGAATTAGACTTAGGATCTTCTAAGGTTGTAGCGAACAAATCTGAATACGATGAAAATGTTCGACATGGACATAATTCTTGGGATGGATTGGATATACGATTAAC
Organism: Schizonepeta tenuifolia; assembly: GCA_029490685.1. Taxonomy (NCBI): domain Eukaryota; kingdom Viridiplantae; phylum Streptophyta; class Magnoliopsida; order Lamiales; family Lamiaceae; genus Schizonepeta; species Schizonepeta tenuifolia. The sequence continues at coordinate 13,411,306 of CM055956.1, forward strand.
TACACGACGATTCTCTGCTACGAGAGAAAGATTTCTTTCGATCAGCCATGGAGAAACCTACAGATTTTCATGGAATATCGATGGGTGAACGGATATCTATAATATTTGCACTACAAGCCTGAATGGAGAATTGAAACTGAAGGGACCATATGAGACGTAGAAATCATACGAGAATTTGAGATGATGGATTTAGAGTTGATCGATACACTTGAGGCAATAACTAACCGAATAGCAGCACTAGTAGCTACACCAGACTTACGAGAGAGAATTTTAAGTGAATCCGAGAGAACGATTCAAGTATTAGAAGAAATGTTAAGAACGATAATGTTAGATCAAAGCCTAATAGTTACTAGGCTACGATAAGTATTATGCCTTACGAAGCCTTGTATGCAAGGAAGTTTAAATAACCGTTGTATCATAAGGAAGTACATGAAAGGAAGAATCTAGAACTAGTTTCACTCAGTGAAATGATAGATATATTCTTTCGATAAATTCGAGTCAGAATGAAAGAAGTTTAGAGGTGACGAAAGTCTTATGTGATATATGTTGATCAGACTAAAATTTAGAAAATGGGGACAAGTTTTTCTCATGATTTTCCTTTTAAGGATATTGTAATTATTTTCATGTCAAGTATAAGCTTAGACAAAGCTTATTATGATTAGTAGATATTTTGAAAAAGATAGTTTTAAATGTGTATAGATTGGCCGTAACGCCAAGTCTATGAAATGTTTATTATGTTTGTATATCTCATTTGAGAAAGTATGTGTTCGATCCTTAACACGTAGCAAGACGTAGTTTTTGATTTCTGATTTAAGTTGTAAGTTATGAAGAAAGACCGCAATCGATCTTGGATCGAAATGTGCGAAAGTTAAGAAGCAAGTCAATATAGTTATTAAAGGTGTTATAGAATCACCACGGGCAAGAGGAAGCTACGTGGGAACTTTTCGAAAAAGATATGCAAAATTTCGGGACGAAATTTTTCGTTAGAGGGGTAGAATGTAATATCCCGGATATTTTCTTCCGTCGCGAAAATAAAAATTTTTGTTTTAATTAAGGCTTTGCACTTCTAAGTTAAATAAATCCAGTTATAAGAATAACGGTGAAACCCGTTTCTGGAAATAAATTCCAGAAGTCGTTCAACCGACTACTGTATTAGGGTTTTCGCGTCCGATAGAATTTTCGTTCGAGAACTCAGATCGAAAAACCATCTGACTTTACGTTCACTTATTTTACGATACGAGTTTAATGTTAAAAGTCAGTTTTATTTATTTTTCCGGGCGAAATTTGAACTGTCATATCTCGACTTTTTGAAATTTCTCAGGAAACGACTCGTCCTTTCCGACTAAGTAAAATATTCCAGAACTAATGGTCGTATCCATTTTTGTCAATAATGTGTCCGTCTAATAAGGTAATTGTTCGTTTTTAGTTACAGTATTAGATCCGGAAAGAAATTAGATTTATAGTTAATATCTAGATATTTTTCAAGTTAAACCTCCTTACTATTCTATAAATAGCACCCTTGGTCATCTTTTTCTCTCATTTATTTCTCTCCCCAAAAACCGCCACATATCTCTCTCTCACCATTGAAGGAGTTCTTCAAGGTTCTTCAAGCTTTCAAGCTTCATAACGTGTTCATCTCTCGATCGATTTCAATTCCGAGTTCGTAGTTGATAAGGTGAGAGCTTCCTCTTTAATTCCAACCGAACAAAAATCATCCTCCTTATTTTCTTGTTATGACCGAAAATTTTGAGGAGTATAGGATGATGTTCTAAGTTTTTTTTCATGATTGTTAATGCATAGGATTGAGTTTCTATGGTTGAAATCAAGAATAAATCATGTAGGAAGAAATAGGGTAATTTTCGAAAAATGCATGAACTAGTTGGTGAAGATTTAACTTGAATTTGGATGATTGATTTGTGGATTATCACTCTAGGTATCGATATATTGATGTATGAATTATTTTGGAATTTTCTAAAAATAAAAATGAAAATGTAAGAGATGAAGAAGCATGATTTTGATTGAGTAATTGTTATGATTTTGATGATATGATTTGATATATATGATGTAGGAAACATGTAGTTCAACATACATTTAATTTAGATTTTTCTAAAAATAAAAACGAAATCGTTGAAGACGAATAATCGTCGATAGAATTAGTTTTGATGTTGATATGGATTTATGGTTTGCATATTAGTTGATCTATGTAGTTAATGATGATAATTGGAAAGTTTGAACGAAATCTAAGAACGTCGAACTTTTCGTAAGAGACGAAGAGTCGAGCGTAATCGTCAATAGGAAAATCGAACGAGGAAACTAATCGAATATTAGTGATTGTTGGTATGCTAGGTTGGTTATAGAATTAATTGAGAATTAATTATCAATTATGAAAAATCGATGCATATATGAACTTTAAGTCTATGTTTTTGTTTTTCACATGTTAGATGATCATGATATAAGTTTCTAAAATCATAATTAGGTTAATTATGCATGATAAGATTAAGAATGGAATTTATTGAACAAATATAAGAATATTTGTATGTAAGTAGATGGAATTAAGACTATATTAAATAAATTATGATTCTACATGTTATAAGTTGTGTTTGATGATTGGTAAGTGAAATTAGAATTATTTGAAGCATGATAGAAACTTGAATCGATAAAATCACACGTTGGAATCAAAAGTTATGAAAACGGACCCGTAGTAGACTATTTTCGAGTATGAACTTTTGATCTATGAATATATATGCATAAAGTGAATATAATAATGATATGCATGAGTGTAGTTGATGATGATGTTATATAAATTATGAAATATAAATTAGAAGTTAGATATGATTTGAATTTTAAATGAAATTTGTTAAGTAATTGGTTAGTTGAAAAGACGAGAAAGTGCTCGTCGTTTTGTTAATCGAGAAATGTGAAGGTGTTCACGTTAAATGATTGTGTGTGTTGACTATTTTGTGATAGAAATTTCATGCACATAAAGGTTGTATAGCATTGATTGAACCTAGGGAATCGTGCGTCGGGTTTTAAAAACGATTAAGGTTTCTCGGCAGTTTTGCAACCCTTCACGGAAACTGCCATAACTCTTAGCTGGTTTAACAAAATCGAGATCCGTAAATTGGGCAGTAAACTAGACATCCGTATCTTTCTTTTGGTATCAAGAACATCCCCTGTTTTGAAGTATTCTGTTCTGTAGAGGCTCCAGACTTACTGCCTTGTGCAGGAAAAGTCTAAAACTCATTTTCTTAAGTTGAATTCTTTTCAACTTAATTCTTTAAGAACTTGTAAGTCGTTAAGGGTTATCGACTTCCATCTTTAACTAATCAAAATGTCGAGTAAGGAATCAAGTTAGTTCTAAATGAGATGTGTTAGAAATCTCGTTTCTTTTAAATCAAAAGAGATTAGTTAAAGTGCAAATGCCTAAAAGACTTAACCGAATCCGAATTACTTTTTCTTCAATCGTCTCGATCGATTATTAAAGTTTGAATATTTGCGATAAAAGGAGCAAGTCGGAGTTGAAGACAGGACGGAAGACAGAAGGTTAAAGTTTTTTCTGTAAACGGTTAAGGTGGGCTTTTCTATCTATCAAAATAAAGTGAGCGTTGCTCAAAATGTTTACTTATCATGGCATAAAAATACTTTATTTTTGTGAGTTCTTTTGTGCCATTCTGTGTTGGTTCGCCAACTAAACGATCGGATTCTGAGTTAGCCCACAGAGTGCTATCCAGAGGATCGGATTCTGAGTTAGTCTACAGAGTGCTATCTAGAGTTACTAATCGATCGGATTCTGAGTTAGCCCACATAGTGCTATCCAGAGTTAGTGTACACGGTAACCGTTGTGTGTGGTACTCTTTTGAGGGGTAGCCAGCCACGGTGAGGAGCGTTCGTGGAAGAAGAAAAGGCTTCTTCCCCAGCGTTGAAACAGAAGTTGGGCAATATGAACGAAACAACAAAAAAATCTTGATATCAAGTAAAGTATGAGAAAATGTTTAGTAAGCACAAGATTGTTTTTAAAAGGGAAAACCCCCGTTGTGTTACTGTTTAGATTCCCGATAAATTTATAAAAACCTATGATATGTTTTTGGCAATGTGTCCACTAAGTGCTTTTTTACTTAGCCCTGTATATGTTTTATAAATGTGCAGGTTGAGTGACGATGGCGGCGGAGGTTGAGTAGAGGTTGTATATAGGAAAGAAGAATATGTTTCCGTTGCAAACTACATCATTTTATGTTGTAGAACTTTTCGGTTAAAGTTTCGTACTTTAAACCTAATGTACTCTGAACACAACTATGTCGAGCGATTCTTCGAGATCGACTCTCTTTTGTTAATAAAATCAGTTTATAGATATCATCTTGTTTATTATTATTGGTTAATGCATCTATTCAGTTAGTTATTCCCCCTTCTTCCCCGCTTCTTTAATCCAACCCCTAGTCGCATCCCGGCTTTGCCGTCCCTCAGGATTTGGGGCTGTAACATTTTGTGAAGTTAGAAGGAAGGACAAAAGGTGGAATGAACTCTCTACTTCTACTGGTTCTTCGACTGAAACTGTCACAACCCAAATTCTAGTGTATAAAAATGACTAGAATCATTGGACAGTGAGGGTGAAACCTGAGAATAAAATTAAAAAATATAAAATAACCAAGTATTAGTTGTATAAATAAAAATTGATTAGTTGTCTCGATAAAAAGTTGAACATCTATAAATATATAATACCAAATATACTCTGAACACTAATTCAAAATCTATGAACATTACATTCGGAATTTTTTAATTAATATGCGTGCTAGATTTTAGGAAGACAAACAAAAAGGATATAAAGGAGTAATATTATTTTTTCTTGAAAAATATGTCTACAATGTCCTCGCCACAATTATTTCACTCTACGTGGCTATAATCTTTTCGCTGAATTCTCCGTAAGATCATTAACAATGGCGATCACCAACATGGTGATCACTCTATTTTTTTAATATTAAAGTGAGATCATGCTGATTCCTTCATTTTTTCCATAATGGCAATCACCAAATATGGTGATCTCTCGCTTTTGTCCCTTTTCATTAGATATTTTTTAAATTTTTATTACAATTATTTTTTAAATCCAAAAGAATTGGATTAGAATAGTAGGAAAAAAAAGTAATTGAGTCTAATTTAGTGCTTTAAATAAGGAAGATACAAAATCAAATATAAGGTTATACAAAGTTTTCATCTTGTCCCATCCTAATTGGAAAAATGCGCAGAAAAATCATTACATTAATTTCAATTTCTCTACCTCTCTCTCTCCCCCTCTCTATATATCTCTTGCCCAATCCAATATTTTAGCAACATATCACAACTTATGAAATTGGGAAATTAAATATTAAAAATTTTAAATGGCAGGGAGATACAACGTGGTGGCTAGAGATAAAAGATAGAACTACTCCAACAAATCCATTATCTAAAAGCCCTTCATCAAGCTTATGTATTAAGGTGTATGCTTTTTCCAAGTTAATGTACAACTGAAGTAACTTTAAAACATGGACCTACGTTAATTGGAAAAAGTAAATAAGCTTCCAAGTAAATAAGAATGTCATGAACCAAATATGATAAAAAGGCACAAGAAAGACCATACGAAAGTTTCATAACATGCATTTTCCACACACTCTATACATTATTACAGATACAACGGAGGCATCCAGAGGCATGTAATCTGCAATATGGAATTGGCAAAAAGAGGTAGAACGAAAAATGCAAATTAAAGCGAGACGACAAGGGTTTGTTTAGCCACAAAGTTACTCCAACACCTCTCAACTGTGGCGAGATGATCGCTGCTCTATCAGACGGTGATGTTGATCCCCAGAGGTCCATGTAGCTTAGTCTTTGGGGCCGGATCGAGTTGAAAGCACAAGTCTCCATCTCGTAGGGTCGACGGTTAAAAACACGTTGAGACCGAGAGGATGAACAAATCGAAAGCAACTTATTTTAGAGGAGTAGGTGGAGTTTCATCCCTTTTGGCAGAGGTTAAACGACTCTTTCCAATGGCTAATTGATCTCCATCTCTATAAATAGAGGTCTCCACATTGCGAGTAGAAGAGAGAACACACGCGCAAAGAAGCATACAAGAAATTCAAGCATTAAGAACAAGTGTTTGTAATACCCCGATCTTTCGTAAGTCTTTAAGTTCATCTTGATTGAATTTATGTGCCTTAAATGTGTGCCCTTGTGTGATAAAAATTTCCGAGAAAAGAAATTTTCTCGTGAAATTACCAAAATGTCCTTGAGTGCATCTATGTGATTTTTCTCATTTCGGTTATCCGAATCGAATGTGTGATGAATTGATGGAGCATGATTATATGATTTTGAGTCTGAGATCGAATTTTGGAAAATTCTTTGAAGTTTCATTTTTCGATGAATAGTAAATTTTCCCGAGTTTTCACTATTCATCGAACTTTTCTGAATTTTGCCTAAAAAGTATCTTTTGAGTTTAAAAATTATTTTAGAAGCTTTGAGATATGTTTGATAGTCATTTGAGGTCATCTGAGAAAGATTTGAGTTTTATTTTAAAAGAACCCTAATATGAATATTATTTTCCGACTTTTTAATCGTTGCTCGAAATTTTAATCTGAAAACTAGATTTTTGGATTCCTTGGTTTATTTGGTGTGGTTTGAGACGAAGTAGAGAGGTTTTCGATGTCGAGAAAGAGTCGTGGCGAGTTAGGAGTCATTTGAGAGTTAAACGGAAATATAGGAAAGTTTTGAACCGGAAAACTTATTCTTCCGACGATTTTTATCGCACGCAAAAATATTAACATGTGTTAATATCTCTCTCTGTCTATTTCTCTCCTTCACTCTCTCCCACGCACTCTCTCTCCCTTTTCTCTCTCCCTCTTGGCTGACCTCCCCTTACTCTCATCTCTTTCTCTTTCTCCACAATACACACACACACACACACACACACACACACGCCATCTCTATCTAAACCTCCATTAAAGTATAGAGTTCCAAGCTTCAAAAACTTCAAGAAGTTAGCTTCCGATCATCTATCGACTAAACCAATACGGTATTCGTAATCCTCATCTGTGATCATTTTGAGAGTAAGATTCACCCTCCTTATTCTCTCTTGATTTTCAGCAGTTTTCATGCCAAGGAGGAGCTCGATTCTAGCTTTGTTTGAGGCTTAGGAGTTGAAGCTTTGCAAGGTCTGTTCTTGGAAAATAGGAGTTTAAAGTTCGATTTCTTTCTCCCTCCAAACTGCCGATCATGAGTATAGTAGAGGAAGTTTTGATTTTTGTTTGTTTTGGAGTATGTTATTCATGATTCTTGTGTGTTATATGTATCAGAAAATGTAGGAAAAATCTTGTTTATATCTTACCCTTGAGTACCAAAATTTTTGATAGAAATTAGGGATTTTCATGATTTTGATTCTAGCATGAAACTGATGATGGAAATGAACTCTATGGATTAATCTATGATGTTCTATGTAGTTGATTAAATGAGAAGAATTTCTGATGGTCCCGAAACGAGTTAGTGGTGTATGGGGGGGGGGGGAATACACCAGCTAGGATTTTAAAACTTAACCCTGAGAAATACTTGAACCGAGTAAAAAGACTCAGTTGGAATCTCACAACTGAGTAAGCAACCTCAGCTGGAAGAGTGAGGCTGTGCGGAATGTGGTGGAAATTAAACTCGTAAAACAACTCACGCTTTTATGCTCGGTTGGTCCCAAAATAGTTGAGAATATGCAAATGAGGTTTGTATGCTGGTTAGTCAGACAGTTAAGAATGCAAGAAATAACTGAATAAAGAAAAACACTAGCACACAGAGATTTAACGTGGTTCGGAGATAACCCTCTTACGTCCACGGGGAGTTGTGAGTCCACACAACTCTGTCCAAGTTCTTCTGGACAAACCACTCAGCTTACGCGGGCTGAGCAACCGTTATGGATAAGTTTGCGGGTACTTATCAACCTTACAGTTTAGTTTACGGGTACTAAAAGACCTAACTACTCAGTTGCAGGAAGAGTAGGATCCTAAACCTTTTCAGGTGAAAGAAAAATGTGTTTCCAACTAAAAGCTCGAACGGGATGTGAGCTATGATCTAACTCTCTATGAACTCTCACTAATTGATGTTCTCAAGGTTCGATCTAAAGACACAAAAACTATCTAACTCTCGAACTCTCAACAAGTGATGTTCTAAGAGATTCAGTTCAGCTCGTGAAGAATATTGCTCTTTTCTTTTCGCTCTCAGATTTCTTCTCGCGTGTGTTTCTTCTCTTATCTGTGTCTTGTGTCTTCTTCGAATGAATGAAGGCCTCTATTTATAGGCGGAGAGTATCAACTAGCCGTTGGAGGAGCTGTTGATCTCTGTTCTTTGAAAGCGATGGCTTGTCTCTGATCTCTGCAGACTTTCCCGACATGGCATCTGTGCTCTTCTGCTTTCCATCTGAGATAGCCTTGTGTTGGGTCAAATGGGGTAATGACTGAACGGTCAAACCCTCACGTGACTTCCTTTTTGAAATTTAAATCTTAACAACAGACTTCCAACAAGGAGTGGTCGGTTAAGACTTTCGATCTTCAGCTAGCTTGTTCTTCAGTTGATGTTCTATCTGACAACTAACAGTTGAACTCTCAGCTGACTTCGTCTTCAAGCTGTTGATCTTCTTGGTTGAGTTCTACAACTGATGTTCTGAAACTGAACACTCAGTTGTCTTCCTTGTATCTGGTCAGTTGGGATCGAACGCTCAGATGTCTTTCTTTCATCTGATGTTCTCTTCCCCTTTACTGCTTCTCATCTGATGAACGCTCAGTTATTTTCCTTACAACTGATGTTCTATCTCTTGAATGTGACTTCCCCCTTTTTGCATTATGAAGAAGTGAACGCTCAGTTGTCTTTCTTACAACTGATGTTCTGTCCGAGTGATGCCTTGTTGCCATCTTCAGCTGGAGACCTGTAAAGATAAAATCTTGACAATACTCAAAGAGCGAGCCTATCTACTAACAATAGGTTCTAGCAACATCTACTCGGTTGGGGTCAGTTGGTTTTGGAATTCATCAAAACTCTTACTAATAAATTTCCCAACAATTTCTCTCCCTTTTTCCCCATGAAAACCGATGAGTATAAGTAAAGGAAGAAGAGAAATTTTTGTGATGTTCTTGATATGAATATGTTGATGAAGATATAGATGCATTTAAGGATGCATGAAAATGAAGAGGAGAAACTTTGATCATTACACCCCTATGAGTGCCGAATTTCTCATAGAAATTAGGAGTTTTTGATGTGTTATTTTGATGCTTGAATTGATGATGAATTCGATGAAATTGAGTATAGAAATACATGTTAAAATGAAGAAATCAAAGATTGAAACTTGTTTGCTAAATTCTTGAAAAATGCCGATTTATATACCTATGTGTATAGATGATGAATATGTGATGATCTTGAGGATTATAATGATAGAATGATGATGTTAATGATGATAATTTCATGAGAGAATGAAGAGCATAAATTATTTGTTATTTTCCTAAGAGTACTGATTTATATGCATGTTGGGAGGAGTTAATGATTTGGTGATGATTTTGTGATGATATTGTTAGAATTAGTAGTTAAATGAAGATATAAGCATGTTAGGAAAAGAATTAGAGAAGAAGGAATTTTTATGAATTTTTCCTTGAAAAAATTTGAACCATGCATGAGTATAAGTTGATGATTTTTTATGTTATGTGTTAGTATAGCTTAGTTTGATAATTGATGAGTGAATTTGAGCATAAATCGAGCTTAGGTATAAAAAGAAACGAGAAAAGAAAATCGTACGCTCGAAAACTTGAAGAATTCGAAGGAAATGAGGAGTAAAATTTGTGATTTTTTTATGATTAAGTGTTCTAAGTAATGAATAAAGATGGATTAGTGATATGGGAATTAATTGAGGCATAGTAAAACTTAAAATCAATGAAACCGGATTCTTACTAGAAAACCCCAAAAAAAAAAACGATGAAAATGAGTTTGAGAAGAAGATTTGTAGTAATTAATTTTTTTTGAGTAAATTGATCGAGGAATCGATCAATTGAAATTTTTATAAGTATAATAGAGACTTGAATTATTAAATTCGGACAAGTATTTCACTAAAGTTCAAAAATATGATCAAAATAGAATTACAAGTCAAGAGATGAAGAACGAGTAATTTTAAGAAGTTAAAAGTGAAATCGAGAAAAAATAATCTAGTAATTAGTTAATTAGAATTATTTTGAGTCATTTTGCTAAGTTTGATAATTTTCCGAGCATGTGCACGTTTTATGAGAAAAGTGACGTATACTTTATTCCGTTGAATTTTTATTAAAGGTTTCGGATTTTAAATCCGATTCCATATTTGAAGTCTTTGATTTATTTTAAGAAAAATGAAAATATTTTCATTTAAATCTAATAACTTTTATTTTTCTAAAATTAGAATCGAGTAGAGTCGAGTCAGCATGAGTTAATAACCAAGACTTGAATGAGTTTTCGAGTTGATAATTGTGATTAAATGAATTTATGTGATTTTCTAGAATTTTTCTAGAATATTTAATTATATTTAGAAAATTTTTCTTTTTCCATCTATTTATCGAATGTCAATCGTTTACCTATCTGTGAATGTTTGATTCTTAATGTGAAAGTCTGTATGTGAATGATTTGTGATATTAGAACACGAGAATTAATCTCATAATTTTTTGAGTTCGTTTCACGTGAAAAATTGAGAAATACGAAGTTTATGGAATGAATAGTGATTTCTCATTTTTCGTGAATTGTTTAAGTTTAATTTGTCTGATATTATCAAATTATATTTTCCGAGTCTGAGAGTCTGTTGGTTTAGTACTTGGATAGAGCCGATAAATCGAGAAAGATCGAGTAAGACAAGTCGAGATAAGTTAAGAAAACCCGAGTAAAATAGAAAACCTTCAGCCGAGCGTTAGAACTCGTTTTCGTTTTTAGAAAGTCAACTCATCCTTATGAGATGTTATTCTTGAAGGAACGGGTGGATCTGAGAAGTAGACGAAGAGAAGAAAAGGAAGCTACCTCGACCCAAACCATTTGCAGTCAGGTGGGCTTTTTAACCGAAACAAATGGATGAATGTGATTACTATTATCATATTATGTGAGTTTTTAAATTAATTGACTTGCCATTTTATCTGAGTTTTTGGTATGTTTAATCATCTACTTGAGTTATTACTATCCTGTGTGAGATAGGAACATACGTGTGGTTAATTGTTTGAAGTGACTATGAGCCTTGCTTCGAAAAGGCCAGTCACAGTGTTTGAGAAGGAGGCCTACTTCTTGACACAAGAGATTATGTGGTAGATTGATTCATACCTGCTGCTTATATTATATATGTTGACTTCACAGTCGTTTCAAGAAAAAGACAATGATTTTTGCATGCACAAGTAAAATATTTTAAATTGTACTAACACTTGTGATGCAGTGGCAAGGCAAGTTCAATTATATAGCTTGAGTTAATATTCCGCTGCATAAGCAACTATGTTTTATTTGACTTCTTAAACTATTACTCTCATATTTGTGTATATACAATGAGCTTGATGCTCGAAACTATTTCCTATTTCCTTATTATTCTACTTGGTTTGGATTTGAGATAATTCATTCATCTCCGACACTTGAATTATTTATCAATGCTCGTTTACTTGAGTTAAGAATTGAAAGCATGTTCTTATTTGTTATTGCTTTCAATATATATTCCCTTGTTCCCGAGCATGTTCCCTTGTTAAATGAGTTTGCATAGTCAGTCGGTATTAATCTATAAATCTGGGACCAAAAAGTTGTAGAATCACTTTATTAATTGGGTTAGAAAAAATACATGTTTATAAATTGTAAATGAATTTCATAGATTATAATTTTTAAATGAGTAATGATAGTCGGCCACACTGTGGCTAGCCACACACGTAAAAAAAGGAAAGTTGACTATAAAAATAGAAATAATCACATTTCCCCCTTAGGGTTTATGCTTCCCAATTAGAGTATATTTCCATTTTCAAAACTTAAATTACCATTTTTAGCTCGTGTGGCTGACCACAATGTGGCCGAATATCATTACCCTTTTTAAATTTACTTATGTATATATTTAGCAATGTAATGTATATTTACTTATGTTCCATAACCAGTGCAACTTAACAAAATAATACATATACAATTAGTGCAATTCTGAATACATGTGATAACAATAATTTATGTTAATATATATTCTAAAAAAAATTTATATTAATATAAATTAGTGGAATATCGCATGTTACTATATCCACATCGATTCCACATAAATCTATGTGGGGATATTGTAACAATCCATCTCCATTTCAAACCGGACGTCCACAAATGACACACTGCCGAGTCCCCAAACCGTAGGCCCCACTTTCCGATGTGGCAACCTACTTGGGCCCGCCTCTGAGGCATGCCTTTTTCGTAGCCCGCCCTAATCCGGTAGGTAGGACCAAATTGTTAGGCATATAAGATAGAGAGCTCTAACTTAACCCAAAACCAAGGTCAAAGGTAAATGATTGACTCCCACTTATATATCCTTCCATACTTTCATGTGGAATTGATGGGGGATATTGTAAAATCATATTTGTAATTTAATAAATTTCAATCAACTAATGACAATATACGTTACAAAGCATGATTTTACAACGTAATATGATTACCCAACAATAAATCTTGAATGTATTATTTATTTGTCAAATTATATCACTTTAAAATCTTCATATAATATTTATTTGGAATGTTTGAGAAATCAAGTTTACAATATAAAGTGATTCTCTGTCAATAAATTATACACGAGATGATCTTTCATTAACATTTTTGTGCAACGTGATGATCCTTCATGTAAAACTTATTTGCAATGATTTGTCAAATTATAAAAATTCTTGAATGTAAAACTTATTTGCAATGATTTATCTAAATTATATCACTTTAAAATTAAATATTTAAGTTTTTGTGAATCATATTAAGTTATAACATAAAGTGATTCTCCGTCAATAATTTCTACACGAGATTATCCTTCAAGTAACACTTATTTGCAACAAGATGATCCTTCATATAACACTTATTTGCAATGATTTGTCAAATTAATTATCACTTAGAAATAAAGGTATGGATTATTTTTTAAAATTATATGTTTAAATTAAAACGTAAAGTGTGTTTCTGTCAATGAATTTTATAGGAGATTACCCTTCATGTAACACTTATTTGCAACGAGATCATCCTTCATGTAAATCGGCAATAATTTGTCAAAATATATCAATTCGAAATAAAATATTATTTTTTTAACTATATTTGTAGATTACATCTTAAATAATTCTCACTCAATAAATTCAACATGAGATGATCCATCACGTGACATTTATTGTGACAAGATGATGTAATACTTATTGTAACTCGGGAACCACGTAATTGAAGCCAAATTATTTGCAGGAAGGAATGCAAACAAAAAGTTTCCAATCGCAAGAATGATCATGAGCCCCTCGAATTTTACTAAATTTCCAATTCGGTTCCAGAGAAAGTCACGAATTTGACAAATTTTCCAATTCGGTTATAAAGGAGGTAGTTCTCCGTGATACTTTGCTTTGCTATGACCATAAACAAGAGTTAGAGCCAATCTCTTTCCAACGTGAGGTTGTACCTGCCGAAACATGTGCTTAGTCAATGATATTTGTACGTTGCTATCTCACGAGTAACTAGCAAAAAAGGTTTAAAATTTTGTATAGTGGTGATGATGGTAAGACGCATGACACAACAATTAACGTGGTTTATGATGAAATTTGCGACGGACTGTGAGGTATTATTTATAAGATTAGTTATTTTAAAAATTGATTGATTTTATTTTATGGATTTGTTTACTTTGATTTCCTTTGGTTTTCTTGCAATTAAAAGAAATTAAGAGAAATTAAATGCACCCGTTCTCTTCATAATCGTACTATGGCCATCAAATAAAATATTATAATGTTAAATGACCCCGTCGAATTTCGATGGGTTACATAGTAGTATTGCTTAAACGGTTCCAAATAGTCTAGAGCGGCGATGGAATCATAGCTATCCATCGTGGTGACACTTAAGAAATTACTTTTAAAGTTGGAATAAAATGCCTAATCAGAAGTGATTTCCACCTAAATATTCAAAATATCCGGCGGTTAATAAATAGAAGGGCAAGATTAGAAATCTATTAAAAGAAGAAAAAATCCAGGTGACGCGTAGGCCCTAGCTAATGCAACGTAGTAGTATTTGACTATGTGAGCTCAAAGCATTTACAACAGTAGTGAGATAGACCCCGGGTCTTATCGTCAGGCAGTGTAATTTTGATAGGGTCCAGGGGTGCTTATTCAGTTAACCGACGGTTACCCGACCCGAATTTTCGGTTATCCGAACCCAAATTAGGCGAATAATGCTACTCGTAACCGGCTCGAAGTAATTAGCCGGTTACCCGTTAACCGGCCGGTTTGGTTAGCCGGGTAACCAACTAACCGAAAAAATAACCAAAAAACATGTAGCCCCTATGTTAACCAGTTAGTCGGGTAACTGATCGGGTAATTACCCGACCACCCGAGCAAACTAACTGAAATTTCGTGAAAACTTTCTTACTCCTATCCAAGGGAGAAAAAAAATATGTTTAACAATATATACTGATGTATCTAAATAAAACAATATAAAATGTTTATTTTCTCATATTTCAAATGGGATATTTAATGTGATTAATTGATGCAGTTTATCCCACAAAAAAGATATGGGATAAATATTTTTCAGTTTTCTTCTTATTAATATGTCAAAGTATACATTGAGTTTCACCTAAAAATTCTACCTAATTTTTTATTATATGTAGTTTATTCAGATATTTATCAGCTAAATAATTCATATTAGATTACACATTCTCAGAATTAACAAAACCTCAAATATATATATTGTGATTCAATTTAATTAGGGTAGGGTTCCGGTTTGGGATTAAAAATAAAATAAATACAAACTATATCTATTTTATTACTTACTCGGTTATTTGGGTAAACCGACCGATTATCGGTTTGGTTATAACCGATAACCGGAATTCTAATCAATGCTAACCGAAACCGACCCGTACCTGAAAAAAATCAGTTATCGGGTACCTGACCCGAATCGGTTAGTACTGGTTCCGGTTAATTACCGAAAAATCGGATCCGAATAAGTAGCCCTAATGGGGTCTTAATGATTGGTGGGGTTGAGTAAGACCCTGGTAGGAAATTTTGAAATGGTGGGGTTGAATAAGACCTCGGATTTATAATCACTGTCAATGTAATTATTTACAATCTAAATTGCATTTACATGTCTAATATGATGCGTTCGTGGACAATCATGCTCTAAGATTCCTGATTTGATTTGCACGGTTTTCTTATCATTGGACATCAAAGAAGCCCATATGTGAAAAGGGCAACCTGTTCTCTTGCAATAAGCTTTGCATCTCTTCTTGGTATTAGGACGAAATTTAATCTCCACTCTCTGTCTGATTGCATTTTGCTTTGCATCTTTCTTAAACTGTTGAAAACTCTGAAACTTCATTCCGATCTCCATTTGTGTTATCACCAGATTTTTTTCTTCATTGAATTCAATATACTTGGGCTTTCTAGATGCTACCATATCCTCTTCATAAGTTTCAGAGCAAAATAACAAGATATCCGAATCACCATTTTCGGTGTCATCAAAGTCTAACCCATTAGTGTTCACTTCATTTGTAACACTTCTATCTCATTTGCAGAAAGATGATCATATACGACATCCTCATTATCTTGTAACTCGTAGTCTGAGTCAACAAGATCATCATCACTGTCACTTCTTTTGGTGTTGTATGTAATTACTCCAACATCTACCATGTTTTCAACTTCTGATTCTGTATATTCACAAATTACATCTCTGATGTAGACATGCATAATCTTGGAGTCATCAACCAATAGAGACATCTCAATGGTATGAGTATCACTTTCCAAAGATCTTAACCCATCAACTATCTTTTTTCCAGGATACAACCAAAAGAACGACTTATGATCTACAGCTTGGATTCCTACCTCTGCAGCCATGCTTTTTACCTCAAGCATTGATATTTTATCACTACTGCAATAATCAATATATCCAATTACACTTTGTTTCAACTCTTTAGAAGCAGTTTTTTCAACTTGGTGCATATATATACTAAAGTATTCATATTCAGTCCCTGAAATGTACAAAGCTAAATTTCAAATGATGTGTTCATAACAAGAACGAACTTTATTAAATAAGATGTCTTATTTAAAGAAAAAAATTACCTTATTCAGGTATGCGTTCTCCGGGAAGCCTTAATCTCCAATCGATTGCCATCATTCTGCATAAAATTAAAAATATCAATATTCATCTACCATAGTCTCAAGTAAAAA
This sequence comes from Schizonepeta tenuifolia, assembly GCA_029490685.1. Lineage (NCBI taxonomy): Eukaryota > Viridiplantae > Streptophyta > Magnoliopsida > Lamiales > Lamiaceae > Schizonepeta > Schizonepeta tenuifolia. Next base: position 13,427,682 of record CM055956.1, read on the forward strand.
TTCAGCAAAAGGAAAGTTGAATTTTCCTACAAGAATATGATGATGTGACAACGTTCACCATATGTTATTCATCATGTGATTATCTACACTTAAGTAATATTAAATGAATAATATATTGTCATAAATTAATTACGATGAACAAGGTAAAACTGAAACAAAATTCATACTGAAGAAAACAAGATACTTGCATGTATGTGAAAGAAAGAGTTATATTTTCAAGTGAATATTGAAGTAAAATCAAAGCAAAAGAAGAGAGAAAGCAAACCTTATTAACCAGACATGAGAAATTTCGAGCAAATGAAGAATTATTATTCTGGTATTTATGAGTAGAATCTTGAAGAAAAACCTTTCGAGTTGATGCGGCTTGGATTAGGTTTTTTATTTGTATTTCTTAATTGATTAAGAAGTGATACGTGGAAATTATTTTACGGGTAATGATATTCGGACACACTGTGGCCAGCCACACGCGTAAAAAAAAGGAAAGTTGACTGTAAAAATGGAAATAATCACATTTTTCCCTTAGGGTTTATGCTTCCAAATTAGGGTATATTTCCATTTTCAAAATCTATATTACTATTTTTAGCTTGTGTGGTCGCCAACAGTGTGTCCAAATATCATTACCCTTATTTTAATTAGTTAATTTAAATAGGATAGCCTAGATGGAATTTTTTACTGTCATGTAAGATAAAATAAGGCTAAAAATTAATAAAAAAGCTTAAATGATACAAAATGTAAGTCGGGTATCTTTTTGAAACAAATTAACGTTTAGTTACCAATTTGATATAAGTAACATAGTTGGATAACCTTTAAAGAAATCAACCCTGCATTTTTAGTCTTAGTTCAACCCCCCCTCCCCTCCCCCTCCCTAAAAACAATTTTGGAGAAGTCTTGAGCCATTTAATTTCAAATAATCTAGGTCAATCCAATCTTAAGAACCGTATACTTAAGAACTGCCGACCACCTTAATATTGACATCATGCGAAAATGAGGTTATGAGTGAAGATATGGTTTAGTAACATGGACCTATAAAAATATATAAGTTGCCAAGGAACTTAGTTTGTACAAATAATACCCAATTTTTGTCTTTTTGGATAATTTTGCCCTTACTTTTGACGTTTCTCATCTACATTTTCTCTCTTCAACAACTTAATTCGTACCAAGCGTTACCAGCGTACTACCATCTCACGTCGGCAGTATGAATATGCAAATTCTTACCCATCATAACACCATCTGCCTCCCACTTTGCCACCACACCGCCACCACCGTCACGGCGGTGGTTAAGAGTATATAAATCCGTACCCGGCGTATCACCGTCCGCTTTCCATTTTGCCACCGCCCCACCACCAGTGTCGCCGCCACCATCACGACGGCGGTTACTAATATGCAAATTCCTACCCGACGTACCACCATCCACTTTCTATTTCGCCGCCACCGCCGCCACCACCGTCACGGTGGCGGTTACGAATATGCAAATTCGTACTCGACGTACCACTATCCACTTTCTATTTCGCCATCGTAGCCTCCACCACCACCGTCACGGTGGTGGTTACGAATTTGCAAATTCGTACCTAGCATACTACCGTCCGCCTCTCACTTTGCCACCGCCACCGCCACTGCAGCCACCACCGTCACGATGGCTATTACGGATATTCAAACTCGTACCCGACCTACCACCTTTTGCTTTCCATTTTTCCATTGCCACCACCACCACCACCGCCACAACGGCGGTTATGAATTTACAAATTCGTACCCAGTGTACCACCTTCTGTATCTAATTCCGCGATCATCACCACTACCGTCACCGGTGGGGTACGAAATGATAATTTCGTAACAGGATTACCATGTCGTAGCCTGGTAAAATATTACGAAATAACAATTTCGTATTAGAATGTATTTGGTGGCAATTGTTTGAAGTGATACTCGGTACGAAATGATAATTTTGTATCAGGGTTACCATATCATAGCCTGGTAAGGTTTTACGAAATGACAGTTTCGTTCTGTTTTATCATTGTAAGAATCGGTACCTCATGTAACGAAATTTACATTTCGTAATAGCATACCACGTTTTATAAATGTATCCGACACGAAATATGTAATTCGTATCATTCGTACAATGTAAAGTATAGTTTCATGTTGATTTGTGTGTGCACGAAGTATCAAGTTGGGTACCATTTACTTGAATCAATTGTTGACTACTTACTTTTGAATTGATTTTGAACATTTACATTCTATCTTGGTAAAAGGTTACGAAATTACCAAACCATTCGTATCACTGCATCTTGCACAAATGTTGAATATTTCGTAACTGGTTGCAACTTTTCTAAGTGGTACACTGTACGAAATCAACAATTTCGTACCGGTGTTACCGATTTTGTAATATCGTAAATGGTTACGAAGTAACTGAATTCACACTACTAGTTCGTAACTGAATTTGCACTACTACGCCTGGTATTTGTTATCTATTTCGTAATATTCATATCAATTATATTCGTAGTTGTAATTGAATCACTAAACAAGCAAAAATAAAATAGTTCACAAAATAACTCAAAAACAAGTTTATAAAAATCAGCAATAGTAGTACATAACCTAAAAACATTATCAATCAAACCTATTTTATTTACAACATAATTCAAATACAAGTTGTACAAATGCTCTTATCCTTCTTGAGTCGCACCGCAAGCTTACTAGATAACTCTTCAAATGCTATACCAATCGGCGGTATAGGAATGCACTCTTTTGTTAAATTTCACACGACCTACCATAAAACAAACAATGAAACAAATCAGTACACCGATACGAAATGCAATAAAACGCACAATGGTAACTCTAGTACAAAATAGCTATTTCGTATCAAGAAGAGGAGAACACAAAAGGGTAAACCCGTTACGAAATTGTTATTTCGAAATGGGTTCCCAACACACAAAATGGGTGACCCAGGTACGAAATTGTTATTTCGTAACAAGTTACCAACACAAAAAAGGGTAAGTCAAATAATTCGTATCAGAACCCAAACACGAATTACCCTGAATCATGAGAGTAACCCATAAATTTCAACAAGTTCATGAATTTACCCACAAATTATCACGAAACATGTAATATCTGCAGAAGTCTAGCACAAATGCGCAATGGGTGAAATGTTTATTATTACGAAATGCTTATTTTGTACTGGGTTACCACATTAGTACATGTAATCCAGTTACGAAATGGTTATTTCGCATGGTAACTCAGTACGAAATAACCATTTCGTACATGTGTTACTGCATAACAACATGCTACTCGCATACCAATGTATGTTAATCACCAATGTTGGTACTAAAAGGTATGAAATGAATAAATCGTAACGATTGTAAATTCATAACAACATATGAAATACATCTAAAAAAATTAGATCTAGAACACCAATACATCTAAATCGCCTAGAAATCAACCTAAAAAATACATCAAAAATCACAAGAAATCATATGAAAAATCGATATATCATTAAACAAATATGCCATTAATTTCGCCAAAATTTAGGATTTTGGATTTTATTGACAACACAACATAATAATGTAATGCCCCGGAAATTCCTTATGATCTCAAAAATTTAAAGTTAATTAAATAAATGGATTTGCACGCCTAAGTTTACGATTTTGAATTCTAAGACTAACGGTCGAATCCGTTTCCGAAAATAAATTACGGAAGTCAGCTAGATGACTACTGTATTTAGGGTTAGCGCGTACGAAAAGTTTTTAGTTCGTGAACTTAGAACGGAAAACCGTCTGATTTTTACATTCACGAAATCGCGATACGAACTCGCCCGAGAAAGTTCGTTTTTATGATTTTCCGGATGAAACTCGGACTGTGTCGTCCCGAGTTTTTGTCAGAATAAATTTTCTAAATTTTATTTTCCGATTAAGTTTAATACGTTAGAATTTTTGGACGAATCGGATCGTGACGATTTTGTGCCGAGCTACGTTTTTCGTCGTTCGATTTCCGTAACGTCGTATCGCGCCGGAAAAGCGCGTATTTTTTTTCCTCCCCTTTCCCTCATGACCGACCTCTCCCTCCCTTGTTAGCAAGATATTTTTTATTTTATATAGTTTAAATGTGACACCTAATGTTTTAACTATTCACCCTTTACACCTATTAGGTTTTATACCTTATAATATGTTATAACAAATTAAATCACATCTCCTCCTTCCCTCCCCCCCCCCCCCCCCCATTTTCGGCAGCTTCACTCTCTTCTCTCTCCCATTTTCTTTTCATCATCACCATTGAAGAACTTCAAGCTCTCATCAAGAAGAAATCACATAAGACTTCATCCAACCATCCAAACCTATTACTTCCTTTGTTAATTATCAAGGTATTCACCTCCTCTTTAATTCTATCCATCCATCATCCATTTCTTTTATTTTTCTTTTTGATCGAAAATTTAGGATGGATGAACTAGATGTTTTGATCTTTGATTAGTGAAATTAGAAGTGTTTGGATGTGAATTCTAGGAATGAAATTGAAAGAAATCAAGAGCCCTAATATCCTATTTAATACCGAAAATTTAGGGCATTGGGTAGGATTTTTGGAATTCTTCAATTGATGATAAATTCATGCTTAAGAAGTGCTTAATTAGTGATTAGAACAAAGAGAAATCGAAAGCCCCATGTTATATTGAAACCCGATTTAGGGTTTGAGCTAAAGAATTGGGGATTTTTGCATGTTAATGTGTAATTGGATTTCATTTGATCAATTGATGTTATAATAGGATGATTAAGAGTTAAATGGTGTTAATTGAAGAAGAAATTCACCCTCTTAACCTATGAGTGAAAACCGAAATTTATTAGACAATTAGGGGTTTTCATGTGTTTGATTTAGATGATGTTTGGTTGATGGAATAAGGTTGTAATTGGTATTAATTGTTGATAGGAATTTATTTAGATTTTTCTAAAAATATTTTGTGGGAAGTAAGAGACGAAGAACTCATCGTAAGTTGAAATATAGTGTTGATATGAAATGATTATATGCATGAAAGTGATTCTCGTTAGATGTTGTTTAATGACGTAAAATTTGAACGAAATCCGACAACTTTGAAAATTGTGTAAGAGACGAACAATTAGACGTAAGTAATAACCTAGAAGTCGAATGAGAATTCTAATTTGATAATATCGTTTATGATGGACTTGGGAATAACTTTGTAGTTGATGTCATGAGCTTTCGAGCTAATATAATATGAGTTATAGTGATAGTCGAGAACTAGAACGAGAATTGATAAATGGTTTGGTTTAGTACATGTTAGTTGAAAGCCGACGTTTAGAACGTCGTGCTATTGGACGAGTTTTGAGAAGGAGTTCATCACGTACGGGAGTACGTGTTGACTGCCTTGAGAGTCCAGTTTCTTAAGAAATCGAATTCGAGAACTTAGAATGAACCTAAGACGTTATACGTCTTTTCTATCGAGCAACTAGGGTTAGTGCGGCAGTTTTGCAACCCTCGCCGGAAACTGTAATAACTTCTAGCTCGTTTATCGGATTTGTGATCCGTAAATTGGAGCGTAAACTAGACATCCCAAAATTTGCAATGGTACAGGGCTCATCCCCTGTTTCCAGATCCCCTGTTCTGGGCAGTCCCCAGAGTTACTGTAATGCGCAGTGAAATTTCAGTTTTCATTCTTCTAAGTTGTTTGGTTCGCAACTTAGTTTCTTTCGATCGTTTAAGCCGTAATAACTAACGACTATCTTCCTACTGATCCTAGAGTCACGAAAGGAGCCTTGAGTGCTAAATGAGACGAGACCTCATCTCGTACCCATTCAAGTAAAGAAAACTAGTTAAGCGTGAAATTGCATAAGTCGTTTAATGAACTAAAACGTAATTTTTACCAAGTTGATTCTTTCCAACTTAGTTTCTTATGATATTTTAAGTCATTTTTAAGCCATCAACTACCTTCTCTACTGACCTAAGAGTCGAGTATGAGCCCTTTCGAGTTCTAAACGGGATTTGTTCGAGTCTCGTTCCCGTTTAAGTAAAATGAATCTAGTAAGCGTGCAAATGCCTAAAGAATGAAACGACTAAAACCTTTTTCGAGTTTCTTTGATCGATTATCTTTTACGAATAGATTTTAAGTATTATTATTTTACGATGAAGGAGGAAGCCAGCAGTAAAGAAAGGACGGAAGATCCGAAGATTGGAAGCTAGCACTTCTTAGTTCTGTATTACGAGGTGGGCTTTTATATATGAAATAAAACGAGCAATGCTCTAAAACTTTTCTTTATCGTTTTGATATCTGTGTTTTCAAAGTGATATTATGACATGAACTGTTTTATGTTTTATGTAAGTTCTCTTGTACCTATCTGAGTCAACATTCGTGTTTTTTCCAGATGTCAACTCAACCTCCCGCTCCGTCGACTCAACGAGGAAAATGAAAGAATTTCAATTATGCGATTTCTTTTAAAAAAGAATTTTTTTGAGCAAGTATGCAATGAATTTGAGAATGAGAATGAGTTGTGTTCCGAGTTTAAAGAATTTTATGGAAGTAAAATTTTAATACTTATGTGATTGTGCGATAGTACAAGTACTATCTTATGTGAAATTATTTGCGCGATAATTTCCTTTTTTATGATAATATATGCGGATACAAGAATATAGTCGGATTTTAGGGATTCTTTTTCCAGTTCAATGAGAACATAGACTCGAAACCTAAGATCTTTCCGGTTCTTCGAGAATTTAGACGTTTTTAAGAAACGTGATTTTGAAATGATTTCGAAAGTAGATCCCCAACGCGAGAAGAACTTCTATTGACGAATGTCACGTGCGTTAAGTGACATGAATACAGATTCGGCAAAGTCGAACTTTGTTTTAAAATTTTCAAATAAGAATTTCCTGCGAGGAAAATAAAAATAAAAATGATTCGGTAAATTGTGTTAGTAAACGAAGGGAACGATTAGACGTTTGAGAAGCTTTCGGCTTCAAGTTAAGAAAGATGAACGAAACGACGAAGGCAGAATAAAGGGAATCAAAGCCAAACGAAATAAGTGAACGTTGCTTCCGTGTAAGTAACGTAAATAACGTCATTCGTGTCACGTCATTCCATTTTCTATTCGTTTCGTGTTTCAGTAGGGCTTCGTCTTGATCAAACTCTACCACGAAAAATCGTATAAATTATTAGAAGTCGAGCACGAAGCTTGATTAAATTTTTTTCCATCGATCGCCTGATTCCAGCGACGACAACTGGAACTTAGTTTCCAGAAAGTTATTCTTTAAAGTTATATTCCATTTTCTTTTGGAATTTATTCAATATTTCGCCTTTGAGCGACGACTACAACTAGTATGAATATCAAGAGTCGTAAACGACAAAATTTCTTGTAAATAGATGTTACTTTTGAATAAGTAACATGAACGAAGTAAATACGCTTTGTTTTAATAAGTGAGAGTCGTTAAGAATTAATGTGTTGAGAAAGAAATAGAGAATTAAAATGAGTAAAAATATGGTGGAATAAAGAATGAAAATAAAATCTTTAATTCTATATATATATTTATTATTGTTGAGTGCAATTCTTGAATTGCTAGAAGTCTTGATAAGTGGTTGACTTAAGTGATGATGTTACAATTGAATAAGGAATATTCATTTTGTAATTTAAGTTTTTCATTGAGATAAGTTATTTTTCCCTACCTGTTACTGATCCGTGTTTCCTTAAAACTTTTGTAGGATGGCTAGGACTCGCGTTACGGCTCGGAAGAGCCAGCCTTTGGCCTCGTGCGAGCGCACTATAGTAGATATGCTGCAGGACGAGTATTACGAGTTTGAGGCAGACTACGGCGAGGAAGATGTGGGGCAGATTGTTAGCAATTTTTCTTCAGCTTACTACCCAGTGCGACACTTGATCCGGGAGAGTCAGGCGATTCTAGACCTGATTGTTCACCTACTGGACGAGTGGCGCGGTTGGGCGCACCGTGTGGCTTGGTACTTCTTAGGGATTTTCGGCGACGACACTGAGCCGACCGACAACTACACCGGATTCGCCCTGTTTGTGCACAGGCATTTCTTTGAGAGCAGATTCATGCTTTCCATCCCATTAGAGCCGCATCTTCCCTACAGTCAGTTTCCAGCAGAGACAGAGCTAGAGCACCTTAATTTAGACCCAGAGTTTTCTGCCCTGTTGGAGTTACCACCAGACGGTGTACCGAGTGAGGAGGAGGATTCAGAGTTAGGACAGTTAGAGGAGGACGAGGAGACCGTAGTTACACCAGAGTCACCACCAATTGGTCAGCAGATCGAGGAGTTGATCCCAGGGCCGAGATTCGTGGAGGTTGACGCTGAGACAGCCGCGCTGTTAGGGTTGTCTTCACCTTTTGTGCCAGACGTTTGTGTTAGAGTCAGGGGACCGTTAGAGACGAGACTGTATAGGGAGGGGCCAGACTACCGAGAGATCGACGCGGAGCTTGCAGCCTTGTTAGAGTTACCTTCTCCACTTACACCGCTTGAGGAGATCTGTGCGAAGTGGGGAGTAGTCAGAGAGCAGATGGAGGCAGGACCATCCAGGGTCCGTTCTAGGGAGGACTTCGAGTTAGGTTCGGGTTCAGGTTCAGTTCCCGAGCACCTTTTTCCCCTGAAGAAGCGTGCGGTAGAGGTCAGCGAGGACTACTTGGTTTCCGATCTGGAGGAGACGGTTTCAGAGGCACCCTCACCCACCCTGCTTACACTTGCCAACGGTTCTACTCTGAGGGTGGATGAGGCACTTCAGCATGTTTTTGGTTCAGAGTCCGAGGAGGAGGACCCGGAGGAGGATCCGGAGGAGGACCCAGAGGAGGACTGTTAGGGTTTTTGCAGACCATAGGGGGTAGTTTTTGGACTCGACTGCAGTTTAGTTGAGCAGAGCGTTGCAGACGCGGGTAAATATCAGTAGTAGTAGTAGCTCTTTTGTCCTGTATAGAGTCGGATCAGTAACTAGTTAGTTTTGTAGTACTCTAGCGGATACAAAATTTTATGAATCGTTTCCGTTCTAGTACTTTAGTAGATACGGAGTTGCAGCTGTTAGTGCACCCGGTAAATAGTAGGCAGCCAGCCTAGTTTAGACTAATAGTAGTCTAACCTTTTTGTATAAGTCCTCGTTGGAGGCAGAATTAATATTCTTTTTGATGTATATATATATACATGACCCGTGAAGAGGGTTTTTAAACACAAGCAAAATTTTCTATGAATTGAGTAATTAAAATCATAATGTCAAATGAACTCGTGTAACGAAGAATTGAGTTTAACTTGAAGTTAAAAGATTAATGAAATAATATCGAAGCTTTGTTCGATATGTTGTTCTGTGAACTTGATTAAGTTGAGAACGAGCTAGTAAGTACTAAGAGTAATCAACAGAAGAGAACTAATGAGAATTTCAATTTTTCCTTAGACCAAAGAAAATGCCGCCGAGAAACGTTAACAATAGGAGAGGTCGAGGACCTGGAAGGCCGAGAGGACGTGGTAGACGTCAGCCGGAAAATAACAGAGAATAAGAATATGAGCAGAATGCCACCCCATCCCCATCACCATCCCCATCTCCACCCCCATCACCACCACCTCCACCACCGCCCCGTAGAGATATTGAGGATCTCTTCCTCAAGAGGAACCCTCCGATGTTCAATGGAACTGGTAGCCCTTGCGATGCTGAGCTATGGGTGAGATCTACGGAGAAGATTTTCAAGCTCCTCAGATGCACTGATGAGGAGAGAATGCTATGTGTCGCATTCCAACTGACTGGATCGGCAGATTACTGGTGGGAAGCGAGACAGAAGGTGATTCCCGCAGAGCATCTGGCTCGTTTCACGTGGGATGAGTTCAAGGAGATCTTGTTTGATAAGTACGTCCCCAAGACGTATAGGGCACAGAAGGAAGCCGAGTTTTACAATTTGAAGCAAGGAAAACTGACCGTGACTGAATATGACGCCAAGTTTTGCGAACTATCAAGGTATGCGCCGGCATTAGTTGACACCGAAGAGAAGCTATCCAAGAAATTTCAAGGGGGTTTACGACATGAGCTGGGAATCGCATTAGCTAGTCATGGAGGACTAGGCTATATGCATATTTTGGGAAGAGCACTAGAAATGGAGGCCGTCGTGTCTGATGAGAAGAAGATTGTACCAACTACGTCAGCACCAGCGCAGAGTCAGAACCGAGGCTACTACAACAGCAATAGTAGCAACTATCAGGGTAAAAGAAAATAGAACGGAGGAGGTAGCGGAGGTTACAATCAGGGTTATAACAACCAAGGAGGTCAGAGAATGGGAAATCAGCAGAGCTATCAACAGCCTGGACAGAACAACAACAACAACAACACCAACACCAACAAGAGGCCTTGGCAGGGAAACAACCAATCGGGGTTGTTTATTCAGGGGAATAAGCAGAACTCACCGTGGAAGGACAACAATCAACAGAACCAGCCACAAGGGCAACAGAGAAATTTCAACCAGGGAGCAAATAACCCAGGGAGGGTTACCATTCCTGTCTGCCCGAAGTGCAACCGAGCCCATCCCGGAGTCTGCCAGATAGACACCCCTAACTGTTTCAACTGTGGAAAGAAGGGGCACATGAAAAAGGATTGCCCGAAGCCTCTCCAAGCTGTACCTCTCCGAGCCATTCAAGCACAGCCGCAGCAGCCGCCAATGAACCAACATCAGTTTCAGCAGCATGCACAGCAACAACAGAATGCGAGGGCATGTACTATCAAACAGGGTGGTCAACGCAAAGGAAAAGGCAATCTCATAGGTATGGGAAAACTCCACAACATCCCCATTAAGATACTGTTTGATACTGGCGCATCGCATTCTTTCATTGCTGGCTCGTGTGCCGATAACTTAGACATCAGACCTGTAAGAGCTGCACAATCTATGAGAGTAGCCACACCTTCAGGAGAGATCACTACTTCTACTCATGTTTGCTCTAACCTAGAACTAGAAATCGGAACTCATAAGGTTATAGTGAACAACTTAAATGTTATGATAATGTGGGACGTAGATATAATCCTAGGAATGGATTGATTGTCAGAGAATTATGCCACAATTCTTTGCAACGAGAGAAAAATCTCTTTTCAACCGCCAGGAAGAGAACCAACCGAATTCCATGGAATTTCAATGGGTAGAGGCGTACCGATTATATCAGCCCTTCAAGCCACGAAACTCATGAAGAAGAAAGGTACCACAACCTATCTTGTGTACCTAGTCGGAGAGCCAGGAGCCGAGAAGACCATTCAAGACGTAAAGGTTGTGAATGAATATGAAGACATCTTTCCAGAGGTATTACCAGGATTGCCACCAGATCGCCACGTGGACTTCACAATCGACCTAGAACCAGGAGCCGCACCTAAATCAAAAGCCCCATACAGGATGGCACCGAAAGAATTAGAAGAGCTCAAAATCCAGTTACAGGAATTGCTAGACCTTGGTTTTATCAGGCCAAGCGTCTCACCTTGGGGAGCACCAGTGCTATTTGTTAGGAAAAAGGACGGGATCAATAAGGATGTGTATAGATTACCGAGAACTGAACAAGATCACGCTTAAGAACAAATATTCGTTGCCAAGGATTGAGGATCTGTTCGATCAGCTCAAGGGTGCAGGAGTTTTCTCCAAGATAGATTTGAGGTCAGGGTACCATCAGCTCAAGATCAAACCTGAAGACGTACCAAAGACCGCTTTTAGAACCCGTTATGGCCATTACGAATTCCTAGTGATGCTACTTGGTTTAACCAACGCTCCAGCCGTATTCATGGACCTTATGAATAGAGTTTTCCACCCTTATTTGGACAAATTCGTTTTAGTATTCATCAACGACATCCTCGTTTACTCTAAGAATGAAAAGGAGCACGAGGAACATCTACGGATAGTGTTGGAAACACTAAGAACTGAGAAACTCTACACCAAATTTAGTAAATGCAAATTTTGGCTAAAGGAAGTAATGTTCCTTGGACATATAGTGTCGGCGGAAGGAATCAAAGTGGACCCAGCCAAAGTAGAAGCAGTGCACAACTGGAAGTCACCGACGAGTCAGAATGAGATCAGAAGTTTCTTGGGATTAGCCGGTTATTACAGAAGGTTTATTGAGGGATTTTCTACGATCGCTCACCCGATGACGCAGCTACTTCGAAAGGATACCAAATTTAAGTTGACAGATGAGTGTGAAAAGAGTTTCCAAACGCTTAAGGAGAAGTGAACCACAGCGCCAGTACTAGCACTTCCAGACACAAACAAAGAGTATGTGGTTTACACCGACGCATCGAAAAATGGATTAGGTTGTGTCCTAATGCAAGATGGACGAGTGATAGCTTATGCTTCATGACAACTTCAACCTCACGATATTGAGTACCCAACCCATGATTTAGAACTCGCAGCCGTAGTGCATGCGTTAAAGATTTGAAGACACCATCTTTATGGTGTAAGGGTTGAGATATTCACCGATCAAAAGAGCCTGAAGTACTTTTTCGAGCAAAAAGAACTGAACATGAGACAAAGAAGATGGCTCGAATTAGTCAAGGACTATGACTGCGGAATCAACTATCATCCAGGAAAGGCTAATGTGGTAGCAGACGCATTGAGTCGCAAGGCTCCAACGAAGTTAGGATGCCTTTTTGTAGAGGAAGAAACCTTAGTGCGAGAACTTGAGAAGATGGATATCAGAGTGCTTGACACGCCAGCTACGATAACAAGTCAGATCGCAGCATTAGAAGCTACACCAGATTTGAGAGAAAGAATCATCAATGCTCAGAGAAAAGATGAGTCAATGGAAAAGTTACGAGTGAGGATAAGAACAGATAAGCCAGAAGGATATTTTGAAGCTCCAGACAATGCGATACTTTATGAAGGCAGGATTTGTATTCTTGATGACGACGAACTGAAGAACGAGATCTTGAGTGAGGCTCACGACACGCCTTACACAGCACATCCAGGAAGTACGAAGATGTACCAAGATTTGAGAAGAAACTTTTGGTGGAATGGAATGAAACGAGACGTTGCCTCGTTTGTAGAAAGATGCCTGGTATGTCAGCAAGTCAAGACTTTACACCGACGACCGTATGGATTGCTACAACCATTGGATGTCCCAGATTGGAAATGGGAAGGCATAGCTATGGACTTTGTCACAGGCTTGCCTAAGTCGAGAAGAGGAAACACAACAATTTGGGTGATAATAGATAGGCTTACAAAGTCAGCACACTTCTTACCGATTAAGATTACATATGGATCAGAGAAACTAGCTCAGTTGTACGTCAGAGAGATTGTACGTCTGCATGGAGTACCGAAGGTCATAATTTCAGATAGAGATGCCAAATTTACCTCGAGATTTTGGATTACGATGCAGAAAGAATTGGGGACAGAGCTTAATTTCAGTACAGCATTTCACCCACAGACAGATGGGCAGTCAGAGAGAACGATTCAGATTTTAGTCGATATGTTAAGAATAGTGGTTTTGGACCGAGGCGCGAATTGGGAAGAAATTCTACACTTAGTCGAATTCGCTTACAACAACAGCTATCAGGCCACGATAGGAATGGCACCGTTTGAGGCTTTGTATGGAAGAAAATGTAGATCGCCACTTTATTGGGACGAAGTAGGTGAGAGAAAGAACCTAGGCCCAGATGCAATTAATGAGATGATTGAGATAGTTCGGCAGATACGAGATAGAATGAAAGAGGCCCAGAGCCGACAGAAGTCTTATGCCGATGATCGTCGAACCAATCTTGAGTTTGAAATAGGAGATAAGGTTTTCCTTAAGATATCACCAACCAGAGGAATCGTTAGATTCGGAGTTAAGGGTAAACTAAGACCTAGGTTTATAGGACCTTATGAAATCCTCGAGAGAATAGGACCCGTCGCTTATAGATTGGCCTTGCCGCCAAGTCTAGGAAGCGTTCACAACGTTTTCCACGTTTCTCAGTTGAGAAAATATGTTTACGATCCTAAGCATGTCATTAGTCAGCAAGACGTAGTTCTTGAATCTGACCTAAGCTATGAAGAGAAGCCGATATCGATTTTGGATAGAAAAGTTCAAGAATTAAGAACCAAATCGATACCGATCGTTAAAGTGCTTTGGAACCACCACGGGCAAGAAGAAGCCACGTGGGAACTCGAGGAGAAGATGAAGGAGTGATATCCTCATCTTTTTGCAGAAGGTATGCAAATTTTGGGACGAAATTTTTCGTAAGGGGGGTAGGATGTAATGCCCCGGAAATTCCTTATGATCTCAAAAATTTAAAGTTAATTAAATAAATGGCTTTGCACGCCTAAGTTTACGATTTTGAATTCTAAGACTAACGGTCGAATCCGTTTCCGAAAATAAATTACGGAAGTCAGCTAGATGACTACTGTATTTAGGGTTAGCGCGTACGAAAAGTTTTTAGTTCGTGAACTCAGAACGGAAAACCGTCTGATTTTTACATTCACGAAATCGCGATACGAACTCGCCCGAAAAAGTTCGTTTTTATGATTTTCCGGATGAAACTCGGATTGTGTCGTCCCGAGTTTTTGTCAGAATAAATTTTCTAAATTTTATTTTCCGATTAAGTTTAATACGTTAGAATTTTTGGACGAATCGGATCGTGACGATTTTGTGCCGAGCTACGTTTTTCGTCGTTCGATTTCCGTAACATCGTATCGCGCCGGAAAAGCGCGTATTTTTTTTCCTCCCCTTTCCCTCATGACCGACCTCTCTCTCCCTTGTTAGCAAGATATTTTTGATTTTATATAGTTTAAATGTGACACCTAATGTTTTAACTATTCACCATTTACACCTATTAGGTTTTATACCTTATAATATGTTATAACAAATTAAATCACATCTCCTCCTTCCCTTCCCCCCCCCCCCATTTTCGGCAGCTTCACTCTCTTCTCTCTCCCATTTTCTTTTCATCATCACCATTGAAGAACTTCAAGCTCTCATCAAGAAGAAATCACACAAGACTTCATCCAACCATCCAAACCTATTACTTCCTTTGTTAATTATCAAGGTATTCACCTCCTCTTTAATTCTATCCATCCATCATCCATTTCTTTTATTTTTCTTTTTGATCGAAAATTTAGGATGGATGAACTAGATGTTTTGATTTTCGATTAGTGAAATTAGAAGTGTTTGGATGTGAATTCTAGGAATGAAATTGAAAGAAATCAAGAGCCCTAATATCCTATTTAATACCGAAAATTTAGGGCATTGGGTAGGATTTTTGGAATTCTTCAATTGATGATAAATTCATTCTTAAGAAGGGCTTAATTAGTGATTAGAACAAAGAGAAATCGAAAGCCCCATGTTATGTTGAAAACCAATTTAGGGTTTGAGGTAAAGAATTGGGGATTTTTGCATGTTAATGTGTAATTGGATTTCATTTGATCAATTGATGTTATAATAGGATGATTAAGAGTTAAATGGTGTTAATTGAAGAAGAAATTCACCCTCTTAACCTATGAGTGAAAACCGAAATTTATTAGACAATTAGGGGTTTTCATGTGTTTGATTTAGATGATGTTTGGTTGATGGAATAAGGTTGTAATTGGTATTAATTGCTGATAGGAATTTATTTAGATTTTTCTAAAAATATTTTGTGGGATGTAAGAGACGAAGAACTCGTCGTAAGTTGAAATATAGTATTGATATGAAATGATTATATGCATGAAAGTGATTCTCGTTAGATGTTGTATAATGACGTAAAATTTGAACGAAATCCGACAACTTTGAAAATTGTGTAAGAGACGAACAATTAGACGTAAGTAATAACCAAGAAATCGAATGAGAATTCTAATTTGATAATATCGTTTATGATGGACTTGGGAATAACTTTGTAGTAGATGTCATGAGCTTTCGAACTAATATAATATGAGTTATAGTGATAGTCGAGAACTAGAACGAGAATTGATAAATGGTTTTGGTTTAGTACATGTTAGTTGAAAGCCGACGTTTAGAACGTCGTGCTATTGGACGAGTTTTGAGAAGGAGTTCATCACGTACGGGAGTACGTGTTGACTGCCTTGAGAGTCCAGTTTCTTAAGAAATCGAATTCGAGAACTTAGAACGAACCTAAGACGTTATACGTCGTTTCTATCAAGCAACTAGGGTTAGCGCGGCAGTTTTGCGACCATCGCCGGAAACTGTAATAACTTCTAGCTCATTTATCGGATTTGCGATCCGTAAATTGGAGCGTAAACTAGACATCCCAAAATTTCCAACGGTACAGGGCTCATCCCCTGTTTCCAGATCCCCTGTTCTGGGCAGTCCCCAGAGTTACTGTAATGCGCAGTGAAATTTCAGTTTTCATTCTTCTAAGTTGTTTCGTTCGCAACTTAGTTTCTTTCGATCGTTTAAGCCATAATAACTAACGACTATCTTCCTACTGACCCTAGAGTCACGAAAGGAGCCTTGAGTTCTAAATGAGACGAGACCTCATCTCGTACCCGTTCAAGTAAAGAAAACTAGTTAAACGTGAAATTGCATAAGTCGTTTAATGAACTAAAACGTAATTTTTACCAAGTTGATTCTTTCCAACTTAGTTTCTTATGATCTTTTAAGTCGTTTTTAAGCCATCAAATACCTTCTCTACTCACCTAAGAGTAGAGTATGAGCCCTTTCGAGTTCTAAACGGGATTTGTTCTCGTTCCCGTTTAAGTAAAATGAATCTAGTAAGCGTGCAAATGCCTAAAGAATGAAACGACTAAAACCTTTTTCGAGTTTCTTTGATCGATTATCTTTTACGAATCGATTTTCAGTATTAATATTTTACGATGAAGGAGGAAGCCAGCAGTAAAGAAAGGACGGAAGATCCGAAGATTGGAAGCTAGCACTTCTTAGTTCTGTATTACGAGGTGGGCTTTTATATATGAAATAAAACGAACAATGCTCTAAAACCTTTCTTTATCGCTTTGATATCTGTGTTTTCAAAGTGATATTATGGCATGAACTGTTTTATATTTTATGTGAGTTCTCTTGTCCCTATCTGAGTCAACATTCGTGTTTTCCAGATTTAGAGTTAATTTAACTAGGTTAACTAACGATCGGCTCTGAGTTAGCTGCTAAGTGCTTTCCAGAGTTAGTGCACTTTGTAACCTGTGGTTTATGTGATATCCTGTTGAGGGGTACCAGCCACGGTGAATGAGATTTGGTCAAGATTGAACATAACATACCAGAAAAATGCTTGCAAGCTAAATTGAGAAAAGAGTCAGAAAATGTTTAGTAGACACGGGTTCTTTTCAATAAAACCCCGATGTGCTACAATTATGAAATGCCATATTTATCTATACTTATGATTATGTTTTCGGCATCGTGCCCACTAAGTGCTTTTGTACTTAGCCCTGCATTGTTTTCTAAATATGCAGGTTGAAGCGACGTGAGCGGCAACGGTTGAAGTTGAGTTGAAAAGATAGGATGCTTTAGTTAGGACTCTTCCGCTGCCAGAACTCTAAGTCTTTTGAGAATATGTGTATATTGAACAAAACTCTGTAGCATAAGTCTGTAACTTGAACTTAGTTACTTTTGTGTACTTTTGTCGAGTAATCACTCGTGGTTAACTCTTTCTTTATTATATTCGAGTCTTGTTCATTGAACTGAGTTTTTGATGCCTTTTATGTATGCTTAGTCAGTTAGCCCCCTTCTTCCCCGCTTCTTTAATCCAACCCCAGTCGCACCTCGGCTTCTGCCGTTCCTCGGGATTTGGGGCTGTGACAAATAACCCGATTACGAAATGTTTATTTCATAATGAGTTACCACATCTTAACATGGTAACTCAGTTATGAAATGATTATTTCGTAGTGGGTTACCACATCAAAACATGGTAGTTCGGTACGAAATAACAATTTCGTATCTGGTTTATCGTATCACAATATGACCCGCATACCAATGTGTATTCATAACCAACGTTGTACGAAATGTATAATTCGTAACCATTGTAAATTCGTAACCACGTATGAAAATAGGCGAAAACTAGATCTAAAACATCAATTCATCCAAATCGTTCTGAAAATCATTCTAAATATATAAAAAAATCACCAGAAATTGTATGAAAACATATAGATCTTCAAATACATATACGGAAATATCATTTATTCCGACAAGATTTTGGTTTTTCTAGAGAGAGAGAGAGAGAGAGATGAGGGGAGATCTCAAACCTTGAATTTCGGCGAGAATATTGCGAATGACGCGGTGGTTTCGGGATTGGTAGCAACATCGTCGACGATTTTCGGTGGAGATCTTGAACTTTTTTTAGAGAGAGAAAGTGAGAGAAATAGAAAGAGAGAGAGCGCGAGAAAGATGAGAGGAGAAGTATGATAACCCAAATTTTTATTCCTAGAAATTAGAATATTTTCTATCTTTAGGTCAAAATAAGTTAATATACGCCTCGGGAGAAATTTTTTCTTTTTCCAACCAAAGGTTTTACTAATATTTTTTATATATGGCTTTTTATAAAATGATTATATTAATTTATCAAGTATAACATGTGGGTATATTTATATATATTTATTAATGAATATTAACCTATTAAATAATATGAAAATATTTAACTTTTTGTACATACAATTGAATTGTAAATTAAATATAAATATATATGTATGTAATTGTGTAAGATGCATTAAACTAAAGTTGAATGCAAAATGTGTGTATGTTTATACACTATATACACATATACTACTTTAAAATGTATGCATCCAATTTGAATAAATAAATATAATATATAGACATGCATATATACACGTGAGAACATATCTATCAAGTACTACACCTATAGATTTTGATTATACATCATCATTGGTAAAAGTAAGAATAGATATCTATATAGGTGGTGATGTCAACTATACTTGAGCAACAGTAAAATTCAAATCTTCATAGCTTGTATATCGACATTTTTTCCTCCAACATCATTGCAACAAGAATTTTAGTCAAATTTTCTTCAAAGAACCTGCAATATCCCATATATTCATGGATTCATGTCCCAAAATCCATGGGATTCTCAAACTTTAGCAATGAATGTAGAATCTTGATGAATCCAATCCCATTCTACCGTATCCCTCTCCATTTCTATTCAAAATTTTTTTCTCTATAAATAGAGGCAGGTAGCAGCCAAGAGAAACACACCACAAGTAGCTGCAAATCTCTCTCTCTCCCATCTTATAAAGTTCGAAAGTTTAGTAAACCATAAGTAGAAATTTCTCTTCTTCAAGCCACTATCTCCTACACTCTTTTCTTTTTTTTTCTTTCATCTACTCTATATATATATATATATATATATATATATATATATATATATATATATATATATATAAAGTGTTCTAAGAAGGAGTTGAAGGAAGTGGATTGCCTCTAGGATTCCTTGCATTCAAACTCTCATTCTCTCAAGTTGAAGGTATTTTTACCTAAACTTCATGTGTGTAGTAGAGTTATATTTTGGAAGCCAATATTTATGTTATATTCTTGAATGGAAAAGACCATCAATCGGATTTCTTTGTAGTGATCCGTTTTGCATGAAATTTGGATATGTTGTAGAGACAAATGTTAGGAGCTCAAATATCAAATTTCATAATTTTTGAGCAAGTAATTTTCGAGTTATGAATTTTATAGTGAAAATGCTCTTTATTGATGAAAAACTGCTGCTAAAACTATTACGTCTTAATTGATTAAAAATAGCAAGAGAATTCTGATGGATATAAAATTTTATAGACGTGTACATATATAAGTCATGATGATACAGTATAAAATTTGAAGTATTAAATCTTACATTTTACAAGTAATAATTTATTACAGAATTTCAAAATTTTGATTAATTTAATTCTTTATTGCATTAGTGTTATGGTTATTATTTGAAAAGTAAGCATACTATTATTATAACTATAATAGGTAATTTATGGAAATTTTTGAAGTCTCTTAATCTTATTTTAGAACATACTCGGAAATAATGAAGTATAGCCAATTTGAAGAAAATCAATTAAATTTTTTAGAAGAACCGGACGTAGTAAATTTTCGAGTATACATCCTAGGAACTTCTTCTTAAGTGAGTATTACTTGTGTAGGCCCTCCACTTGAAAATCCCTAAACCTGTCACCGTTGAAGTAGTACCTTTCAGTACTCATATTTTGAAAGTACATCGGAGGAAAGCAAAACCGAAGAGGAAGATCCTGAGGAAGACCCGAAAGCAGACCCTTAAATGCCTCGAATAGTTTTAAGTCGATATTGTATTGGTTGTAGTAATACGTAAGACCGCTCCTGCATTGAGCGTTTTCAATCTAGTATTTTGTGGCTTAGGATAGCAGTATGATTGGTAAGGTTGTTCCCTTCTTGGACCTTACCAATTTCTTTGTTGTATTAGTTGGAGTTGGACATTTTGCACCACCTAACTAGACTCTACATATGTATGTTTGCTATGTATGCCCTTGTAAGACCTCTTGGAGGCAATTTTCCCTTTATATATATAAATATTATTGGCTTGTTATTAAAAGTGTTGATTTATCTTGTCATTTCAAGACCATTTGTTTTTTATATACTTATTGATGTTTACATCGTGTAAACTAATCTGACGATAATACTACTTTAGGATGTCGCCTAGGCCTAAAAACCAAAGACAACAAGAGGAAGCTCATAGAGTAGCACCTAGAGCAGAAGACAAGTTTCTAAAACAAAATCCACCTAAGTTTGATGGGATGGGAGATCCAGCTGATGCAGAAAAGTGGATTCGATCGCTAGAGCGAATCTTCAACTTTCTAGATTGCACCCATGCCGAACGTGTGTCCTGCGCCTTGTTTCAACTTACTAAAGAAGCTGAATACTGGTGATAATCTATTAGGAGAACTATGTCTAAGGAGCAGTTTGCCAGATTCACTTGGGAGGATTTTAAGGCTGAGTTATACGAGAAGTACGTTCCCTAGACATACAGAGTAAAGAAGGAATCGGAGTTCTGGAACCTCCGACAAAGGAAAGAAGACTGTAACAGAATACGATAAGTTGTTTAGCCAACTGTCTCGCTATGCTCCACACCTGGTGGATACTGAAGAGAAACAAGTGCAGAATTTCCACCGAAGAGGACTTCGTCATGAGATTGGCATGTCACTTACCAGTCAAAGGAAGATGACTTATGCTCAGGCACTAAGTCAAGCACTCGACATTGAGGCAATGATTCCTGCTGAAAGAATTGCGTCTGTCCAAACTAATGATAATAAAAGAAAATGGGATAACAAAGGCAACAACAATGGCGGAAACAACCATGGAAATGGCAATGGCAAGAAACCATGGCATGGGAACAAGCAAAACAATCAAAATGGGCAGCATAGGCCAAAAGGCCAACAAGAAGGGCAAAACGCCCAACAACAAAAGCCCTACTGTCAGGTTTGTAAAGAAACCACCCCGGAGTGTGTCGAGCTAGCACTAATAAGTGCTATAAGTGTGGCCAGCATAAGTGTGGTTGTGCTGGTCACTTTGCTAAGGATTGCACTGCTAATCAGCAAGGGATGCAAGGAAGGCCGAACCAGCCGGGGCAAAACCAGAACCAAAACTAAGGTGGAAATGCAAGGAATATGCAAGGCCAGAGGTAGCCACAGAATGCTAGGGCATATGTACTTAACCCCGAAGAAGCTGCAAAGAACCAGGGAAACTTGGCAGGTATGATCAATATGCGTGGTGTACTGTGATTGCACTTTTTGATACTGGAACATCTCACTCGTTTATTTCTAGAGCATGTTGTGACACGTTAGAAATTAAATCACAACCAGCTAATCATTCCTTAAGAATTCTTACCGCATCAGGACAAGCTATGAATTCCACACATGTTTGCCCAAACGTAGAATTAGACATAGAGGCTGAAAAATTTAAGGCAAACTTACACATCCTCCTTATGTGGGAATTTGACATAGTCTTAGGCATGGATTGGTTAGCTGATAACTACGCCACTATAAATTGTAAAGAAAGACAAATTTCTTTTCAACCCCCAAGAAAGCAACCACTTTCCACAGCATTAAGATAGGCAAGGCAGTACCTGTAATTTCTGCAATTCAAGCTACGAAACTGATAAGGAAAGAAGGATGTCAAGCTTTTCTAGTCCACTTCAATAGAGAGAATGAAATTGAAAAGAAGATAGAAGACGTGCGAGTAGTGCGAGAGTTCGAGGATGTTTTTTCTGAAGATTTTCCAGGCTTGCCGCCAAATAGGCATGTGGAATTTACGATAGACCTGGAGCCTGGAGCAGCTCCAGTGTCAAAGGCACCATACAGGATGGCCCCTAAGGAGCTTCAAGAACTCAAGATACAACTGCAAGAATTGTTGGACCTAGGTTTCAACCGACCTAGTGTTTCACCATGGGGACCTCCTGTACTGTTTGTAAAGAAGAAGGATGGTTCCTTGAGAATATGCATTGATTATAGAGAGCTAAACAAATTGACCATCAAGAATCGATATCCTTTACCAAGGATAGATGATCTTTTTGACCAGCTTAAGGGAGCTAAAGTATTCTCAAAGATTGACCAATGGTCTGGATATCATCAATTGAGAATACGGAAGGAAGATATACCCAAAACTGCATTTCGAACACGCTATGGTCATTATGAATTTGTAGTAATGCCATTTGGGCTTACCAGTGCCCCAGCGATGTTCATGGACTTGATGAATCGAGTATTCCACCAATACTTAGACATTTTTGTCTTAGTATTTATAGATGATATTCTCATCTATTCAAGGAACGAACAAGAACATGAAGAACATTTGAGAATAGTCCTGGAAACACTTCGCTCGGAGAAACTCTATGCCAAATTCAGAAAATGTGAATTTTGGCTCAAAGAAGTGATGTTTCTTGGACACATAGTATCTGCTGATGGGATTAAAGTTGACCCTACTAAAGTGGAAGCAGTACGTGATTGGAAGACTCCTACAACTGCAAATGAGATAAGGAGTTTCCTAGGATTGGCGGGGTACTACAGAAGATTCATTGAAGGATTTTCAAAGTTAGCAAGACCAATGACCTAACTATTGAAGAAGAAGGTTAAGTTCGTTTGGTCCCCTGTGTGTGAGGCAAGTTTCCAAGAACTAAAGAAAAGATTGACGACAGCTCCAATACTAACCGTCTTCGAAGGAAATGAAGGATTCGTGGTTTACACAGATGCATCAAAATTAGGTCTTGGGTGTGTTTTGATGCAAAATCGGAAAGTAATAGCCTACGCATCCCGGTAGCTAAAGCCCCACGAACTTAACTATCCAACTCACGATTTGGAGTTAGCAGCTGTAGTTCACGCGCTGAAGATATGGAGACACTACCTCTATGGAGCAAAGTGTGAGATCTTCACAGATCACAAAAGCTTGAAGTACTTTTTCGAGCAAAAAGATTTAAACATGAGACAAAGAAGATGGCTCGAACTAGTAAAGAATTACGATTGTACAATAAACTATCATCCAGGCAAGGCGAATGTAGTAGCAGATGCCCTTAGCAGAAAAATTTCTACAAAGCTCGGTTTTGTACTTACTGAAGAAGATCTACTCATTCTGGAATTTGAGAGATTGAACATAGTGGTTGTTCATCCATGTGATAAGGTCGATGGTCACTTTATAGCTTTAGTAGCTCGACCGGACCTAAGGGGAAGAATTGTGAAGGCCCAACAAGAAAACCAGTCCTTAGAAAAATTACGTCTTAGAGCACGATAAGATGATCCCATAACAGAAGGGACGAATAACGCTCTCTTATTCGAAGAAAGACTCTGTGTACCTCATAATGAAGAATTAAGGAATGAAATCATGAGTGAAGCTCACAACACGCCATACACAGCCCACCCTGGAAGCACTAAGATGTACCAAGACTTGAAGAGAAACTTTTGGTGGGATGGAATGAAGAATGATATATGTTCTTTTGTAGAGATCTTAGCTTGTCAAAAAGTTAAAGCTTTGCACCAACAACCCTTTGGAACGTTACAACCCTTACAGATCCTGAGTGGAAATGGGAGCATATAACTATGGATTTTGTTGTAAACTTTCCGAAGACAAAACAAGGTAACACCGCTATTTGGGTTATTGTTACCCGATTGACAAAGTCAGCTCACTTCCTGCCTATTCGCATGACTTTTGGTTTAAACAAGCTTGCAGAAATTTATGTGAAGGAGATCGTACGACTTCACGGTGTACCAGCGTCAATCACCTCAGATAGAGATACGAGATTCACTTCTCAATTTTGAAAAAGCTTACAAGAAGCGTTGGGAACACAGTTAAACTTTAGCACAGCTTTTCACCCGCAGTCTGATAGACTATTAGAAAGAACGATTCAAACACTTGAAGATATGCTACGAGCCATAGTATTAGATCAGGGTGAAAATTGGGAACGTATTCTAACTTTTGGTGGAATTTGCGTATAACAATAGTTACCAAGCAATGATCGAAATGGCACCATATGAGGCTCTTTATGGTCGAAGATGTAGAACACCACTTCACTAGGATGAGGTTGGTGAGAAGAAAATGTTGGGACCATAAATGGTCCAAGAAATGATAGAGATAGTCAATCAGATCAAGGAGAGAATCAAAGAAGCCCAGGATAGACAAAAGTCATATGCAGATAAGCGTCGAACCGATTTACATTTCAATGTCGGAGATCGAGTCTTTCTCAAAGTTTTTCCTTCTAAGGGAATAATTCGTTTTAGAAAGAGGGGAAAGTTACGCCCTAGATTCATAGGACTTTTTGAGATCCTAGAGAAAGTAGGCCTAGTCGCCTACCGTTTAGCACTACCACCTAGCTTGGCCAGTGTTCATAATGTTTTTCATGTTTCTCAGTTAAGGAAATATGTGTATGATCCAAAGCATGTGATCACACACGAAGAAATAGTTCTCAATGAGGACTTAACTTATGAAGAAAAGCCTCAGGCTATAGTGGATCGTAAGGTTCAGGTTTTAAGGAATCGAGAGATTTCTTATGTTAAGGTTTTGTGGAGACACCACGGAGAAGAAAAGGCTACGTGGGAACTAGAGGAGAAATTCAAAGCCCAATATCCAGAAGTACCATTTAGAGGTATGTAAATTTCGAGGACAAAATTTATTTAAGGGGGAAGGAATGTGATAACCCAAATTTTTATTCCTAGAAATTAGAATATTTTCTTTCTTTAGGTCAAAATAAGTTAATATACGCCCTGGGAGAAATTTTTACTTTTTCCAACCAAAGGTTTTACTAATATTTTTTATATATGGCTTTTTATAAAATGATTATTTAATTTATCAAGTATAACATGTGGGTATATTTATATATATTT
The DNA here is from genome assembly GCA_029490685.1 of Schizonepeta tenuifolia. Classification (NCBI taxonomy): domain Eukaryota; kingdom Viridiplantae; phylum Streptophyta; class Magnoliopsida; order Lamiales; family Lamiaceae; genus Schizonepeta; species Schizonepeta tenuifolia. The sequence goes on from CM055956.1 coordinate 13,452,867, forward strand.
ATTAATGAATATTAACCTATTAAATAATATGAAAATATTTAACTTTTTGTACATACAATTGAATTATAAATTAAATATAAATATATATATATATATGTATGTAATTGTGTAAGATGCATTAAACCAAAGTTGAATGCAAAATGTGTGCGTGTTTATACACTATATACACATATACTACTTTAAAATGTATGCATCCAACTTGAATAAATAAATATAATATACAGACATGCATATATACACGTGAGAACATATCTATCAAGTACTACGCCTATAGATTTTGATTATACATCATCATTGGTAAAAGTAAGAGTAGATATCTATATAGGTGGTGATGTGAACTACACTTGAGCAACAGTAAAATTCATAACTTCATAACTTGTATATCGACATTTTTTTCTCCAACATCATTGCAACAAGAATTTTAGTCAAATTTTTCTTCTAAGAACTTGCAATATCCCATATATTCATGGATTCATATCCCAAAATCCATGGGATTCTCAAACTTTAGCAATGAATGTAGAATCTTGATGAATCCAACCCCATTCTGCCGTGTCCCCCTCCATTTCTCTTCAAATTTTTTTTCTCTATAAATAGAGGCAGGTAGCAGCCAAGAGAAACACACCACAAGTAGCTGCAAATCTCTCTCTCCCGTCTCATAAAGTTCGAAAGTTTAGTAAACCATAAAGTAGAAATTTCTCTTCTTCAAGCCACTATCCCCTACACTCTTTTTTTTTTCTTTCATCTACTCCATATATATAAGTGTTCTAAGAAGGAGTTGAAGGAAGTGGATTGCCTCTAGGATTCCTTGCATTCATACTCTCATTCTCTCAAGATGAAGGTACTTTTACCCAAACTTCATGTGTATAGTAGAGTTATATTTTGGAAGCCAATATTTATGTTATATTCTTAGATAGGAAAGACCATCAATCGGATTTATTTGAGGTGATCAGTTTAGGATGAAATTTGGATATGTTGTAGATACAAATGCTAGGAGATCAAATAACAAATATCATAATTTTTGAGCAAGTAGTTTTCGAGTTATGAATTTTATAGTGAAAATGCTCTTTATTGATGAAAAACTGCTGCTAAAACTATTACGTCTTAATTGATTAAAAATAGCAAGAGAATTCTGATGGATATAAAATTTTATAAACGTGTTCATATATGAGTCATGATGATACAATATAAAATTTGAAGTATTAAATCTTACATTTTACAAGTAATAATTTATTACAAAAGTTCAGAATTTTGATTAGTTTAATTCTTTATTGCATTAGTGTTATGATTATTATTTGAAATGTAAGCATACTATTATTATAACTATAATAGGTAATTTATGGAAATTTTTGAAGTCTCTTAATCTTATTTTAGAACATACTCGGAAATAATGAAGTATAGCCAATTTGAAGAAAATCAATTAAATTTTTTAGAAGAACCGGACGTAGTAAATTTTCGAGTATACATGCTATGAACTTCTTCTTAAGTGAGTATTACTTGTGTAGGCCCTCCAATTGAAAATCCCTAAACCTGTCACCGTTGAAGTGGTACCTTTCAGTACTCAAGGTTAAGGAAAGGTGGGCTTTACTTTTCTGTACAAATATTTTGAGTTATTAAGCTCTGCAAGTGAATATCATGCTTAAAATGTTTTTGGTTGACTCTCTATTGGATATGTGCTTATGTTTGAGTTGAGAACGATCGGGTCTTGAAGTTAGCCTCCGTGCTAAATTAGGGCTAGTGTACACAGCTTGGATTAAGTGGGTTGAACCCAATAATCCTATGAGTCGGACTTGGATTTAGTTTACTCTCCATGTTTGAAGAGATTTGAGTGATTAAATTCCTCATTTCTAGAAATTTTAGAATGGACCTCTGTGGACTGCACCCACATGTTCATAGTTAGTAAGCACCAACAGATGAGTATTATGCTGATGAAATGATTTGGTATATGCATAGATTATTTTTTTAAAACTATCTATGTTATACTTGAAAGCATGAATATTCTTTTATCAAATGAATTTTAAAATGGCTAAGCCTACGGGGTACATTAGTACTCAGCCGTGCAAAATATTTTCAATTATTTTGCAGGTTGAGCGGTCGTTGTGAGGTGCCGGTGCTGAGGAGTTGGTTGCTGTCATTATAAAGTTCTCCTCAACTTTTGTTATTAGCTTAATGCACATGAACACCTCCTTTTGAGTAAAGATAATATTAGCTTCCACTTATTTTATTTTGAACAACGAATATTCTACTAGTTAATTGCCAGTTTGATGACCCTTTTTGTGTAATGACTTCCTATTAATATCTAAAAGCCCTGGTTATTAAGCTATATTTATTTATTAAATTCCTAAAAAGAGTTCCTCCCTTTCTTTCCCGCTTCTTTATTCCAACCCCTTGTCACGTCTCGGCATTTCTGCCTTTCTTCGGAAATGAGGGCGTGACAAGAAGAGTTAGTGAATGATGAAACAATTCGGCGGAATGGAGGCAACGATTGCGGTGGCAGAATGGAGACGACGATGGTGACGGCGGCAGAATTGCATCGGCGACGTGGTGTTGAGAGAAAATAGAAAGAGAGAAGAGAGAGAGAGGGAGAGAGAGATGTGGGTTTGTCACAGCCCCAAATCCCGAGGGACGGCCGAAGCCGGGGTGCAACTGGGGTTGGATTAAAGAAGCGGGGAAGAGGGGGGGCTAACTGACTAACATACATGAAAGACATTAACCAATCAATGAACAAGACTTGAATATAACAAAGAAAGAGTTAATCACGAGTGATTACTCGACAAAAGTATACGGAAGAACTAAGTTCATGCTTACATACTTAAACTACAGAGTTTTGTTCAAAAGACAGGTTCTCAAAAGACTTAGAGTTTGGCAGCGGAAGAGTCCTAACTAAGGCATCCTATCTTTTCAACTCAACTTCAACCGTTGCCGCTCGCGTCGCTTCAACCTGCACATTTAGAAAACAATGCAGGGCTAAGTACAAAAGTACTTAGTGGGCACGATGCCGAAATCATAAACATAAGTATAGATAATATGGCATTTCATAATTTGTAGCACATCGGGGGTTTTATTGAAAAGAACCCGTGTCTACTAAACATTTTCTGACTCTTTTCTCAATTTTTAGTTTGCAAGCATTTTTCTGGTATGTTACGTTCAATCTTGACCCAAATTCATTCACCGTGGCTGGTACCCCTCAACAGGATATCACATACACCACAGGTTACAAAGTGCACTAACTCTGGAAAGCACTTAGCAGCTAACTCAGAGCCGATCTTTAGTTAACCTAGTTAGATTAACTCTAAATCTGGAAAACACGAATGTTAACTCAGATAGGTACAAGAGAACTCACATAAAACATAAAACAGTTCATGCCATAATATCACTTTAAAACACAGATATGAAAGCGATAAAGAAAAATTTTTCCGAGCATTGCTCGTTTTATTTTGTATATAAAAGCCCACCTCGTAATACAGAACTAAAAGCACTAGCCTCCGATCTTCGGATCTTCCGTCCTTTCTTTACTGCTGGCTTCCTCCTTCATCGTAAAATAATAATACTTAAAATCGATTCATAAAAGATAATCGATCAAAGAAAATCGAAAAAGGTTTTAGTCGTTTCATTCTTTAGGCATTTGCACGCTTACTAGATTCATTTTACTTAAACGGGAACGAGACTCGTACAAATCCCGTTTATAACTCGAAAGGTCTCATACTCGACTCTTACGTCAGTAGAGAAGGTAGTCGGTAGCTCGATACGACTTAAAAGATCATAAGGAACTAAGTTTGAAAGAATGAACTTAGGAAAAATAAGTTTTAGTTCATTACGACTTAGACAAATTCGCGCTTAACTAAACTTCTTTACTTGAATGGATAAGAGGTACCAACTCATCTCATTTAGCACCTAAGGCTCCTTTGTTGACTCTAGGGTCAGTGGGAAGATATTCGTTAGTTATTACGGCTTAGACGATCGAAAGGAACTAAGTTGCGAACGAAACAACTTAGAAGAAATGAAACTGAAATTTCACTGCGGAATACAGAAACTCTGGGGACTGCCCAGAACAGGGGATCTGGAAACAGGGGATGAGCCCTGTACCGTTGGAAAGTTTGGGATGTCTAGTTTATGCTCCAATTTACGGATCGCAAATCCGATAAACGAGCTAAATGTTAATACAGTTTCCGGCGAGGGTCGCAAAACTGCCGCGATAACCCTAGATGCTCAATAGAAACGACGTATAACGTCTTAGGTTCGTTCTAAGTTCTTGTATTCGATTTCTTATGAAACTCGACCCTCAAGGCAGTCAACACGTACTCCCGTACGTGATGAACTCCTTCTCAAAACTCGTCCAATAGCACGATGTTCTAAACGTCGGCTTTCAACTAACAAGTACTATACCAACAAGTTATCAATTTCCCGTTCTAGTTCTCGACTATCACTATATCTCATATTATATTAGCTCGAAAGCTCATGAAATCAACTACAAATTTATTCCCAAGTCCATCATAAACGATATTATCAAGTTAGAATTTCCATTCGACTTCTCGGTTATTAGTTACGACTAGTGGTTTGTCTCTTACACAATTTTCAAGGTTGTCGGATTTCGTTCAAATTTTACGTCATTAAACAACATCTAACTAGAATCACTTTCATGCATATAATCACTTCACATCAACACTATATTTCATCTTACGACGAGTTCTTCGTCTCTTACATCCCACCAAATAATTTTAGAAAATTCTCAAATAAATTCCTAACATCAATTAATACCATTTACAACATTATTTCATCAACCAAACATCATCTAAATCAAACACATGAAAACCCCTAATTTCCTACTCATTTTCGGTTTTAATACATAGGTTAAGAGGGTGTTTTTCTTCATCAATTAACATCATTTAACTCTTAATCATCCTATTATAACATCAATTAATCAATTCAAGTCTAATTACACATCAACATGCAAAAACCCCAATTTCAAACCCTAAACCCTAAATCAATTTCAAACAAACAAAGGGCTTTCGATTTCTCTTGGCTCTAATCACTAATTAAACACTTTCTAAGCATGAATTTAACATTAATTGAAGAATTCCATCAACCTACACAAATGCCCTAAATTTCGGTTTTGACATAGAGTTAGGGCTTTTGATTTTTCTTGGTTCTAATCACTAATTAAACACTTTCTAAGCATGAATTTAACATCAATTGAAGAATTTCAAAAACCTACACAAAACCCTAAATTTCGGTATTAGCATATAGTTAGGGCTTTTGATTTTCTTCCAATTTTGATCTTAGAAATCACATCCAAACACAACTAATTAAACTAATCGAAGATCAAAACATCTAGTTCTTCCCCTAATTTTCGATCAAAAGAAAATAAAAATAAGAGGATATTGGATGGATAGAAACATAGAAGAGGTGAATACCTTGATCTTTACTAAAGGAAATAATAAGTTTTTGATGGATGAAAGAGGGCTTGTGTGATTTTCTTCTTCAAAAGCTTGGAGGTGCAACAATGGTGGAAGATGAAGATGGGAGAGAGGGAGAGAGAAGGGGCAGCCGATTTTTTTTTTAGGGTTGAGGGAGGGAGGAGATATGAGGTAAAATGATACTACATAGCTATATATACTTAGGTTTAAAGGGAATAGTGAATAGTGTTTGAATAGTAGTAGGTATATAAAATAATACTACATGGAAGAAATAAGCTATAATGCTAAAAATGGGAGAGAAAAATCGGTTATGAGAGGGAAGGGAGGAAAAATACGCGCTTTCTGACGCGATACGACGTTACGGAAATCGGACGACGAAAAACGTAGCTCGGCGCAAAACGTCACGATTCGATTCGTCCAAAAAAAATTCTAACGTATAAAACTTAATTGGAAAATAAAATTTATAAAATTAATTCCGACAAAAACTCGGAATGACACAATCCGAGTTTCGTCCGGAAAATAAAAAAAACGAACTTTCTCGGGCGAGTTCGTATCGCGATTTCGTGAATGCAAAAATCAGACGGTTTTCCGTTCTGAGTTCACGAACTAAAAATTTTTCGTACGCGCTAACCCTAAATACGGTAGTCGTCTAGCTGACTTCCGTAATTTATTTTCAGAGACGGAATCGACTGTTAGTCTTAGAATTTAAAATTGTAAACTTAGGCGTGCAAAGCCATTTATTTTAATAACTTTAAATTTTTGAGATCGTAAGGAATTTTCGGGGCATTACAGGGTTACATAGGAAAAAGAATTAGGAGAAGAAAGAGAGGAGAGAGAAAAGAAGGAAGAAGAAAAAAGGTGAAAGAAAAGGAGATGGATTGGAGGGTAAAAGGGTCCAAAAATATAAAGATTGATTAGTATTTGTCCATATTAAATCCCTTGACAATTTTTGTACTCTGAAGATACAATGTAGCTATATGAGTGAATTTCCTCTTTTTCTTAAGCACGTCATGCGAAGATTATCAAACGAATGTAAAAGAGAATTGTTGTTGTCAGGGGCGGAGCCAAGATTTTTTAGTTCAGGGGGGTCCAATTTTTTATTTTTTATATAAATAATAATAAGAATAAAATTTTAAAATAAAAATAAAAATAAATAATACTAATATTTAACACAATTATAATGTTGTTTGCACCCTCAACTTGTCCATAAGTGTGTTAATAACGTATACGAAACACATAGATTGGGAGACACATTTTCCAAAGGAAATTTCAAGCCATCGTTACGAAAATAGTCGACTTTTAATTAGTCAACCAATTTCTTCTCCATGATATGGAAACTCGAGGATGAAGCTAGAGAATGAAATATTAAAAATCTAGAATTATTACATCCATCAACAATGAACAAGCTAACTAAATGAATTATTTCAAGATTCATGGTGTCAACAAAAGGAAATTCGAGGGAGAAATTATGTCCACATTTGAAGGATTTTGGACATTTGGAAGCAACTAAATTTGGAAGAAAAAGAAAAAAACATGAGACTCAAAATTTCATAATCTTGCAATACAAATTATTCTCAATTTGCATTCTTCATTGAACACAAACACATGGAGTGACCCTAAACAAATACAATCTGTAACAAGATTGGAGTTATCTACTTGATAAAACATATGCATTGCTCAAAGAAACTACACGGAATTAATGAACATACTTCGAAAACAAAGAGTTCCAAAAAAATATGACTCATTTAGGAGTTTTTCGAACAGTTGGTGGACATTTTATATTAGTTTAAAACTTAATAAAACTACATATATAGGTAATATTTTTCAAAATACCCCGCGGCTCCGGCCCTGGTTGTTGTGGACAATATTTCCCAACTCCCAATCTCAAACAAAAAGTATAGATTTATGTAACCAAATAACAGAAATATAGATCTTTATCCCAGCACAACTTCACACGTACAAATATTTTACAAAGAGGAAATTTGGGAGTGGGAAGAATTTTCTATTTTTGAGCGTACCTCGTAAACCTCCCAACTAGCCTATTTATAGAAAAGAAAACAAAGAAGACAAAACTATAAATTAAAACAAATCATGATAGCCAATTTTGAATTAAAAAAGGCATCATTGAAAAAAGAAAATTTACAAAAATAATGCAGCTATCATGTAGCTTGATAGTCATTATATGGCTTTAGAAAATATTCTTTGCGGGAGGTGAGTCACCCCATTGTGAATAGGAAAATTCCTTGTCGTGTTTGCAATTTCTGTGTCTGCTGAAAATCTTCAGTTGTCTTCTACTTTGGGATGGTAGAAGAGGAACAGTCTCCTTTTTGAAATTCTCTATGAGAACATCCTTGATTGCTCCAAATACATCCTCCATTGATGGATCTATCTCATTAGGATCTTGGGCTTCCTGGAAATCATTTTGACTAGTAGTCATAGAAGTATCTGATTTTTCCAGATTTTTGAGACATTGTCTCATCCTCAAATTTTGATAATAAATATTTCTTCATCTCCTCAATGTATGTTTCAATCATTTTTTCTTTTGATAAAGAATCTGATTGCATTTTTATTCTTCTCGAGATATACTCAAATCGAGATGGTGATTCTTTCTGCAGTCCTAATTTGACTTGCTCTTCATATTTTGAAATTCTCTCTTTCATAAGACACATAGTGTCTATGCCATATGGCTTCTTGGTTTCAGGATTTTCTCTCATCATTTTATCCCAAAATTTTGAATGTGAGATTCTTTTAATGCATGAGACTCTTTTTCAGTATAACTTAATATAGATGTCCATTTCCAAATCCATGGGATTGAAAACTCTGTGAAAAAATATAAGGAAGATATTCCTTCCATACAAAAATCCTTTTCTTCACTTTCCAAAACTCTTGGTAAAATTTTCCCCCATTTTTCAAAATTCTTTTTAAATTCTTCTGGTAAAATATTTACAGAAATGCCAAAATATTGCCACCATTTAATAAACCATATTGATATATCATGGTTATAAACCTCAAAATAAATTTTAATAAACCAAGAATGCTTTCTTTTATTATTCTCATATAAAAGAACTTTATCAAAAGCATCCAAATAATCCAAGAAATTATATTTAACATGATTATTATTATAAGGATAAAGAAATTCTTTTGTCCTTTGTGGTGATTTTTCTCATTCTTCCAAAGATGTAACTTTTTTAATAATAATTTTACGGAAGTTATAAACTTCTTGTTGCCCACTAGAGAAATGGGATATTTCACATCCGTTATTCATAAGTATATTCTCATAATATAATCGTACTTTATAAACTCTTGATGCATATGATGCATTTTCCATGTATCTTTCCATTAAGATCCATGGATAATTTTTCCATTTTAAATTTTTTTCTTCAAGAAGAAGTATGACTTCTTGTTTTTTATTTATAACAAAAACAGTATTACCTTCTTCATTGTCTTCATTTCCTACTATAGAGGAAAAAGATGGTTGAGTATTACTCTGTGTTGAGCTATTTCCCTATTTTTGTTTCTTGTATTCAAGAAACTCCTGATATTCTTTGTCATTTGACAAGTCTGTATCTATGAGCTTCTGTTTGCCATGTTGTACCAGAATTTCTGGTTGCTTTCCTCTTCCTTCTCTTCCTCTTATAGAGAAAGATCCTCGTCCTCGAGGATACATTTCTACAGAATTCATTGTATGTGTTCTCGAGTTAGAAAGTCAGGAATATTATTATTTTCTCCTTACTTATAAATTATTTCAAAATCAAATAGGGCTAAATGTGCTTTCCATCTAGCAAACATTTGCTTAGAAACATCATGTTTAAAATCTTTATTAAACATAAATTTTGTAGATTTACAATCAGTTTTAATAATAAATTTTTGATTATATAAATTATCTTGAAATTTTAAAACACATTTAACTATAGAAAGAATTTCTTTTGCTATAGTAGCATCACCTTTAGTTAGATTTTTCTAATACCTTTATGTATGTATAGGTGAGTCATCACCTCTCTCTCCCTCCATCTCTTTACCGCCACCCCAAGCAAGCCCTCTCTCTCTCTCATTTTTTCTCTCATTCTCCTCCATTAAAGCTTCAACATCCAAGCTCTTCTCAAGCTCTTAAGTCTTCCATCTACCGATCAATTCCATTTCCGAGTTCGTATTCCGCAAGGTAAGAACATCTCCTACGTATTGAACCGAACAAAGTCTTGATTCCATCTTTTTTTTTTCGAACCATTGGAGCATGTAGAAGCATGTTGATTCTTGTTCGATTCATGTTCTAGTATGATTAGAATCGAGTTCTACGGATCGAATCATGAAGAAAATCACTCCCCATTCCTTTAGGTTATTACCGAAAATTTTAATAATTTTAGGGGTTTGATCGTAGTTCGGTTTCTTTGATGTTTGATCGATAGATTAGTGTTCTACATGTTGTTAATTGACTCTATGAATTAATTTAGATTTTTCTAAAAATAAAAGTTGGAAGATAAGAGAGGAAGAATGCATGATTTAGTGTAGTAAATGTTATGATATGCTCGTTTGATTAATAGAAATGAGATATACGATGTATGAGGATGATTATATTTTTAATTGGGATTTTGTCTAAAAATAAATTGAAAAACGTAAGAGAAGAAAACGCATCGTTTAGTTGAAGCTCGATAATGTTTTGATAATATGATTTGCATATTAGTAATGCTCGTTAGATGATGATCGTTGTTGTAAAATTTGAACGAAAATGGAGAATGTAAGATTTTCGTTAAGAGACGAACAATCGACGATAAGTCGAGCATGAATAATGTTTTAGGTTTGTGATCCAAACCTTTGATAATCTTGATAGTTAATGATTGTGACCGTAAAGTTTCAATGAATTCTAAGAAGTTTCGATTATGAATAAGAGACGAAGAATCAAGTTTAAAAGCCGGTAGAAAAGTCGAATAAGGAAATCCCTTTTAATATTAATGATTGTTATTGATTGACGAACAATATTGTAGTTAACGACTTTTCCATCCGAGAAACGAGAAGTTATGATATAGTTAAGAATCGAGAAGTGAATGAATGAAAACGAAATAGAAAGTGAAGTTTGTTTTGGTATAGTAAATGGTTAGTTGGAAATGACGAGGAAATGCTCGTCGTTTGTTAATCAAAAGTCGTGAATATGAACCCGTTTAAAGGATACTGTATGAAGACTGTATTAAGATGAAAATTTCGTGAAAATAAAAGTGGAATAGCATTAATCGAACCTAGGGAATCGTGCGTCGAGATTTGTCGAGCATTAGGGTTTCGCACGACTGTTTTGCTACGTTTCACGGAAACTGTCATAACTTTTAGCTCGCTTAACGAAATCGAGATCCATAAATTGGAGAGTAAAGTAGACACCCGTACCTTTCTTTTGGTATAAGATTCATCCCCTGTTTCCGTATGCTCTGTTCTGTACAGACTTACTGACTTGGGCAGTGAGTATCCAAAGCCTAGTTTCCTAAGTTGAATCCTTTTCAACTTCGTTCCTTGTGAACTTTTAAGTCGTTTCAAGTTATCGACTACTTATTACTACTGACCTAAGTGTCAAGTTCGGAGCCGAATGAGTGCTAAACGAGATGTGTTCATATCTCGTTTCTTTTTAACTAAAAGAGTTTAGTTTAGCGTGCAAATGCTTAAAAGTCTAAAAGACTAAAACTCGAATTTCCGTATTCGTTTATCGTTTACAACCGAGTTTTAAAGTATGATTATTTACGATGAAAGAGGAAGTTAGCACAAGGCCAGGACGGAAGATTGAAGAACGGAAGCTGGTATAATAGTTCTGTAAATTCAAGGTGGGCTTTTATATATGAAACAAAATGAGCAATGCTCGAAAACCTTTCTTTATCGCTTTGATAATCGTGTTTTCAAAGTGATAATCATGGCATGAACTATTTGTTTTATGTGAGTTCTCTTGTACTTTATGAGTTAGCCAAAAGGGGTTAACTAAACGATCGGACTTTGAGTTAGTCAAAAGGGACTTTCCAAAGTTTAGTGTACACTGTAGCCTGTGGTGTATGTGGTATCAAGTTGAGGGGTAGCCAGCCATGGTGATAATGAATGGTCAAGATTGAACGTAACATCTATGAAAAATGCTTGCAAGCTAAGTAATGAAAATGAGAAAGAAAATGTTTAGTAGACACGGGAATTTATTGAAAAACCCCGATGTGCTACTGTAATGAAATGCCTGATTATCTATACTTATGATTATATTTCCGGCAATGTGTCCACTAAGTACTATTGTACTTAGCCCTGCATATGTTTTCTAAATGTGCAGGTTGAAGCGACGGAAGCGGCGAGGGTTGAGTTAAAGTTGTCAATAGGAGAAGACTTTAATATGTAGTTCACATTTCCGCTGCTAAACTCTAGACGCTTTTATGTTATGATGTAAATCACTTTTTGGGTTAAGTTTCTGTAAAATAACTTAGATGCTTTTAAGTACTTTGTCGAGTGATCTTTCAAGATCAACTCTTTCTTTAATTAATGAGGTCTTGTTCATAGAAATTATGTTGTCTTTTATGTATGTTTATTCTTTCATCCCCTTTCTTCCCCGCTTCTTTAATCCAATTCCAGTGGCACCCCGACTTCTGCCGTTCCTCGGGATTTAGGGCTATGACAGAGTGGTATCAGAGCAATCGTTTCTGCTCTGTATACAAACCTTCCTTCGAGTAGTAAGATAGAGTATTTGCATATACTCTATGCCGAGTCTTTTTTCAAGTAAAGTTAGATCATAACACTAAGATTAAGAGTGTAGATGACAACTCAACCTCCCGCTACGTCGATTCAACAAAGGAAAGAAAAGAAAGGAAAGAGTCTCAGAAGTGATTCCTTCTTAAGAAAGTTTTTGAATAAGTATTCAATAAGTTAAAAATGACATTGGCGTCAAGAATGAAATTTGAAAGTATAAGAAATATACTTGGTTTCTGTTATGTGGATTATGTGAAATTATTTGCGCAATAATTTCTTTTATTTGAAAAGTTTGATGGCACGAGAATCTAGATTGATTCTAGGGATTTTTCCCGGTTCGCTAAGAACATAGACTTGAAACCTATGGTCTTTCCGATTCCTCGAGAACTTAGACGTTTTAAGAACGTTAGTTCAAATGATTTCGAAAGGAGATCGTGAAACGGGAAGAACTTCTATAGACGAATGTCACGTGCGTATAGTGACATGAACAAAGACTCGGCAGAGTCAAAAAAACGATAAGATTTTCCTTTGAGGAAATAAGATAAATAATGATAAGGTACATTAATTCTGTACCAAGTAAACGAAAGAAACGAACAGACGTTTGAGAAGCGTTGGCTTCAAAATAAGAAAGAAACGATCGGGTCAATGAGGACAGAATAAAAGGGATCAAAGTAAAAGAAAGAAATGAATGTTACTTCCGTAAAAGTAACATGAACGAAGTCATTTTCCAGTTATAATTCCTTTTCTTTGGAATTTATTTCATACTTCGTAATTGAACGAAGAATACGATGAGTAAGAGATTCAAGTGTCGAGAAGGACAAAATCTTTTGTAAACGGATGTTACTTTTGAATAAGTAACATGAACAAAGTAGATGTACTTTGTTTTAATAAAGTAAGAATCGTTAAGAAATTTTCCTTAAGGAAGAAATAATGAAAGAAAGTAATAAAGAATAAAGAAAGAAAGTTTATAAGGAAATAAAGTAAGAAAGTAAATGAATAATAAGATAAATGATGGAAATAAAATCTTGAAATTTTATTTCTATTTATTGTTTGAGTGAAATTTCTTGAATTGCTAGATGTTTAAGATAAGTGGTTGTTTAAGTGGTGATATTACAATTGAATAAGGAATATTCATTTTGTGATTTAAGTATTTCTTAAGATAAGTTATTTCCCTACCTGTTACTGATCCGTGTTTCTTTAAAACTTTTGTAGGATGGCTAGGACATGCGTTACAGCTCGAAAGAGCCAGCCTTTGCCCGTGTGCGAGCGTACCATAGTAGATATGATACAGGATGAGTATCATAATTTCGAGGAAGACCCGGATGAGGAGGACATCGGGCAGATAGTTCGTAACTTCTCATCGGTTTACCATACAGCACGACACTTCATCTTAGAGGGTCAGGCTATATCCGATTTGATTGTGCATCTACCGGACGAGTGGCGCGGTTGGGCGCACGGCGTAGCATGGTATTTCCTTGGAGTTTTCGGCAACGACACAGAGCCGACGGGCAACTACTCGGGATTCTCTCTAACTATACACGAGCGTTTCTTTGGCAGCAGGTTCATGGTGCCAGTCCCTTTTGAACCACATCTTCCTTACCGTCACTTCGCAGCAGATACCGAGCCAGAGCATTTAGACTTGGACCCGGAGATGGCCGCGTTGTTGGAGATACCGCCAGATTTTGTACCTAGTGAGAAGTCAGACTCGGAGGCACAACATTTAGAGGTGGACGAGGAGCCTACAGCTATACCAGAGTTACTACTTCCACATAGACCACTTGAGGAGTTGATTCCAGGACCAGGACTCATAGAGATTGACGCAGAGACAGCTGCCATGTTAGGGTTATCTACTCCTTTTATACCTGAGCCTAGTGTGAGAGTTCGGGGACCATTTGAGATAGGACTGTTTGAGACAGGGTCAGCGTACTGGGAGATAGACACGGAGCTTGCCGTCATGCTAGAGCTACCATCTCCACCGACACCACTTGAGGAGGTTTGCGCAAAGTGGAAAATAGTCAGGGGACAGTTAGAGGCAGGACCATCCAGAGTCCGTTCTAGGGAGGAGTACGAGTCTGGCTCCATTCCAGAGCACCTTCTTCCCCTGAAGAAGCGTGCAATAGAGATCGGTGATGATTATCTTGTTTCAGACTTAGATGAGACAGTTTCGGAGGCACCATCACCACCCCCACTTACACTTTTTGACGGCTCTACTCTGAGGGAGGACGAGGCACTCCAGCTCGTCTTTGGTTCAGATTCAGAGAAGGAGGATCCAGACGAGGATCCGGAGGAGGATCTGGACGAGGATCCGGACGAGGATCCGGAGGAGGACCCGGACGAGGATCCAGAGGAGGACCCGGAGGAGGACTCTGAGGGTTTACAGGCCGTAGAGGGTAGTACAAACTCGACTGCAGTTTGTTGAGCAGAGCGTCGTAGATGCGTATTAGTAGTAGTAGTAGTTTTTTTTGTCCTGTACATAGTCGGATCAGTAACTAGTTTTTGTAGTACTCTAGCGGATATGAAATTTTATGAATCGTTTCCGTTCTAGTACTTCCAGTAGGTACAGTAATGCAGCTTGTTAGTGCATCCTTTACAGTGATAGGCAGTCAGCCTAGTTTAGACTAGTAGTAGTCTAACTTTTTGTATAAGTCCTCGTTGGAGGCAGAATCAATATTTTTTTTGATGTATATATATATACATGACCCGAGAAAGGGTTTTGATCACAAGAAAGTTTCTTATAAATCAGGTAGTAAACCAGAATGTCAAATGAATTCGTGTAACGAGAGTTTAGTTTAACTTGGAAAGTTAAAAGATTAAAGAGCTAGTATCGAAGTTATGTTCGATTTTTTTTTCTTTTCCGTGAACATGATTAAGTTGGAAAGAGGGTGAGTAAGTAAAAGAATGTTTAAAGGAAAGGGCTAATGAGAATTTCTGTTCCCTATAGTTAAAAAAAAATGCTGCCAAGAAATGTTAACAATTGAAGAGGCCCTGGTAGGCCTAGAGGACGTGGAAGACGTCAGCCAGAAAACGAAAGGGAACAAGAACAAGAACGTAATAATACCCCTCCACCATCACCATCACCACCACCCCCACCACCACCCTGTAGGGATATTGAGGATCTATTCCTCAAATGAAACTCGTCCGTGTTCAATGGATCGGGCAGCCCTAGCGATGCTGAGCTATGGGTGCGATCCATCGAAAGAATTTTCAAGCTCCTCAGATGTACTGATGAGGAGCGACTATTATGCGTTGCGTTTCAACTTTCTGGACCAGCGGATTATTGGTGGGAGGCAAGACAGAAGGTGATACCTGCGGAGCATCTGGCTCGACTTACGTGGGACGAATTTAAGGAAGCACTGTATGACAAGTACGTGCCAAAGACATACAGAGCTCAGAAAGAGGCTGAGTTCTACAATTTGAAACAGGGTAAGATGACTGTAACAAAGTACGATGCTAAGTTTTGTGAGCTATCAAGGTATGCGCCTACTCAGGTCGATACCAAAGAAAAGATTTCGAAGAAATTCCGTGTGGGACTAAGACACGAATTGGGGATTGCTTTAGCCAGTCATGGGGGACTGAGCTATATGGATGTTCTAGGGCGAGCTCTAGAAATGGAGGCCGTAGTGCCTGATGAGAAAAAAATGATAACACCTACCCCAGCTCCAACCCAGAATCAAAATCGAGGCTATTATAACAATAATAATAGCAATTTTCAAGGAAAGAGAAAGTGGGAAAGGGGCAATAGCAGGGCTATAATCAGAATAGCCCGTTTTTGGGAAAGCTTCCATAAGGAGTTGGGAACTCAGTTGCAATTCAGCACTGCTTATCATCCCCAGACCGATGGTCAGTTCGAGCGAACGATTCAAATCCTCGAAGATATGTTAAGAGATGTTTTGCTAAACAAAGGAGTTGAATGGGAGAAAATCTTACCTCTTGTCGAATTTGCGTACAATAATAGCTATCAGAATACGATATGAATGGCCCCTTACGAAGCACTTTACGGAAGGAAATGTAGATCGCCGCTTTATTGGAATGAAGTGGGCGAAAGGAAAGTTATAGGGCCAGAAGCGATTGAAGAAATGATAGAATCTGTGCGCCAAATCCGCGAGAAGATTAAGGAAGCTCAAAGTCGACAAAAGTCGTATGCTGATAACCGAATAACCAAGTTGGAATTTGAAATAGGAGATAAAGTATTCTTGAGAATATCTCCATCAAGAGGTGTGTATCGTTTTGGAGTCAAAGGAAAGCTTAAACCTCGTTTTATAGGACCGTACGAAATCCTTGAGAGGATTGGATCCGTATCTTATCGTTTAGCGTTACCTCCCAGTTTCGGAAACTCGCATAATGTTTTTCACGTATCGCAATTGAGAAAGTACGTCTTCGATCCGAAGCACGTAATACGTCAAGAGGATGTAGAGATGAAGCCCGATCTAAGCTACGAGGAGAAACCCGAGAGGATTTTAGATCATAAAGTTCAGCAGCTTAGAACAAAATCGATCCCCTTAGTGAAAGTCAAGTGGTGTCATCATGATTTCGAAGAAGCCACTTGGGAACTCGAAGAAAAGATGAGGACAAAATATCCCGAGTTATTTTCTCAAGGTTAGTAAATTTCGGGATGAAATTTTTTTTAAGAGGGTGAGGATGTAATACCCCGAACTTCTATAACATTAGAGAGCGTATTAAATAACCTTATAAGTTTAAATGACGAGATTTGAAGAATAAATTTTTTTCTAAATAAATAGAAATGAGTAAAATGACTAAAATGCCCTTATGTATTTTTACGTGAGATTTTCTGTGCCTATTTCTTGAAACGATAATGTGATGCATATTTTGAGTTTTTTTATATGAGAATGAGTACGAGTATAATTTTCAGAAAATTTCGAAGATTTTGATTTGAAGGGAATAATGTTGATAACCGAGAAATCGATATGCACCGATGAACTTAGAATAGATTTTAATTAAAATCTTTGAACCTAGAATTAATTCTAAGATCATTGAGATAAGGTAGAAGCTTATCCGAGATTATTTTGAGGAAGTTACAAGAATTGAATTATTAACGGATTAATAAGCCGATTAATTCTTAAGTTTTCTTCGTTATATGGAATCTAGACTTAAAAATTAGATAATCGGAATTCATAATTTATCTATTGAGATGTGAATTAGGTTTGAGATGTTTTTAATGTCAGAAACGAGACGAAGAGAGATTAGACCCGTTTTGAGCATAAATGGAATAATACGGACCTTTTTATCCGGAAAACTTTTTACGACCGGGTAATTAATACCCGTAATAATGAGACAAATTCCACTCATCTCTCTCCCTCTCTACCGCCATCTCTCTCTATCTCTCTCCCTAATCTCTTTAAACCTATTAAGTTGAATTCATCATGATTATTCCTTACCAAAATCTTAGTAAATTGTGATGAAAGATTGCATGCAAATACCCATCACATCAATTCCATCTATCACTCTTTATCCAAGTTCCAATACAAACACCATCATTTTTATTCTAATGTGTTGGAAAGGAAAACTAATCAAGTGCATGCATCCTACTTATCTCTCTTTCATTTTCGATCTCTCTCTCTCTATGTATGAGAAGAAATTCTTTCATTTTCATCTATCACACTCTTTAAACTCTCCAACAACAACAAGAAATAAAAATCCTCTCTCTCCCTCTCCCCCATTGCCGTGAGCACACACACACCTCACACACTTGGAGTTTCTTCCATTAAAGCTTAATATTCAAGCTCCAATCCCATGAAGATCAAGAGAAGATCATCATCATCATCTTAGTTCTTCCAAACCCCAAGTTGAAAGGTAATAATTCTCCAAGTTCTTGAGTTTGAAATCCAATAATCATCCCTATTTCTTCATAATTTCGGCTCTTAAGCCCTAGAAATGGATGATTAATTGTTGTTTCATATTTTTTCTTGAGGATTCAAGATAATTTCTTCCAAGAGACATCCAAGCTAGAAGTTGAGCCCCATTTTCCTCCATCTTTTCGATTTCAAGAAGATCAAGAGGAGGAAATCCCATTTATTTTCTAAAGTATGATAATTCATTTGATTTCTTGTATATATGTATCTCTCTAAGCTCTAAAAGAAAGAAGACATGCATGCATGGTATTTATTAATCGATGTGAAGATCGAGTGAGGAAAAAATCGATAGGAGAATCGAACTCTAGGAGTTAATCGATGAATTAAGAGGAGAAAAAGAAATTAAAAACCCTAAAATATTGCTAATACCGAAAATAGGAAGAAAAATAGGGAAAAATAATTTTCTTGAATTTTTGTTACTTTGATGCTTGATTTATGTTTTTGAATATGTTGTAAATGAATATATATGCATGAAAAAAAATTGAGAAATAATTGCCCTAAAAATTGACCTAAATGCCGTGAGTTTTGGGAAGAAAAGAAGGAATTATTTTGTTGATTTTGTTGATGATTTAAGTGATGTTTTGAGCATGAAATTATTATGAGATGTGATGATTTAATCTTTTATGTTGTTAAGTATGGAAAAATCGACACATGCATGTGATTTTTGAAAAAAATAATTATATGATGATTTAGTGATTTTCATGTTAAAATGATATTGATGTGTATTAAAGTGTTAATTTGAATCCTAGATGATAATAGGATTTATTGTGATAAAAGAATGAAGTTTAAAGCTTTAAAAGTGTTAAGAATTAAAAAGTACATAGAAGAATATATCTATAAGAGTTTTAAGTGTTCATAAGATAAATCTTGAAGATTTGAGTTTTGATTAAATTAAATCAAAAAGAAATTTTGTAATCAAATTAATAAAATAATCTAGATTTTTATTGAAATAAAAATTAATTGAAGAATAAAGGAAAATATATTAATTAAGAAATTAGTCTTAATTTAATAAATAAAAGAGGAAAAGAAATTTATTAATTAAATAAATAGGAGTCGAGAAAATCAAGTTAAAATAAAGAGAATAAAATGATAAGAAAATAAAGAGAAGTTTTAATCGAATCAAGAAAAAGATGTTAGACGAGTTAAGTTTACATACTCGTATAGTTTAACCAAGGAAATAGCGGAATAAGATATCGAGTAATGATTTTGAAGGTAATTAATTAAAATTAATTAAATAAGTTATTTTTCAAACCGTGTAGATTAAAAATAAACCGAGAAGAATTGCCGAGATAATAATTAGAAGAGTAATAGTTGAGTTAAGAATGAGAATCGAGTTAGAAATAGAAATGAAATTCCTATTTCATAAGAGTTAATAAAAATTAAAAAGAATTTTTATTAATTGAGTAAAAATCTATAATATGTTTCATAAGACAACGAGTTTGGAAAAGTGTTGTTTATAAGTCAAGAAAAATAAATTATATTGTTTGAGTTTTTATTTGAATTAAGTTCTAAAATAAAAATTGAATAAATGTTAATGTGTCTTGAAATGTGATTGAATTTGAAACAATGTGTTTGATTTATTTGATTTATTATGCAATTGAATTAATATGTTTGAGTGAATGATATTATTTGGTGATAACGTGAAGAATTATTAAGTTTGTTTGTATACAAAATAATTGAGCTATTGAGTTGTTAATTAAATCAAGAATTGATTAAGTTTATAAAAGAAAGCTCGAGTAATAGAATTTAGATAGACGCCGTTTCATAATTAAAGCAAGAAGTGCTAAGACATTGGTTAGTAGTATTAACCAATTATCGAGTAGAGTCAATGGCTTAAATACGAGAATGCGAGATTGTCTTAGAAAAGAATAGCTTTGAGAGAAACGACTCAAGTAGAAGTCCTTCAGTCGAAACCAACGTCTAATATCCGTCTTGCGTAGTATCTTATCTTCTTTATCAATGTCGAACTGTGAAGGATCAAGCCGGACGGAAAAGTAAGCGAGGACAGATAGCCCTTAAGCCGCCTAGCTAGAACGTCGGAAGTCAGGTGGGCTTTTCTGAACCAAAACTATCGATGAATGTTATTATGCTATTGAGTATTATTATGTAATTTTTAAATACGATTGACTTGCCGTTTGATTGAGTTCGGTATGTGTTATCATCTGTTTGTTTGAGATATTATCATCCTGTGAAAGGCAGGAAACCCACGTGTGGTATGTTAAATGTTGAGGTGACTGTGAGCCTTACTTCGGTTAGGCCACTCATAGTGTTCGAGAAGGAGGCCTACTTCTCGGCACAGTGGGAGAATATGTGACAGATGATGCATACTGTTGAGTATATATTATGTTTTGACTGCGCAGTCTATTTAAAAGAAAATGTTTTAGCATGCACAAGTAAAATTGTTTTAAGTTGCTTAAGTACTTGTGATGTTTCGGCAAGGCAAGTTCAATTGATATAGCCTTTAAGAGCATCTTTTTCCAAATATCTTCGGCATATGTTCACTGAGTACGAAGTACTCAGCCCTGCGTGTATTTCTAAACGTGCAGGTTGACAGGATGGTGATGGCATGGACACTTGGTGGTGTGGTGTTTTTGGTTGAGTCGAGTCGGATGTCGGACTGGCATTTGCACGTCTCCATACGTGTAAATGTTGGGAATTGAGTCAAGTTTCCGCTGCATTTCTTTTGAAATGAAAGTCTGTTGATATACACTTTGATACTTGTTTTTTATCCCGAGCAATGTGCTCGTTGGTTTTAATATTTGTTGAATCTTAATCTCGTTGATCTGAAATACTTATCACATTCGTATTGATATGTAGTTTAAAATGCTCGGTTATTGCTTCTTTATGCCTTTGATAGTCTTATTCGAGTGTTGCTGCTTTTTATTGATGTTTCCCCGAGCATGCTCCCCGTATATGAGTTGATTGTTAGATAGTAAAGTTATGTTGTTATTCGTAAGTCGCACCTCGGGAGTCGGGGTGTGACAAAACCACTGCAAGCAGTACCTTTGAGGGCCATACAAGCGCAGCCACAGTAACAAATGAATCAGCAGCAGTTTCAGCAGCACGCTCAACAGCAACAGAATGCAAGGGCATGTGCGATCAAACAGGGTGCTCAGAATAAAGGAAAAGGAAACCTTGAAGGTATGGGAAAACTTCACAACATCCCTATTAGGGGTCGTTTGGTATCCATATACGTATATCAGGTATAGGTATCAATATGACCCATATCCATACCTTGTGTTTTGTATATCAGTATATGGGTATCGAATTGATATACTTGATATACTTGATATGCTATTTTTTAATATTTTCATATACCAATTTTTGCTAGTATATGACTCATACCTCTACTTTCATTCTCACTTGACATCAATCTATATCTTCAATATATCAAACACAAATATCAAATATAAATCTGATACCCATACATGATATCTGATACTCATACCCATACTTGATATCTGATATACTGGTATATGAATACCAAACGGGCCCTTAAGATACTATTTGACATTGGCGCATCGCATTCTTTTATTGCTGGTTCGTGTGCGGATAACTTAGATATCAAACCTGTAAGAGCTGAACACGCTATGAGAGTAGCTACACCTTCAGAAGAGATCACTACTTCCACGCATGTTTGCTCTAACCTAGAATTAGAAATCAGAACTCTTAAGGTTAAGGCGAACAATTTGAATGTTATGATAATGTGGGACGTAGATATAATCTTAGGAATTGACTGGTTGTCTGAGAATTATGCCACGATTCTCTGCAACGAAAGGAAAATCTCTTTCCAACCACCAGGAAGAGAACCGACGGAATTTCATGGGATTGCAATGGGCAAGAGAGTACCGATAATATCCGCCTTACAAGCCAAGAAGTTGATAAAGAAGAAGGGTTGCACAGCCTATCTTGTGTACCTAGTTGGAGAACCAGGAGCCGAGAAGACCATTCAAGACGTGAAAGTTGTTAACGAATACGAAGACGCCTTTCCAAAAATTTTACCTGGTTTACCACCCGACCGTCACATAGATTTCTCGATTGACCTAGAACCAGGATCGGCCCCCAAATCTAAAGCCCCCTATAGGATGGCACCGAAGGAGTTAGAAGAACTCAAAATTCAATTGCAAGAGTTGCTAGACCTTGGTTTCATTAGGCCGAGTGTTTCACCTTGGGGAGCACCAGTGTTGTTTGTCAGAAAGAAGGATGGTTCAATGAGGATGTGTATAGATTATCGAGAGCTAAACAAGATCACCCTCAAGAACAAATATCCTTTGCCAAGGATAGAGGATCTTTTCGATCAGCTCAAGGGTGCAGGAGTGTTTTCAAAGATAGATTTAAGATCAGGGTATCATCAGCTGAAGATTAAACCCGAGGACGTACCTAAGACTGCTTTTCGAACCAGATATGGCCACTACGAATTCTTGGTTATGCCATTTGGTTTGACCAACGCCCCTGCAGTATTCATGGACCTCATGAATAGAGTTTTCCACCCATACTTAGACAAATTCGTCTTAGTATTTATCGACGATATTCTCATTTACTCTAAGAATGAGAAAGAACATGAAGAACATCTGCGGATAGTGTTGGAAACACTTAGAGCTGAGAAACTTTATGCCAAGTTCAGTAAGTGCGAATTTTGGCTGAAGGAAGTAATGTTTCTCGGACACATAGTTTCAGCTGAAGGAATCAAAGTAGACCCTGCCAAAGTAGAGGCAGTGCGTAATTGGAAGTCACCAACAAGTCCGAACGAGATCAGAAGTTTCTTGGGTTTGGCAGGCTACTACAGAAGATTCATCGAAGGATTCTCCACGATTGCTAGACCTATGACGCAGCTACTTCGAAAAGAAAATAAGTTTAAATGGACGGACGAGTGTGAAAAGTGTTTCCAAACGCTCAAAGAAAAGTTAACCACAACACTAGTGTTAGCCCTTCTGTAAACACAAATTTTATGTATTTATAACAAACACAATAAATCGTGTACAAACAAATATTTGAAGATTTGAAGTAAAATGCGGGTTCGATCTCTAGCTTTTATCCTCTGATTCTTCTCTCCCACTTATTCTTGAACGATCTTCAAGCAGCTTCCGGGATCCTTGGAGATTTAGCCTCCTTGATCTTGATCGGTTTTGATACTTGACTTGATAACGTTAATCCGGAGGGCCGACGCCTTGTTTCTGGATCAAACGCTAGATTTGGGACGCATTTGGTGAAGAACTCCTTGAACTCCACGAAGAACGCCTTGAATGCCACGAAGAACGCCTTGAATACCGCGAAGAACGCCTTGAATGTTGTAGAGAATTTTCCTACAACTCTTGAGCTCTTCAATATGATTTGTGGTGTGTGTCCTTTGACCTCTCCAATCACCCCTATTTATAGGTGAAACGTAGTGGACTTGGTGGGCTTTTGGACTTCAAGACGGGCTTTAGGGCTGAGGTGGCACAATTCTATTGGCTCCTCAATTTTGGTAGTAATCTCCATCAAATATTTGACTTAATGACCAAGAAATGACACTTGTCAATTTCTAATTGGTCAAAAATCTCCATCTTTTAAATATCAATTTACATTTATTTAATTTAGGATTTATCTTTAAATAAAATTCCTAAAATATAAATAAAATATAAAATTAATATTTATTTATTTCTTTCATCAACTTTTACACGTCTACAAATGCCCCCTTGAGACTTGTTTGTGGACAACTTGTCTTGGAAACGAATAAGTCTCAAGACTTTGAAGTTTATTAGATAGTTTAAACTCGTATCAAAGAGTTCTTGAATTTTGGATTTGAATTTATAAATAGTTTATACTCGTATTTAGGAGTTCTTCGTATCATATTTAGAAATTGTTGAATTTCAAATCTAAACTTGACAATTTTACAAGTTTAATTTTGAATGGCCCAAAGTAGAATCAATTGGCCAACTTACTTAAAAAAAACAACTTGATTATTTTAACACACGAGCCCACAAGATAACAAGGGTTTTGAACTTTCATTACTCATTTGTGTACTTTACGTGTGTTTTTTTCTTTTTTATTGACCAAGACATGACAATATAGACTTAATGACAAACCATATTTTTGCAATATTCAAGGCCCAATGTGCCGTAACTTTTCAAGCCCAATGTGACAAATCACACCACAAGCTCTGATCAGACTTATTAGGAGAATTTCCATATGATTTAGGACTTGCCTATTTTCCTTTTCAAGCCCGATGTGTTGTAACTTTGCAATTCTCATCTCTCACGTATTTCAGCAAATTCCGCATTACGTACAAATAATGGAAATTTGTCAAATTACACCATCAAATAAAGACGCCATTCTTCTTTCTTGAGCACCAAGTCTCAATTTCTTCTAGAATTTTACCAACTCTTGAAGTTGTTTCCTACTCAAACAACGATTCTTTTCCTTCTCAAGCATACGTCTAAACCTCACATTAGCCCTATAAATACTTTATCCTTCAATAACTCTTCCCTCACCCAAAAATTCTTCTACATTCCTTTTTTCGTTTCTGTAGATCCCGTCGAGAGTTTCTCTCTTTTCTTGGTGAGTATCATCCATCATAATTCAAGATACAAGCACTTTTATTCTCTGCACACCAACTGTTCGATTAATCTCCTGAATGAAAACAACCCTTTTTTCTTGATATTTTTAATTCTAAATCGATTCTTTACACGCCTTTTTTTACTTTTGCAGAGAAACACGAGTAACAAAGAACTCAAGTTTCAGCTACCACGCTGATTTGAATCTTTTGGGTAGCCTTCAACTCTTAATTTCATCAAATTGTGCCTTGCTGCACACCATGTGTTTGACAAAACGCATCAGCAGATTCTTCCCTTAAATTCCTTAATACGATGTATTCTTTAGATCTCAACCGGGACAGACGGAGTTTTAGCTAATTGACCAATTTGTTTCGTTTATCAGTAAATTTCATCCTTCTTTTAATAAATTTCGATTGGTTTACATGCTGCACGCCATCTGTTTGATGAAAAGCCTGAATGAATAAAATCTTTTCTTGCATATATTTGTGCGCACCAGCTGTTCATTAATTCGTTTTCTTCCTTCTTTTGTTGATGTTTTATGCAGATCATCATGATTTACTTCAAGGATATCACGGAGAACAAAAGGACTTATTTACTCACTTTGGATGACAAACGTCAACACTTGGAGAAGGCAACGCGTTTGAGGACGCATAAATCTAGCACCCGTGATCAATGGCCGAAATATTCAACTTCGCTCCATACCAACGGATGGTGCCAAAGCCACGAAGTGGGAAGATCTCTATCTATTGTTTACTCTCTTTGCTCCACTCATCACCATTCTGTGGGCAACTCGAAACCACTATCGACCTTGGGAAAACGCATGATGGCCGAAAAGGTTGCATGTGGAGAGCGCACGAGACCCTTGATGGCCGAAAAGGCTGCATGGGGAGAGCACACGGGACCCTTGATAGCCGAAAAGGCTGCATGGGGAGAGCGCACGGGACCCTTGATGGCTGAAAAGGTTGCATGGGGAAAGCACACGGAGTTTCCTAGAGAAGCACACTTCATAAAAGGCTTTTGGGAGTGGACGGAAGACATACTTTGCCGCTGCAAAGATGACCTTCGAGCGAGCGGACTCTACGATGCTGTTTATGCCTCCCTTTTCACTTATGATCGCAATGTGGAAGTTATTAAAGCCTTTTGCGAGTCCTGGTGCTCGTCCACCAACACCTTACTCACTTCGACCGAGGAGCTTTCAATTTCACTTTGGGATCTGCATTACCTGTCTAGACTTTCTATAGACGGCATACTTTATGACGAGGTGGTTCCATCCGCGGAGGAGATGTTCGAGAGAGAATCTGCTATACGTCCGAGTTGTAAGCACTTGCTTCACGGCTACCACATACTTCGGAAGAAGGCGAGAGCTCCCAGCACTTCAGTTTCTGTTGATGAATGGATCAGATTTTGGTTTAAGGACAGCTTCAGACATCGAAGGCCTCCAACCCGAAAAGAGTCCAAGGGAAAGACGCGTCCTAAGGTAACTCACAATCCAAATGGGAAGCTTGAAGGGCATGCGGCGTGGACTTCTACTCACAAGGCCCCATTCATGGACGTAGGCGCTAGAGATCACCAAATGGAGGAAGCTTATTTGGCGGCCTACCTTGCTTGTTGGTTGAGTACTTTCGCTCTTCCCCAAGATGATGCAAATGTAATTCGGCCGAGTACTTTCAAAATGGCGAGCATCATGGCGAATAGGAACAAGGTTTCACTAGCTGTCCCTGTCTTGACGAGCATCTATAGGGGTCTTAACAAGATCTCAAAACTTCATGACCTTACTAAAATCGATGTAGTCTTTCCCATTCACTTCGTATATGGTTGGTTGGCGTTTTACTTCAAGACTCACTTCCCTCTTGATGATAAGGTGCGTGCGCCTCGAATGGTTCAATTCTCGGGGGAAGGAGGGGCAAGGAACTATAATATGGAAGATGCACGAAAGCGGATCTACAAGTATGATCAAATTGCTTGGAACTCCACCATGATCGAGAACAAAGAAGTTACTCCATACAAAGATGACAAGAAAGTAAACGAAGTCGATCGTCGCTTCTTTATGGCCATCCGCTCCAACTACTTGACTTGGCGACTTGGTGAAGAATTTATTGTTGAGCCTTATAGTCCGCATCGTTTTGGCCATCAGTTTGGATATTATCAGCTTCCTCCCGGCATCCTCAAGAAAGATATTCGTAGAGCTAACTTGGATGATGGCATTCAATTTTGGCGGGCTTGTGTGCTTGAAGACTCCCAAGCTAGGGCCATGATCCCGAGCTCCCTTCAAAATCCTAAGAAGTTCACTTCGCCTGGATACAAGAATTGGTGGCTCGAAGTGTATGGAGAGTTTGTTGAGAAGAAATTCAAGACCTCGGCCCAATTTCAAGAACATGATGCTTCCAAAGAATGTGGAAAAGATGTTCAAGTTGTGTTACAAGTGAGCGAGGAGAAAACAACTTCAATTCCGTTGAAAGATTCAAGAAAAAGAAAAGCATCTTTGGAAGAATCTTCTAATGGAAAGCGAAAATCATCATCAAATCACTTGGATGGTTCTCTTAGCAACAATGCAAATCCTCGTCGACAAAGTCATGTTAGTCCGCCTAAGGAAGCTTCTTGTGAAGATAGTGTAGATCGTAGATGCAAAGCTACTCTTGAGGTTTCACTTCTCTATTTTTACTTTCATCTTTTTCATGGAAGTAGTTATTTCTAACAAACTTTTGTTTTATGTGTTTTGTAGTTAGAGAAAATCATGGGCATCGATGATCTTGAAGACTCTCAAAGCTGCCATCAATCTTGTGGGTCAAGTCAGTCACTTGGGACACACCATTTCAATAGACAAGCGGTAGCAAAAGAAACACCACCAGTCAGAGCTAAGTCTGAGTTCAATAGTACCGCTCTCTTTGCCGACCGATGTAAGAAACTTTTGCAAGAGTTTTGGGGCGATCTTCAAGCCAAGATAGCGAGAACTTCGGTCGATGACTTGTCCTCCATAGAAGATGAAATTCGCAAGGGAATGTCATACATGCAACAGTATTCTTATGACTTTGATATATCTCATCTTGAAGACAACTTGAACGCACTTTTTGATAAGGCTGGTGACTATGACAAAGCCCGATCGACCTCTTATGACTTTGAAGGATGTACTACACAGCACTTGAAAGAAGTTGAACAGAAGTTTCGTGATGCAAGTGAAGAGGCAAAGAAACAAGCTGCTCAAGTCGACTCCATGAAGAAAGAGGTTGCTAAGCTATCATTGAAGATGAAGCAACTCCAAGGCACACTCCAAATTACCCAAAACAAAGTGCTTGGATTCAAAGAAGAACTTGACAAACTTATGGATGCACCTTTAGTGAATGATGAAGTGTTGAAGAACTTGAAGGACTCGAAGGAACTTTTGGAGGCCGCTCAACAATCATTGAAGGACCAAAAGCCCTTTGCTTAGACATAGTTTTTCCTTTTTGTTTCGTACTTTGTTTTACTTCTTTTCTCTTTTTGTTGCACTTTTGATGAACACTTTTATGCAATGAAAAATTTGTTTTTTTTTCTCTTGTTTCTCGCCATTCATGGATGTCGTCTTTTTATCTTAAATACTTGCTCCAATTTTGAATTTCAATTGCTTGCATTCATCCAATTTAAAGGAAGATACAAAGCATGATTGACTTAAAAGCATGACTGAACTTAGAATCTATCCAAGTTGCCTACGTACCTCTTTATATAAAAAGGATCAAGTCAAAACGTAGTTCAAGAAATAAAACTATCTTGAGTTTTAAGGGGGGGGGAGCCGTACACAGTTTATACTCATGCGGGCCATGAGTGACTATTTATTTAACCACTATATAGACAAAGTGGAGTAAATAACAGTTTAACCACATAACTTTACCTTTTGGTGGGATATTTAAGTTTAGCCACATTAACTTAACTCTTGGTGGAGAAGTTAGCAGTTTAACCACGTACACTTTCATTGGTGGGTGCCTTTACACAGTTTATACTCATGCGGGCCAGGAGTAACATGCAGTTTAAGCTCGTGCGTCATGGAGCGGACTTCTTTCTCTTTCTCGGTTTTTCTCCTTTTCGATTTTTTTTTTGTTTTTTTTTTATTATTATTATTATTATTATTTTGTTTTTTTTTGTTATTTTTTTATATATATATATATTTTTTTACACATGTAGCACTCCAATCTTCAAGGATAGTAGCGCTTTAAGAACTTTCCATTAATCGGACCAACTCTCACACGTTCTTCATCAATCAACTTGTATGCACCGTTGGTGTAAACTTCGGTGACGACATAAGGCCCGTCCCATCTAGAGATGAATTTGTTTCCAACACGATGAGTGGTGATGATCGGCCTTCTCACAGCTAGCACTAAGTCTCCAACTTGAAAAGAACGCAACCGCACATTCTTATTGAAAGACTTTGAGAGGCGAGCTTGATAGCATTCCAATCTTTGTTGAGCCTCCAACCGTTTTTCATCCAAAGCTTCCAGCTCCTCAAGCCATAGGTGAGTATTCTCTTCTTCAGTTAAGCCCTCTTGAATAGCAATCCTTAGCGATGGAATTTGTTGCTCGAGAGAATTCACCGCTTCTACACCATACACCAAGGAATACGGGGTCGCTTGTGTCGGAGTTCTATAAGTTGTTCTATAAGCCCACAGCGCTTCTCCGATCTTCTCATGCCAGTCACGTTTCGTCTTTGCGACAACCTTCTTCAACAAATTGCACAAAGTCTTGTTAAAAGCCTCGGCCAATCCATTAGCCGGCGTGTTGTACATGGATGACTTCCTTTGCTTGAATCCAAACTTCTCACAAAGCTTATCAATGAAGGAGTTGCTGAAATTCCGTCCATTATCAGTTATGATGTAACAAGGAATCCCATGGCGATAGATGATATGAACTTTGATGAAATCAGCAACATTCTCCTTCTTCACTTCTTTCAAAGGGATTGCTTCGGCCCATTTGGAGAAGTAATCTGTTGCAGCCAAGATGTATGAATGCCCCTTTGATGATTTTGTCAAAGGTCCAACGACATCCATGCCCCAAGCATCAAAAGGCCAAGACGCGACCGTGGGGTGTAGCGGCTCGGGTGGTTGATGAATTAAATTTGCATGAAACTGACAAGGCTTACACCTTCGAGCATATTCCATGTAGTCATTTACCATGGTTGGCTAATAATAGCCCATCCTCTTGATTCAAAAATGCAACTTCGGACCGGATTGATGAGCACTGCAGATCCCAGAATGTGCCTCTTCCATGGCTTTTTCAGCTTCTTCCTTTCCCAAACATCTCAAGAAAAATCCGTCAAACGAGCGCCTATAGAGCGTGCCTTTGAAGTATATGAAGCGAGCAGCACGACGACGAATATCTATTCTTCTATGTGGATCACTTGGCAACTTCCCATACTTCAAGTAGTCAACAAACACTTGACGCCAATCTTCTTCTTCTATCTCGAAGACTTCTACGACATTACTTTCGTCATCTTCACAATCTTCCTTTTCATCCTCAAAAATACGTGGAACAACCCAT
Source organism: Schizonepeta tenuifolia (assembly GCA_029490685.1). Taxonomy (NCBI): domain Eukaryota; kingdom Viridiplantae; phylum Streptophyta; class Magnoliopsida; order Lamiales; family Lamiaceae; genus Schizonepeta; species Schizonepeta tenuifolia. The sequence goes on from CM055956.1 coordinate 13,482,879, forward strand.
TTTTGGCAAATTGGTACAGAAATCTTTTCCTCGGACATAGCTATTGTGGAAGCGAGTTTAGCCAATGCGTCAGCTTGCTTATTTTCACTTCTTGGAACATGCACAAGTTCCACATCTCCAAGCCATGCGATGATGCGTTGAGCGTACTTGACATATGGCAGCAACTCTGGCTTTTTTACTTCATACAGTCCAAGTATTTGGTTTACCACTAACTTGGAATCTCCATAAACCTTCATATGCAACCTCTTTGTATCCACAGCCATCTCTAAACCAAGGATCAATGCTTGATACTCTGCTACATTATTGGAGCAATTTTCAGTCAAAGTGAAAGAATAGGGCAACACTTCCTTTTCGGGTGTAACAAATACAACTCTGGCTCCGGCTCCCTCTCTATGAGATGCCCCATCAAAATACATAATCCAAGGAGGGCAAACATCAATCAACAACACGTCTTCATCAGGGAGATTATCAGTTAACTCCCACTCGGCCGGTAGTGGATGATCAGCCAAGAAATCCGCTAGTACTTGCCCTTTAACTGCCTTTTGGAGAACATAAACGATTTCGAATTGTTGTAACTGCAGGTACCAATGTGCAAGCCTATCCGACAGAACTGGTTTGGACATGACATATTTTAACGGATTTGCCTTAGAAATCAAGCGCACCGTGTGAGCTTGGAAATAGTGTTTCAGCTTTTGAATCGAGAATATCAAGGCTAAGCATAATTTCTCGACTGGCGAATAATTGAACTCATTTGGCGTCATTGTCCTACTCAAGTAGTACAATGCATTCTCTTTCCCATCTTCATTAACTTGTGCAAGTAATGTCCCCATAGAGCGCTCTTGAGCAGCGAGATACAAAATCAACGGACGGCCCGCAACCGGTGCAGCTAGAACAGGAGGTTTCATCAAATAATCCTTGATGCTCTTAAAGGCATTTTGGCATGATTGATCCCACTCGAATGGTATACCTTTCTTCATGAGCCGACTGAAGGGTTGACACCGTCCGGCAAGATTTGAGATAAACCTTCTTAAATATGCCAACTTCCCTTGCAAGCTTTTTAACTCATGTATATTTCGAGGCTCCGGCATCTTCATGATCGTGTCGATCTTAGCTTGCTCGATCTCTATACCTCGATGGTGGACAATAAAACCAAGGAATTTTCCAGACTTCACTCCAAATGTGCACTTCAACGGGTTCATCCTTAGCTCAAACTTTCTCAATCGTTCAAAGACCATCTTCAAGTCTTGGAGATGATCACTTCTTGCCTTCGATTTCACAACCACATCGTCCACATAACATTCAATGTTTTTATGGAGCATGTCATCAAATATCCTTTGCATGGCCCTTTGGTATGTAGCGCTAGCATTCTTCAATCCAAACGGCATAACAACATAACAGAATATTCCCTTCGGAGTACGAAACGTTGTCATCTCCTCATCGGCTGGCGACATGCGAATTTGATTATAACCGGAAGATCCATCCATAAAAGATAAAGCTTCATGTCCGGTGGCAGCATCAATCATCAATTCAGTGATAGGGAGTGAAAAATCATCTTTAGGACAGACTTCATTCAGATCTCTAAAGTCAACACAGACACGGATTTGTCCATTTTTCTTCCTTACCGGTACAATGCTAGAGATCCATGTTGGATACTTCACCTCTCTAATGAATCCAGCTTCGATGAGCTTGTTAATTTCGGCTTCGATCAACGGGATCAACTCCGGTCGAAATCGACGTTGAGATTGCTTGACAAGCTTTACCCCCTTTTTAACAGCTAAGTGATGAACAACTATCTTTGGATTCAAACCAAGCATCTCCTTGTATGTCCAAGCGAATATGTCCCTAAATTCCCTCAAGAGCTCAACATATGCATGCTCCTCATCCGGCATCAATGAAGCGCTGATGTAGGTGGGTCGTGGATCATCAATAGTACCCAAGTTGACCTCTTTTAATTCATCGACGGTGGACTTGACTCCTTCTTCAAACTGTGGGGGTGCTATATCCGCATCTTCTTCTTCAACACTCCCTTCTTCACAAAGAGTAATATGATGTGACAAAGCGACCTCCTCAACAGGTTCTTCACTCCTTTGCACAGGACTTTGGAAGTCTATGCGCAATCTCATCGTTCCATCTCTTTGTCTTTCTCCTATTATTCTTATGTCACTTGCTCTAATGATGCCATTCCTAAGTAGACGGGCGATATCTCGACGTAGCTTATCCTGAGCGCTTTGATTTTGAGTACCTTCCATGGCGTAGTTACATGATGCCACACTTTCTCTATCTTCTTCATCTTCATCCTTTCTAGGGACTTGCGTATGAATAACCATCTTCATCTTGGCTTTCAACATCTTTCCACATGACACAGTCAATATAGTACTTCTCTTCATCCGAGATGGAACAATACTCCTCAACTTTCGGGTCGTTCTTTGCTCGACCCCTTTATCTTTACCAAGCCTCTTGAAAACAGAGACTCGTTTCACCCATCCTTTTCCTATCCTCTTGAAGGCCGACACTCTTTCAACTTTCTTCTTTTTAGGAGCATTCGATTCAGATGATATTTCTCCTTCAAAGACATAATTTGTAGTTGCCCTTTTGATGGCAATACGAACTGGACCTCGTGTGATGAATCCCAAGCCTGCTTTAGTACCTTGGACTACAGGGCCATCTTTCTTTGATGCATTCATGCCTGCCTTTTGTTCAGGCTCATGCTGGCTCGTAACCTTCGAATTCTCCTTGGGATTGTATCCGGCTTTCACAAGCAGTTCATATGCCTTTGGTCCAAAGCACTTAGCAACTTCAGGGCTTGTAAGTTCGCCATGCTCCGTAGCACTACCTTGTTTGGCCGAACAAATCCTCCAAATGATTGTTGAGCGGGATTCATAGCATCAATCTTTGTTAAAGGCATAGTGAGCCCGTCTAGAGGCTTATCCTCCTTCTTGCTCCTTTCAACTCTCTCTTGGCATTGAACTTGTGCTTCTTTTGGAGTTTTTGGCCTTACCATATAGTACTTTGCTTCGGCAAAGTATGATTCGGCTTCCGAAAAGGGCTTATGATCACCAACAACTGTCTTTACTGTACCATCTTGGTGATATTTGAAGCATTGATGCCATGTCGAGGGGATGACACCATATTCATGCAACCATGGTCTACCAAGAAGCATGTTGTACGAGGTCTTTGCATCAATTACTTGGAATAACGCGGTTGATCTCATATCATCAATCAGTAGTCCAACCTTATCGTCCCAAGAGCTCTTTGTCCTTCATAATTGAAGCCATGAATCAGCAACCGACTGCTTGCGAGCTCCTCAACATGGATTCCTAACTCTTTCAAAGTTCTCAACGGCAATATGTTTACCGCAGATCCTCCATCTATGAGTACTATTCACCCTTTGCTCGTTGGTATAACAACTCACGAACAGAGGTCGGTTATGAGGCTCGGATCCAAGCTGTAAATCTTCATTGGAAAATGCCACCATCAACGCAACTTCATTCTCTTGATTCACTACTCCGCAAAAAGCTTCGTTATCTTCTTCTATGCTTTCGGCAGTGATGAGGTTTGCCCCGACATTGTCTTCTTCGAGCGTTATTTTTCCTTGTCTAGCTAGTTGCATAACCTTGTCCTTAAAGATGAAGCAATCATGTATGGGATGACCCACTAACCGATGGCACTTGCAATATTTTGGATCATTAGTCTGCCCCGCTTCATTCGGTCGCTTCATTTCAGGCAGTTCAACAAGTCCCTTCTTGACTAAGTCATCAAATATGCCAGAGATATCCGAATCTAAGAAAGGATACTTCTTTTGTTGCTGCTCTTTTAGAGTCGTCCTCCTTTGCCCCATGTCTTGAAAAGCATTCGGCTTATCCTCTTTATTGATTTCTTTCCTTGCAAACTTAACAGGAGTTGCTTTCACCGCCATTGATTCTTTCCTTAGAACTTTGTCAAAAGAATTGCCTCCTTTCTTGAATTCTTGCTTCTCTTTAAATCGACGGGGTTCTTGAACAGGCGGTCCTCCAACTCCATTTGATGCCATGCTCAACTCCATATCATGTGCTCTTGTGGCCAACTCCTCGAACGTCTTGGGTTGAATTCCACGCAGAATATATTGCAGGCCCCAATGCATCCCTTGAATACACATTTCGATGGCAGATGACTCGGACAATCGATCTTTGCAGTTAAGGCAAAGGTTCCTCCATCTATTGATGTAATCAATTACTGGCTCATCTTTGAACTGCCGGGAACTTGTGAGCTCCACCATGCTGACCGTCCTTCTAGTGCTATAAAATCGATTGAGAAACTCGTGCTCAAGCTGCTCCCAATGGTCGATTGAGTTTGGTTCTAAATCCGTGTACCAATCGAAAGCATTCCCTTTAAGAGAGCGAACAAACTGCTTCACCAAATGATCTCCAAAGGTGCCAGCATTATTGCAAGTTTCGATGAAGTGAGTTATGTGCTGCTTCGGATTACCCTTTCCATCGAACTGCTGAAATTTGGGAGGCTGATAGCCGAGGGGCATCATTAAGTTATCAATTCTTTGAGTATATGGTTTAGAGTAAACCAATGAAGACTTGGAACTCCCATCGAATTTATCTTTTATGGTTCCTTCAATAAGCTGCTTGACTTGTTCGATTGAGATGAGATTGCCTGAAGCGGATTTACCATCCGACTGCTTCTCTTCACGTCTTTTGGATGCATCATCATCATCATCGTCGTCCTCTTCATCTTTCTCTTCATCTTCATCATCATGCTTAAGTATTCCTTTTCCTTTTGCAGCTTTAGGATCATAGCATCTTGTTTGATCATACGCTTGTCCATAGCCTCCATCATCGCCATTAGACTTGCCATTTGCTCCTCTAAACCCGTAGCACCGGTTGTCATAACAGACACCTCAAATGAGTAATTCTTCGCCGAACTGTCTTTGGAGGATCCGAAACCATTACTTGCATCATTGCCATCTTCCTTGACGTATGGCTCCTTCTCCATGGCGAAAGTTGACTTGGCAGCTTTAGCAGCTTCCGCAGCTTCTTGCAACATCTTAGCTTTCCTCCGCGTCATCATGCTGCCACCTTCGACAAGGTTCTTTGAAGTGAAGTCGTTAACACCTTCCAAAGGCTTCTTCGAAGTAGAGTCACCAACATCCTTAGCTTTCGGAGACATTCTTCAAGATTTTGGGAAGAGTTGAGATGAGAGGTAGAGATGTCCCACTGGGCGTGCCAAAATTTGTAAACACAAATTTTATGTATTTATAACAAACACAATAAATCGTGTACAAATAAATATTTGAAGATTTGAAGTAAAATGCGGGTTCGATCTCTAGCTTTTATCCTCTGATTCGTCTCTCCCACTTATTCTTGAACGATCTTCAAGCAGCTTCCGGGATCCTTGGAGATTTAGCCTCCTTGATCTTGATCGGTTTTGATACTTGACTTGATAACGTTAATCCGGAGGGCCGACGCCTTGTTTCTGGATCAAACGCTAGATTTGGGACGCATTTGGTGAAGAACTCCTTGAACTCCACAAAGAACGCCTTGAATGCCGCGAAGAACGCCTTGAATGCCGCGAAGAACGCCTTGAATGTTGTAGAGAATTTTCCTACAACTCTTGAGCTCTTCAATATGATTTGTGGTGTGTGTCCTTTGACCTCTCCAATCACCCCTATTTATAGGTGAAACGTAGTGGACTTGGTGGGCTTTTGGACTTCAAGACGGGCTTTAGGGCTGAGGTGGCACAATTCTATTGGCTCCTCAATTTTGGTAGTAATCTCCATCAAATATTTGACTTAATGACCAAGAAATGACACTTGTCAATTTCTAATTGGTCAAAAATCTCCATCTTTTAAATATCAATTTACATTTATTTAATTTAGGATTTATCTTTAAATAAAATTCCTAAAATATAAATAAAATATAAAATTAATATTTATTTATTTCTTTCATCAACTTTTACACGTCTACACCTTCCAGACGCAAACAAGGAATATGTGGTGTATACAGATGCTTCGAAGAATGGGTTAGGTTGTGTTCTAATGCAAGAAGGAAAGGTGATAGCTTATGCCTCATGACAACTTCGACCTCACGAAGTTGAGTATCCAACCCACGATTTAGAGCTCGCAGCCGTTGTGCATGCATTAAAGATTTGGAGACACCATCTTTATGGTGTAAGGGTTGAGATCTTCACAGATCACAAGAGTCTGAAGTACTTCTTCGAGCAGAAAGAACTGAATATGAGACAAAGGAGGTGGCTCGAATCGGTCAAAGATTACGACTGCAGAATCAACTACCATTCAGGAAAGGCAAATGTAGTAGCAGATGCGCTGATTCGCAAGGCTCCAACCAAGTTAGGATGTCTGTTTGTCGAGGAAGAAACTCTAGTATGAGAATTTGAAAAGATGGAAATAGAAGTGCTCGATACACCAGCAACGATCACAAGTCAACTAGCGGCACTAGTAGCTACACCTGATTTACGAGAAAGAATTATAAGTGCCCAGAGGAAGGACGAGTCGATGGAGAAGCTCCGACTAAAGATAAGGAGCACCAGACAATGCGATATTATTTGAAGGCAGACTTTGTATTCCTGACAGTGACGAAGAATTAAAGAATGATATCATGAGTGAGGCTCATGATACGCCATATACAGGACACCTAGGGAGTACGAAGATGTATCAGGACTTAAGAAAAAATTTCTGGTGGAATGGATTGAAATGAGACGTTACCTCGTTTGTAGAAAGATGTTTGGCATGTCAGCAAGTGAAAGCCTTACATAGACGACCGCATGGATTGTTGCAGCCATTAGATATCCCAGAATGGAAATGGGAAGGAATAGCTATGGATTTTGTGACAGGTTTGCCTAAGTCAAGAAGAGGAAATACTGCCATTTGGGTGATTATCGATAGGCTCACTAAATCAGCTCATTTTCTACCGATTAAGATTACCTATGGGTCAGAGAAGTTAGCTCAGTTGTACGTCCGTGAGATTGTACGTCTGCATGGAGTACCGAAGTCCATAATATCAGACAGAGATGCCAAGTTCACTTCAAGATTTTGGACCACCATGCAGAAAGAGTTGGGCACTGAACTTAACTTCAGTACAGCTTTTCACCCTCAGACGGACGGACAATCCGAGAGGACGATTCAGATTCTAGTTGATATGCTAAGGACAGTGGTATTGGATCGAAGCGCAAATTGGAAAGATATCTTGCATTTGGTCGAATTCGCATATAACAACAGTTATCAGGCGATGATAGGAATGGCGCCTTACGAGGCTTTGTATGGAAGAAAATGCAAGTCACCACTTTATTGGGATGAAGTGGGTAAAAGGAAGAACCTAGGACCAGATACGATCAATGAAATGATCGAGATCATTCGGCAGATTGGAGATAGAATGAAAGAAGCCCAGAGCCGACAGAAGTCTTACGCCGATGATCGTCAAACCAATCTTAGCTTCAAAGTTGGTGATAAGGTTTTCCTAAAGATTTCACCATCGAAAGAAATCATTAGATTCGGTGTTAAGTGTAAACTTAGACCAAGGTTCATAAGACCTTACGAAATTCTTGAGAAGATAGGACCTGTTGCTTATAGATTGGCCTTACCACCAAGTCTAGGAAGTGTCCATAACGTGTTTCACGTTTCCCAATTAAGAAAGGATGTCTATGACCCTAAGCACGTTATAAGTCAGCAAGACGTCGTTCTTGAATCTGACCTAAGTTATGAAGAAAAGCCGATATCGATTTTGGATAGAAAAGTTCAAAAATTAAGAACCAAGTCGATATCAATAGTAAAAGTATTATGGAATCACCACGGGCAGGAAGAAGCCACGTGGGAACTCGAGGAAAAGATGAAGGAGAGATATCCTTATCTTTTTGAAGAAGGTATGCAAATTTCGGGACAAAATTTTTTGTAAGGGGAGTCGGATGTAATACCCCGATATTTTCTTATGTCCTTAAAATAAAAAGTTAATTAATAATTAAGGCGTTGCACGCCTAGGTTAAGGATTTTCGATTATAAGACTGACGGTGAAATCCGTTTCAGAAAATAAATTCCAAAAGTCGGTCGAACGACTACTGTATTAGGGTTTTTGCGTCCGTTAAATTTTTCGTCCGAAAACTCAGAATTAAAATTCGTCAGAATTTACATTCACTTTTTCTTCGATACGAGTTCACCGGAGAAAGTTAGTTTTTATGATTTTCCGGGCAAATTTTAGACTGTCTAATCCCGACTTTTTCTCGGATTTTGAAAAACGAATTAGGTTTTCCGAGTACGTGATTTATTTCCAATCTAACGGACGAATTAGATTTCGTCGAATTCGTAACTATCTGAGAAAGTATTTCTCGACTTTTATATCGTCGTTTAAAGCCGGAAACGAGATATTTTTCGTCTAATAAACCCTCGCCAAACACACCCTTAACGACTCACCCCTTTAGTTAGATTTTTCTAACACCTTTATGTATGTATAGGTGAGTCATCACCTCTCTCTCCCTCCATCTCTTTACCGCCACCCCAAGCCCTCTCTCTCTCTCATTTTTTCTCTCATTCTCCTCCATTAAAGCTTCAACATCCAAGCTCTTCTCAAGCTCTTAAGTCTTCCATCTACCGATCAATTCCATTTCCGAGTTCGTATTCCGCAAGGTAAGAACATCTCCTACATATTGAACCGAACAAAGTCTTGATTCCATCTTTTTTTTTCGAACCATTGGAGCAAGTAGAAGCATGTTGATTCTTGTTCGATTCATGTTCTAGTATGATTAGAATCGAGTTCTACGGATCGAATCATGAAGAAAATCACTCCCCATTCCTTTAGGTTATTACCGAAAATTTTAATAATTTTAGGGGTTTGATCGTAGTTCGATTTCTTTGATGTTTGATCGATAGATTAGTGTTCTACATGTTGTTAATTGACTCTATGAATTAATTTAGATTTTTCTAAAAATAAAAGTTGGAAGATAAGATAGGAAGAATGCATGATTTAGTGTAGTAAATGTTATGATATGCTCGTTTGATTAATAGAAATGAGATATACGATGTATGAGGATGATTATATTTTTAATTGGGATTTTTCTAAAAATAAATTGAAAAACGTAAGAGACGAAAATGCGTCGTTTAGTTGAAGCTCGATAATGTTTTGATAATATGATTTGCATATTAGTAATGCTCGTTAGATGATGATCATTGTTGTAAAATTTGAACGAAAATGGAGAACGTAAGATTTTCGTTAAGAGAAGAACAATCGACGATAAGTCGAGCATGAATAATGTTTTAGGTTTGTGATTCGAACCTTTGATAATCTTGATAGTTAATGATCATGACCGTAAAGTTTAAACGAATTCTAAGAAGTTTCGATTTTGAATAAGAGACGAAGAATCAAGTTTAAAAGCCGGTAGAAAAGTCGAATAAGGAAATCCCTTTTAATATTAATGATTGTTATTGATTGACGAACAATATTGTAGTTAACGACTTTTCCATCCGAGAAACGAGAAGTTATGATATAGTTAAGAATCGAGAAGTGAATGATTGAAAACGAAATAGAAAGTGAAGTTTGTTTTGGTATAGTAAATGGTTAGTTGGAAATGACGAGGAAATGCTCGTCGTTTGTTAATCAAAAGTCGTGAATATGAACCTGTTTAAAGGACACTGTATGAAGACTGTATTAAGATGAAAATTTCGTGAAAATAAAAGTGGAATAGCATTAATCGAACCTAGGGAATCGTGCGTCGAGATTTGTCGAGCATTAGGGTTTCGCGCGACTGTTTTACGACGTTTCACGGAAACTGTCATAACTTTTAGCTCACTTAACGAAATCAAGATCCGTAAATTGGAGAGTAAACTAGACACCCGTACCTTTTGTTTGGTATAAGATTCATCCCCTGTTTTCGTATGCTCTGTTCTGTACAGACTTACTGACTTGGGCAGTGAGTATCCAAAGCCTAGTTTCCTAAGTTGAATCCTTTTCAACTTCGTTCCTTGTGAACTTTTAAGTCGTTTCAAGTTATCGACTACTTATTACTACTGACCTAAGTGTCAAGTTTGGAGCCGAATGAGTGCTAAACGAGATGTGTTCATATCTCATTTTTTTTAACTAAAAGAGTTTAGTTTAGCGTGCAAATGCTTAAAAGTCTAAAAGACTAAAACCTAATTCGAATTTCCGTATTCGTTTATCGTTTACGACCGAGTTTTAAAGTATGATTATTTACGATGAAGGAGGAAGTCAGCACAAGGCCAGGACGGAAGATTGAAGCTCGTATAATAGTTCTGTAAATTCAAGGTGGGCTTTTATATATGAAACAAAATGAGCAATGCTCGAAAACCTTTCTTTATCGCTTTGATAATCGTGTTTTCAAAGTGATAATCATGGCATGAACTATTTGTTTTATGTAAGTTCTCTTGTACTTTATGAGTTAGCCAAAAGGGGTTAACTAAACGATCGGACTTTGAGTTAGTCAAAAGGTACTTTCCAAAGTTTAGTGTACAATGTAGCCTGTGGTGTATGTGGTATCCTGTTGAGGGGTAGCCAGCCACGGTGATAATGAATGGTCAAGATTGAACGTAACATCTATGAAAAATGCTTGCAAGCTAAGTTATGAAAATGAGAAAGAAAATGTTTAGTAGACACGGGAATTTATTGAAAAACCCCGATGTGCTACTGTAATGAAATGCCTGATTATCTATACCTATGATTATGTTTCCGGCAATGTGTCCACTAAGAAATATTGTACTTAGCCCTGCATATGTTTTCTAAATGTGCAGGTTGAAGCGACGGAAGCGGCGAAGGTTGAGTTAAAGTTGTCAATAGGAGAAGACTTTAATATGTATTTCACATTTCCGCTGCTAAACTCTAGACGCTTTTATGTTATGATGTAAATCACTTTTTGGGTTAAGTTTCTGTAAAATAACTTAGATGCTTTTGAGTACTTTGTCGAGTGATCTTTCAAGATCAACTCTTTCTTTAATTAATGAGGTCTTGTTCATAGAAATTATGCTGTCTTTTATGTATGTTTATTCTTTCATCTCCTTTCTTCCTCGCTTCTTTAATCCAATCCCAGTCGCACCCCGGCTTCTGCCGTCCCTCGGGATTTGGGGCTGTGACATTGGATTACTTAACATCAAATAGGGTAAAGTTTTAACTTTTTCTTTTATTTTTCTAACAGCTCGAGTATGTTGTTGTGACCAGGGTTTTGGTTTTTTTTTTAATCTATCATATAATATAGCAGTATCTTTTGCAAGGTCTTTATAATAAGAAGAAATATAATTTAAGATTCCTCTAAAAATCTCTGAAGTTGAGTTTTATCTATAATTTAATCGGGGAATTTATTAGCAAAATCAATACTTCTATTAATAGGAATTATATTTCCCTTTTCAATATATGACCAAGAAATCTAACATTAGTCCGAAATAAAGACATTATTGATTTAGACATTACTAAACCATTTTATATTATTATTTCTTTAAATATTCTAAGATGCTTAAAATGCATTTTTATATCCTTGAAAAATACAAGGATATCATCAATATACACAATTATAAATTCACTATAAGGAGTGAATATGTCATTCATAATTTTCTGAAATTCAGACGGTGCATTTTTTAATCCAAATGGCATAACATTCCATTCATAATATCCTATTAGAACGTTAAAAGCAGTCTTATATCTATCAAATTTATTAATTTGTATTTGTCAATATCCTGATTTTAAATCAAATTTTGAAAATATTATAGAATCATATAATCTATCTAATAAATCCTTTTTATTTGGAATAGGGTGCCTAATCCATTTTAGTACTTTATTAAGAGGTTTATAATTTATTACCAATCTAGGTACACCTCTTTCTTGCTCACTATGTTTATTAACATAAAAGGTTGTACAAGACCAAGGGGATTGTGAAGGACTTATTAATCCATTTTGTAATAAAGAATCTATTTCTTTTTTACATAATTCTAAATATTCTGAATTCATTTGGCAAGGTCTAGCCTTTGTAGGAATTTTCTTTTCATCAAAATCTTCCTTATATGGAAGAGAAACAATGTGTTTCTTTCTATCCCAAAATACATTAAGGTGATCATTACAAATTTCTATTGAAAATTGATTTATAAGTAATTTTATCTTATCTTGTAATTTAGGATTCTGAAGCTTTTCTTCTATAGTAATTATATTTCATTCTTGTTTAAGAAAATATAATTGATTTTCTTTTAAAGAAATATTATCATAAATTTCATGTAATACTTTATTAAAAGGTTCAGTTATAAATTTTAGAAAAATATCATTTCCCTCAAAGGTTCCTAATATTCCTTCTTTGTCTGTTCTTTTAATTGGATATATTTTTGCTAAAAATGGTGTTCCAAGTATAACTTGATTAGTAATATCTTTTGCAAGCAAAAAGCTTGTTCGAATACATTTATTATTAATACACACATTAGCCTTTGGTAATTTATAACTAATTTGTAAATTATTACCCCCTGCATGTGATAATGTATGTGTTGTTTTATGAAAATACCTTGTAGGTATTAATCCTTTGCTTAAAAGCTATAAACTCTTTTGAAGAATAATTATCTATTAGAAAAGTAATTCTTATATGCCATTTCTGTGATATTACCATTTCTAATGTGGACAAAAAAATTTCATTTATTTTAGCATAATCAAGATCTTGTTCCAGAGGAATAATAGATTCTCTCGGAGAATCCTCTAATCTAGATATTCTATAATCTAAATTTCTATTTTCATGTTTTAATTCTTGTATTTCTTTTTTCAAATTATTAATTTCTATTATGATGTCATTCATAGAAGTAGGATTGTTGGGAAATTTAGTAAAGTTTTGATTGATTCCAAAACCAACTGACCCCAACCGAGTAGATGTTGTCATATCATAATGTTAGTATTTAGGCTCGCTGTTTGAGAAATGTTCAGATTTTATCTTTACAGGACTCCAACTGAAGACGGCAACATGGCTATACTCAGATAGAACTACAGATGGAAACTCGGATGTGGAACATCAAATGTAAGAAAGACAACTGAGCGTCCAAGCCAACCGTTTGAATATAGAACATCGGATGAAAGAAAACATCTGAGTAATCAACTGTTCGTCAGATGTGACAATCCACCTGATCAGATGGAACATCAGTTGTAGGACTCAATCTAATAAATCGACAACATGAAGTTCAAGGCAGCTGAGGGTTCAACTGTTCCTCTTCAGACAGAATGTTAGATGAAGGTAGTGATCAGATGGAACATCAGCTGAAGACCACTCAGATGAAGATCAAACGTCTCAACCGACTAATCAATATTGAAAGACAAAGGTTGAAATTTGAATTTCAAATAGGAAGTCACGTGAAGGTTTGACGTTCTGTCATTACCTCATTTGGCCCAACACAAGGTTGTCTCAGAAGGAAAGCAAAAGTTCACAGTTGCCAAATCGGGAAAATCTGCAGAGATGAGAGACAAGCCATCGCTTTCATAGAACAGAGATCAACGGCTCTTACAATGGCTAGTTGATCCTCACCGCCTATAAATAGAGGCAGGCATTCATTCATTCATCAAGATAAGAGACAGAAGAGCGAAAGAACGACGATATACTGCGCACAAGCTAAACTGCAATTATTCTCTTTCTAAGAACATCACCAGCTGAGAGTTCATAGAGAGTTAGAATCTGTCTTGGTGTTTTCGATCTTAATTTGAGTCTTCATTTGTTCAAGCTTAGATCCTAGCTCACTTCTTTGTTAGAGCTAGTGGTTGGAAAACCCACCCTTATACACGTCCCCTAAAAAGGTTGTTAGGATCCTACTCTTCCCGAAATTGAGTAGAAAGGTTGATAAGTACCCGCAAACTTATCTGTACGGTTGCAAAGCCCGCGTAAGCTTTGTGGTAGTTTGGACTGAGTTGTCTGGACTCACAACTCCCCGTAGAAGTAGGAGTTCTCTCCGAACTACGTAATTCCTTTGTGCTTTTGTGTTTTCTGTTCAGTTACTTTCTGCATATCTAACTGTCCAACTAACCAGCACTCAAAACTGCATCTTTACATTTCAACTGATTTGGTTGTTGACCGACCTTGCATCTGAGCGTGAGTTATTTTATACGAGTTGTTTTTGTATCCACCACATTCCGCACAGTACCACTCTTCCAGCTGAGTTTTCTTACTCAGTTGAGATTCCAGCTAAGTCTTCTTACTCAGTTGTGGTATTTTTTCGGGGGTTATTTTTAAAATTCCTATCTGGTGTATTCTCCCCCCCCCCTCCATACACCAGAACTCGTATCGGGACCATCAAGTGGTATAAGAGCAGTGGTTCACAAGACCGCTGTCTCTGTTTCACGAGGTGTGAATCGAGGTGTTTTTCTTCAGTGGTCAACTGAATAGATCTTTTTCACGCTAGTGCATTTCTGCTTGCATTTGTCGTCTGTTTGTTGTGTGCAGATGGATGTTAAAGACAAGATTGTTGTCATGTTCTCGGTTGTGAACTATACAACCTGGAAAACTCGGATGAAGAAGATTCTACTGTACAAGCATCATCGAATGCAACAAGTGATTACATCCGGACCGATCATTATCATGGAAAAAGTCATTCGCACTCCTACAAATCCCAATGATGGGGATGCAACTGAGGTGATAGTCGAGAAGAAGGCAGAAGATTTTACTCCTGAGGAAGCAAAAGTGAGCCAGCTGGATATCTAGGCTCAGAGCACTATCATGTCCACAGTTGGACAAGACTATCTTCTATGGATAGAAGAGTGCAACACAGCTAAGGAAATGTGGGACATTTTGGCATCTCTCAGTGAAGGGAGTGACGAAACCAAGGAGAACAAGTTCTTCCATGCTTGTCAAGATTTTGACAATTTCTGTCTAAAATTTGATAAAACCATTGATCAGTTGGAGCTTCGGTTCATGGATATCATCCAAAGGATTCAGTTTATCCGACGAGGAAAATATACTTTGAGAGAGATCAATCTCAAAGTATTACAAGCCCTACCAGCTGAGTGGGACACCTTCACCAACATTCATGAAAGCCGAGCTGATCTTGGAGAGATGGGAATGGACAGACTGTTCTCAATTCTGAAAGGAAACGAGTACAAGGTGAACCGACAAAGATCAACTCAGTCCTCGGTGCAGACGAGTCGACATGAGGATGTTGGTTCAGAAACAACGACAGTAGCACTTCGAGCTGACTATTCCAAGCCGCAAACATCAAGGGCAATAAGATCTGCGGACACAGCTTCGAAGGAGCCGAGCAGAGAAGAGCTGCAACAAAGTATGACCGCCTTGTCAAAGAAGTTGGCTGACATGGATACTCGGTTCGGAAAATACAAGCGGTTCTATAAATCCAACCAAACTCGAGATAACTCAAAGCCTATAAACAACGGTTGTTTTGAATGCGGCAAAGAGGGACACTTCAAAGCTGATTGTCCAGATCTTTCGAAGAAAGATAGAGAAGCGTTGAGGGCCAAGCAAAATGCAAAGAACAAGGCCATGATTGCAGAAGAAGCAGCTGATGACATGGACATCTTCACCAACACCGAAGATGAGGATGAGTTGACTTCCACCAACAACGCTATCGAACAGGATCAATATCTCATAGCATTTGGAACCGACCAGGATGATGCTGAGGTACATTCTAGTCAAGTTAATTTAAATTCTTCCAATGCTACTAACATGCAGGAAACAGTAGATGAAGAGTTGGAACCCTCTTGGGGTGACTTCCTAGAACTCAGTGAGGAATTGCATCAACAATCTGTTGAGTTTAAGAATCTTCAAGAACAGTTTGCCAGACTTGAAGAATCCTTAACTAAAAAGGATGATCTGATCAAAAATCAAATCGAAGAGATTGATGATCTCAAAAGTCAACTGAATGTGGCCAACCAAACTAAGGCTCCAACCGATGAGGATTTGAAGGAGCAGATCAAGGAGCAGCATGAGCAGTTGAACAAGCAAGAGGCACAGATCGACCAGCTGATGAAGATGTCAGACGCACAGACCGAGCATATAGCTGTTCTTCTCAAGGATCTACAAACTGATAAGAACAACCTGATAAAGCTATATCAATCATCCAAAATCATCGAGAATCTCATTAGTTACCGACGACAAATGGATGACGTGTCTGGACTCGGCTACTACATGGTCAAGGACACTGGAATTCCACCCGCAACCTTTATCAAGGCTGTGGATGTGACGGTTGCCAAACCAAATTCTGTTGAGTCTGCAACTCCCCAACTTAATCCAACCTCCACGTCACAGCAAGTACCTACAGCACAACCTGCTAAGGGAACTGCAGCTGAGAAAGGAAAATGAGCTGTGGTTGGAGAACTGAAGAATCCATCGGTTGGGATAACAACCGAGGGGGAATGTTCCAGGACTCAGAAGAGGAACCAGAGACATCGGAGATACAATTAGAACCGACCTCAGAACCGACCTCAAAAGGGATGGAATCAACAGAACCAACAGGGATTCAACCATCAGAATCAACATCGGTTCCATCATCAGAACAACCAGAGGTTCCATTAGAGTCGACCAATGTGGAACAGTTCCAACAGCTGCGGATATTCATGCCAGAACATGAATCAACAACCAGGCATGAACAGCTGTCATCAACAGCCAGGAAAATGGAATCAGACTCAACCACAAAGATTTCAAAATGGCGTCCGACCACATCGGCAAAACCAAAAGGGTCAGAAACAACAACAAAACAGGGGGAACGCCTCTCCTCCTAAAGCCCACAATGGGAGAAATCAATCTCCTCCCAAGAAACAGAACGTCAATAATAACAAGCCTAAGGATGACCGAGGTGTTGTTATAGTTGATGGAGAAGGAAAGATAATTTGGAATGACAAATCTATCTGAGTCTACAGGGAAAAACGACCCACAGTTCAAGGGGGAACTGGTTCTAACCCTCCAGGACCCAACTAAAATTGGGGACCTAAGCGTGTTTCTCTGTGCAGGAGCAGGAGGAACAGCTGAGGAAGAATAAAGCATCACATACCATGTGGGTGATGGACAGTGGATGCTCGAAACACATGACAAATCTGAGGGATTTTCTTGGGAGTTTCGTGGAGAAGGAAGGACCATTTGTTACCTTTGGTGACAACTCTAAAGGTCACACCAAAGGCTACGGTACCCTTGAAACCAATCACGTGTCTATTTCCAATGTTTCATATGGTGATGGGTTGAAGCATAACCTGCTCTCCATCAGCCAATTCTATGATAATGGTTTCTCTGTCAAGTTTGATGCGCAGGGCTGCAGGGTCAAAAATGTCAGAACAAAGCAAGTCATATTGTTGGGAAATCGATCCCCAACCGGGAATGTCTACTATGCAGATTGGAATAGTAGTCCTCCTGAGACCTGTCTTTTATCGAAGAGCAGTTCAGATGTGAGCTGGTTGTGGCACAAAAGGCTCAACCATCTGAATTTCAAGACAATGAACCGCCTTGCGAGACAGGAACATGCAAAGGGTATTCCGAACCGTGTGTTTTCACCAACACATATCTGCAGTGCGTGTCAGCTGGGAAAGCTCGCTAGATCCTCCTTTCGGTTGAAAACGATTCCATCAACCGATCGAGTATTACAGCTGATCCATATGGATCTCTTCGGGCATGTTACTCCCAAGAGCATGAATGGTAACGAATATACACTTGTTGTTACTGATGATTTCTCTAGGTACACGTGGACCATTTTCATGTGTCACAAGAGTGAAACCCGAGATGAGCTACCAAAGCTGATGGATCAGATATCTAATCAACAAGAGATGAAAATCATTTCTATCCGATCAGACCATGGAACGGAGTTCCTCAATGAAACCATCATCGAATACTGCGAGAAGCACGGAATCACTTATCAAACATCGGCTGCTCGTACTCCACAACAGAATAGAGTAGCCGAGCGAAGAAACCGAACGCTGAAGGATGCTGCTACATCCATGTTGACAAGCTCAGCTCTGCCAAAGAGATTTTGGGCCGAGGCAATCAACACAGCATGCTACACCCAGAACCGGTCTCTTCTGACCAAGCAGTTGGGAAAGACTCCATATGAACTATGGAGACGCAGAAAGCCTGATATTTCATATTTTCGCATTTTCGGTTCTAAGTGTTATATTCACAACAATGGGAAGACTCAGTTAAAAACTTTTGACGCCAAGGCTTCGAAGGGCATATTTCTCGGATATGCCGCTTGGATCAAAGCTTATAGAGTTTTTAACAACAGTTCTCGTGTTGTGGAGATAACACCTCATGTTAGTTTTGACGAATCTACTTTTGAGTGCAGGGAACAGGCTAAAGGACAACAAGTAGATCCACATGTTCCACCTGCTCTCACCAGATCGCAGGTTCTAAGGCAGAAGAATCTGGCTGAACCATTGGTATGGGCAACCGAGGATGATGATCCTTGTTCCTCTGAAGATGAATGTGATGACCCCAGCTCATCTCAAGGGGGAACTTCAGCTGATGTTACTCCAACTGCATCAGCATCCGAAGCCCAACCTAGCCCGGTTCGAGATATTATCTATGTTGAGGATCCAGACTCAACAGTAGATAAATCACCAGTTCTGAAGATCCCAGCATCTCCCACAGCTCAGGTTATCCCATCCTTTGAAATCACGGAACCGCCACTGTTGGAAGAAGAAGGAAGACGCAACAAGAGATGGTATGAAGATCATTCCAAGGACAACATCATCAGAGATCTAGCCGAAGGTGTGCATACTAGGAGCAGAGTTGCAAATCCAGATTCAGCCGAGAAAGATTCCAGCACTTATGCCCAATATGCTAAGGAGTTGGCAGTTCTTGAGGAGTTCGAGCAAGTCGGAGATGTTGCCATGATTTCATGTTTCGTAGCTGATGTGCCAGAGCCGAAGCATGTTATGGAAGCTCTCAACTGTGTTCATTGGACAACAGCCATGCAAGAAGAGCTGAATGAATTTCTACGCAACTGTGTATGGGAGTTGGTAGAAAGACCAAATAGTGTTAAAGTCATTGGATTAAAGTGGATTTTCAAGAACAAGAGAGACACCATTGGATTCATCGTGAGAAACAAGGCAAGGTTGGTAGCTCAGGGATATTACCAATAAGAAGGAATTGATTTCGAGGATTCCTTCGCGCCTGTTGCAAGGTTGGAAGCCATCCAAATATTTCTAGCCTATGCCGCATTTCACAAATTCAAGGTTTATCAGATGGATGTGAAATGTGTTTTCCTCAATGGTGATATTAAGGAAGATGTTTATGTTGAACAGCCTCCCAGTTTTGAGACTGGTGATGGAAGAGTGTATAAGTTGAAGAAAGCTATCAATGGATTGAAGCAAGCACCTAGGGCTTGGTATGACACTCTCTGTGGTTTTCTTCTGAACTCGGGGTTCAAACGAGGGTCAGTTGACAAAACACTGTTCACCATAAAAGTTGGAGAAGACATACTTGTTGTGCAAATCTATGTCGACGACATCATATTCGGTTCCAAGTCGGAGGAGCTGTGCAAGAAATTCTCAACTCTCATGAAGGAGAAATTCAAGATGTCGATGATGGGTGAGATGAATTATTTTCTTGGGCTACAAGTGAAGCAATCAACAAAAGGGATTTTTATTAATCAGTCCAAATGTACAATGGAGCTCATCGCAAAGTTCGGTTTGCAGACAAGTAAAACCACAAGGATCCCAATGAATACTAACTGGAAGATTGAGCCCGGATCTGAGGGAAAACCCGTGGATGCCAGTAAGTATAGAGGGATTATTGGTTCTTTGCTATATTTAACCGCCAGTCGGCCAGATATATCTTACGTGGTTGGAGTGTGCTCGGTTCCAAGTTCAGCCGAGGGAAGCACACATGTTGGCAGCAAAGAACATCATTAAGTATCTGAAGGGTACTGTTAATGTTGGGTTGTGGTACCCAGCCGACGACAATATCCAACTGTCCGAATACTCAGATGCGGATCTAGCCGGAGATTGGTTGGACAGGAAGTCCACATCTGGACTTCAAAGGAAGCAAGCTAGTTTCATGGTTTTCCAAGAAACAAGCATGTGTTGCCACTTCTACAACCGAGTCAGAGTATATGGCTGCCGGTAGTTGTTGTATGCAAGTATTGTGGCTCAAGCAACAACTGAGAGATTATGAAGTAGCAACTGGACAGGTTCCCATCCATTGTGATAGCTCAAGTGCTATTGCTATCTCTTTGAATCTTGTTCACTATTCTCGGACGAAGCACATTGACATCTGACATCATTTTAACCGAGATCATATTGAGAAGAAGGATGTATCTGTGGAGAAGATTCCAACTGAGATTCAGAGAGCTGATATCTTTACCAAACCTCTAGCTGAAGCACGATTCAAGATGTTATGCGATCTCCTTGGATTGTTGGATCCATCAGATGAGGAATCAGCCGAGGTGAAGAGATAAATATCCATTTGAGGGGGAAGCTCAGATAAAGGGGGAATCTTAGATGCGGATTGCCATCCGAAGACATCAGACGTCAGCTGAACAGACGAACTCGAGTCAGCTGATGGCATGCCGCAACATTGGAACATAGCTGATTCCGACATCAGCTGGCAGGTATCATTTATGGTTGCAGGTGTTTTAAATGAGAATGTTTGAAATAAATTCAAACATTCCTAAGCATGTCAGTTAGATTAAAATAGCCATCATAGCGCATTTAATGTAAAGTATGGCTGAACATCAATAGCCTTACTTTATAGTGCGACTGGACTGACACAAAAACAGTTCGCCTTCTCACGCGCGCATGTTGGAACTCGGAATTTGACGTCAGTCAAAGTTAGTCAACAGTCGTGAGATCTCAGCCGTTGATGGATTAGCGCCATTCAATCTTGGCCATCTATTTCAAACGACCCACTAACCTATAAAAGGCGGAAAATCAGGAAGTGATTTCTTACCTTCTATACTTGTGTTTATCTGAGTAACTGTTCATCTTCGTCTCTGATTTTGTTTCACCATTTTCGGCTAAGTTCTTCTTCTCTTCTCTCTATATATAAACCTCTCTGGAATACAAAATGGCACCGAAAGCTTCATCTCAAGGAAAGAAGATGGCATCATCAAGACCAGCTCTTGTCCCTTCGTCGTACGAAGAATCTTATGATATGATGATATCCAGAATCCACTTCGAGCAGATTCTGTCAACAGAAGCACTGACTCACCGGTGTTATCCCCTCTCGCCGATCTTCTCAGGGATAATCGTCTTCTTGAGTGGGCAACGCTCTTTCCCACCCACTTACTCAGGCGACAGGTTGGAGAATTTTACATGAACCTGCAACACGAACAGGGAGTAGGCCTCGTTTCAGAAATCTCATGTCGACAGCGCGGCGTCCCTGCCAGAACTATCCGCCGTGTCACCTTCCACCTACCGGTTTCCAAGATGCTACGCTCCATCATTCCACCAAATTTGACTGCCACGGACACCGTCGAGAACATCACAGATGTAGATTCAGATCTATTTCTTGAGAATGCTCTTATCACTACAGAAAGATTGAGGAGCAACATGCAGCGAACAAAGTTGAAACCCGAGCATCGACTTCTGTTTGATGTTATATCCAAGGTTATCTTTGGATACAACGGAGCTTTTGGAGATATCAGCCGACCCAAGCTCAAGCAGCTGATAGCTTTGGAGCACAAGCACAACATCAACTGGTTCAAGTACTTTGAACACCAGTTGACGATGGAGAAGTAGAAGATTTCAGAAACTATAAATAATTCCGGGGAAAAATTGTTGAGTGTTAAGGGAACTCTCAATTTTGGAGTCAAAATCTCTGCCCTGATACTTGTCACCACGAAGGATCAGAACATGGTGTGGGAAGACTATGAGGAGACACCAGTTAAAAGGCAGATGTTGTTCCCAACAGCCAAGAAAGCTCTTGATGTGATTCGGAGTGTCTACACTCCAAAAGACAAAAGGGAAGCTGTGAAATTAGCTGTGGAGAAAGATACAGCTGAGGAGCAGATGGAGTCTCAGCTGCCTCCAGCTGTCGGCCACTCTTCAAAATCGACAGTTGTACGCCGACTCAGAGATGAGTCAGATAAGGATAAATAGGAAGAGCCGATTAAGAAGAAGTTGAAGGTTATGATCAAAAAGTCAGTTGCAAAACCAGCTGAGGAGGTACCATTTGAGTCGAGTCACTCAGTTGACGCGGGTGATTTCGAAATTGTTCCTCGCAAAAGTGGAACAAGGAAGGAGAGGTCTCCCCATCAAGATGGGATAGAAGGGGTGGAAATCGATCCGGAAGATGAGCCGAACATGTCCTCGGATGCAGCTTCTTCATCCAAGGAATCCGAAGATGTTCCATCCTCCCCCACGGCAGGAGCTGATGCCATACAGCACAGACAGGTTCTCACAACTGACCATCAGTCAGAAATTCCGAGCTCCCCACTCGATGCCAACATTACGACCCAGTCAGACATTCCGAGCTCTCCACTCGATGCCAACATTGCGACCTCTTCTCTGGCCAATGTTGAGGAAACTGTTGAATCTGTTCCCTATGAAAATCTCTCTCCTTCCCCCATTGACGAAGAAGCTGATCGTCGAGCTGTCGCGCTGGAACATGAAGGCAAGTTGGCATATTACTTTCAGAAGCTAATTGGTATGTTCCCCGAGGCACGCGGCATGCCCACTTTTGCCACGCTCGGAATTGAGCTGTTGTATCAATTCAACATCATTTTCAACCATTGGTACGTCAAGGAAGATACCATCCGGATACACAGCTAGAACCAGCTCAAGGCAGATGAGTCGCGTCTGAGGGAATACTTCAATTATACCAACCTCGAGGTTGCGTACAACAACAAGATCACACTGCTGACTCACCGTCTGGATATCAGCAAGGCAGAAGGAAGATACACAAGAGAGTTGACAGCAGATCAAGAATGTGTCACCTTCCTTGATAACATGCTGGCCAAGTCTGCAGAATTCATGGATGATATTGATGCAACTGCAGCAGCGGCAAAGCAGGAGGAAGAAGAACTTCAACAGTACCTGGCCAATCGCCAAGTCATGGTTACTGTTGAACAGCCAGCCCCATCTGAACTGCCAGCACCAGCTGAACAGCCAGCACCCTCTTCGGATGAAATATGCGAGCTGATCACTGAAAGAGTCAATCAGCTGAGGAAGGAGATGATAGCCAACATCCAGCTCAACCGCGAAGAACAGCAGAGGATAATAGAAGCTCAGGATGAGACACATAGGAAGCTGCTGGAAGAACATGATGCGATAAAAATGAAGCTGGATGACTTCTCAACATCCACCAGAAACGACATCAATGACCTGAAGACAACAGTTCTTGGAATCAGATCAGACCTGAACGTGTTCAAGTCCATCTCAGAATCCAATCTTGCAAAATCTCAACAAATGCAAGACAAAGAATGGGATTCTCGGTTCGAACAAAAATGGGCTGAGTTCGTCGCTTTTCAAACAGAAGTCACTGAAACCTTCACTGCGATGAAGAAAGCTGATCAAGAGCGTCGTGATAAGGAACTGGCGAAGAAGGTTGATGTGGAATGTGCGGTTGATGAACTCTTCAACCGGATCCAGCAGGCTGAACAAAACCTCACTTCTCTAGATGGCTCAGTCGCAAGCCTTCTTGCTGATGCCAAAAAGGGGGGAGATGAGACGCAAGCTGAAGAAGATATACCAGCCAGAAAGGAATCTCAACTGAAGAAGACCGAGCTAAAGAAGACAGCTCCGAAGAAGTCCGCTCCGAAAAAGCCAACCGACAAGAAACAAGAACAGCTGAAATCTATTGTTGTCGGAGGAGAAGAAATGGCTAAGGACATGGAGCAGGCGAAGAAGTATGGAGTTTCCTACAACTCCATAGCCGAGATTGCAGCCGAGATCGATGCTGAACTCGACGGTATTACAACCGAAGAGTGTATTGCTGCTGCTAAAGCTATGGATGTCCCGGAGAAGGATTACATGAATCCGGAATGGGTGAAGAAATTCGCTGCCAACCAAGCAACAAGAGTTAACAAGTTCGAGGAAGAGCTATCCAAGGTTACCAACAACTTGGATAGAAATGTTGCCTCCCGAAGCCGACGACGCATTGAGAAACATCAAGTGAAGGCTGAAGCAAAAATGAAGCAGCAAAGACTGCCGGGAAAGATCAAGCTCCAGGGACGCTTCAAGCATGTTGATAAATGGATGCCGGAAGAATGGAATGATGATTAGGAATCATTCAAACAAGAATTTGTGAATGATTTCTACTACAGGAAGGTGTACGCAACTGAGGATTCAAGAAGAGCTTTCAAAGAAGTCCTAACCGAGCTTCACTCGGGGGATCCGGACATGTTCAACCAGTTCAGACGAGCTATGATTGATGCAAAGCTGGACATGAATACCGTCCCTGTCCCTAAGAAGGTTACATATCTTCCTCCATTCATTCCAGATACAAGAAATCCTAACTGGCAGAAGATCGCAGCTGAAGCCAGAAAAGTCTGTCAAGAATATGGAGTAGATATCTCAAAAGAATCAGATGCCAAGAGATAAATTTTTGTCAGGATTTTCAGCAAGTATAGGCTGAAGTATTAGCCGAGATAGAGTTTTTGAGCCACTGATGTATTTGATTTCTATGCATATCTGTGTAAACACATCAGTTGTAATGAAAACTTTCATCATATATCCGATTCATCTTGACGTACAATTTTCCAGTTGTCCAAGCTTTGAATCGCAAAGTTATTTCAATACCATGTTATAACTGTGCTAACCCTTTGATGTGTAATCTTATAGACTGTCTAGAATTTCAGCTGAAATTATAGATAGGTCTGTAAGGTTTAGATCAGTAGGGTTTTGGCATCATCAAAAAAGGGGAAATTGTTGGACAATTTAGTAAAGTTTTGATTGATTACAAAACCAACTAACCCCAACCGAGTAGATGTTGTCATATCCTAATGTTAGTATTTAGGCTCGCTGTTTGAGAAATGTTCAGATTTTATCTTTACAGGACTCCAGCTGAAGACGACAACATGGCTATACTCAGATAGAACTACAGATGGAAACTCGGATGTGGAATATCAGATGTAAGAAAGACAATTGAGCGTCCAAGCCAACCGTTCGGATATAGAACATCGGATGAAAGAAAACATCTGAGTAATCAACTGTTCGTCACATGTGACAATCCACCTGATCAGATGGAACATCAGTTGCAGGACTCAATCTGATAAATCGACAACATGAAGTTCAAGGCTGCTGAGGGTTCAACTATTCCTCTTCAGACAGAATGTTAGATGAAGGTAGTGATCAGATGGAACATCAGCTGAAGACCACTCAGATGAAGATCAAACGTCTCAACCGACTAATCAATGTTGAAAGACAAAGGTTGAAATTTGAATTTCAAATAGGAAGTCACGTGAAGGTTTGACGTTCTGTCATTACCTCATTTGGCCCAACACAAGGTTGTCTCAGAAGGAAAGCAGAAGTTCACAGTTGCCAAATCGGAAAAATCTGCAGAGATGAGAGACAAGCCATCGCTTTCACAGAACAGAGATCAACGGTTCTTCCAACGGCTAGTTGATCATCACCGCCTATAAATAGAGGCATTCATTCATTCATCAAGATAAGAGACAGAAGAGCGAAAGAACGACGATACACTGCGCACAAGCTAAACTGCAATTATTCTCTTTCTAAGAACATCACCAGCTGAGAGTTCATAGAGAGTTAGAATCTGTCTTGGTGTTTTCGATCTTAGTTTGAGTCTTCATTTGTTCAAGCTTAGATCCTAGCTCACTTCTTTGTTAAAGCTAGTGGTTGGAAAACCCACCCTTATATGGTCCTTCTGGACTTAATATTTCTTTTTTAAATTCTTTATTATTATTATTATTATTATTATTATTATTATTATTATTATTATTATTATTATTATTATTATTATTATTATTATTATTATTAGTAGAAGTACTTGGAGTATTTTCCATTTGATCTATAATTTTAGATCTTAATTCTGGATCCTTAATCATTTTTAAGAGATCCATCATATTACTATGTGTCAATACATTTATATTTAAATCTTGGAATTGTGAAAGAATTTTATAAAATTATTTCCCTTCTATATTATTAATACCATTTTTTTTTGACAAGTTTGAACAAGTATATATGGCTCACATTCTGACTCTGAATCCGATATAATAGATTCATTATCTAACATATCTATTTCATTATTAATTCAGTATTAGAGGAAAATTCAGATTCTTCATATTTTGATTCTTCATCAGAATTTAATAATATTTTAAAAAGAGTTTCTTTCATATTTTTAACTATCTCAAGATTATTAATCTTTTTCTTAGTCCAGCAATTTCTTGCATAATGACCAAATCTACCACTTTTATTACAAATTATTAATTTTCTTCTTTCCCACTTCATTCTTTCTCTATTTTCTCTTCGTTCTTTCTTTTGTTATATTTTCTTTTTATAATACTTCCTTTTCTTATTCTTGTAATAAGATTTATTGTTTTTATAAGCTTTTTTAATTTTATTTGTAGATGAAATTTTATCTACAACAAATTGATCAGAAAACTGTCATAACTGTTTCTTTTCTACCAAATTTTGGCGTTTCATTTGTTGGTTTAATATTATTTCATTACAAAGAGCTAATCCTTCTTGGATACATATCTCTATTAATTTTCCATACGTATAACTTTCGTAAGGAATAGTATTATAATTTTGTCTTAATATTCTTCTAATTCTTTCAGCAAATAAATTAGGAAGACCATCTATAAATTTAGATTTCCAATGAGTACTATTACACTAAGGGAGTTCTAGAACCCTACTAAGAAAAGTATCTTTATACCATCTAAAATCCGTAAGTGTTTTACACCTAAAATTTTGTAAAAGTGTTCTAATATTTTCACTATCTTCTGTATATCTACCTGTAAAATGTTCAACAATATTAATAACCAGTGTATATACTGCCTCTTCTCTTATATTATTTCCTTCTTGTTTAACAATGTTTAATATATTATCTCTTTCATTTTGGGTTAAATAATTATTTCCACCATCCTTTTAATTGCCCTGTACATCCAGAAGTTATCATTTTTGCTATGTTTTTATCAGTATTACCATTAGTTTTACAAATAGTTGAATACATTAACATTCTATGTACTGTATTATGTATTTGTTGATTAACAAAACCATCTATATTCCATTCATAAATATGATGTTCACTATAACTATTTGAAACAATATCATTTGATTCTTCTATTAGAACATCTACAAGTGTCGGTCTTGGGTAGTAATATTTTCTTGTAGTAGGCTTATCAGCCCATTTTGAAATTTTATTAATTTGATTCGCATAAACCTTTTTATAGTTAGGTTCTTCTATTAATTCTTCTCTTAGTCTTTTATCAAGAGTACTAATCTTTAAATTTTTGAATTTTTCACCTAGAAAATTTTCTAAATCCTTCACTGGTTTTAGTTTAAATCATGTGATATCAGGTGGTGGTTGAATGGTAGGCATAGCACTTTCTAATTCTTTTTTCTTTAAGAATTCTTCAATCATAATGAGTTGATTTTTGTTTATAATATTTATTATTTGTTCAATTCTCTCTTGAAGTGATGTAATTTGTTCTCCTAAAATATTTAAGTAGAGATTCGTATAATTATTCTGTTCAAATATTGTATGTATCTCTTTACATGTTATTGTAGAGTATTATCTTCTAATAATTTAGCAAAAGCTAGAAAATTATTAATTCTTTCATTCTTTTCAATTTGAAAAGATTGTTGTGAAGGATATATTTGCCTCATTACTTTACCATTATTAATTTATAATTTTTTCTAGTACAGAAATATATTGTTCTACATATGTAGACACAAACCATGGAACAAATAATATTATTTTATTCTTTTTAGTACAAAATTCATAGAATTCATCTTGAATATAATATTTTCCTTTTGAATTAAAATTCTCAAAAAGACCATTTTTTAAACGGTTCCCATTTGTATAAATTAAATTCTAATTGTATTAATTGTCTTGCCTGTGAACCAGGGCTAAATTCAATTTATGTTTCTAAAATCATTATATCGGGGAATTCATTTCTGATTCGGTTTGATGGTCCCGAAACGAGTTACTGGTGTATGGGGGGCGGGGAATACACCAGTTAGGATTTAAAAACTTTACCCTGAACAATCACTTCAACTGAGTAAAAAGGACTCAGTTGGAATCTCACAGCTGAGTAAACAACCTCAGCTAGAAGAGTGAGGCTGTGCGGAATGTGGTAGAAAAATAAACTCGTTAAAACAACTCACGCAAAACAGCTCGGTTGGTCAATAACCAAAACAACTCGGTTGGAAATGTGCAAATGAGGTTTGTATGCCGGTTAGTTCGGTCAGTTAAAAAATGCAATATGTAACTGAATAAGAATAAACACAGACACACAGGAATTAACGTGGTTCGGAGATAACCCTCCTACGTCCACGGGGAGATGTGAATCCTCACACCTCAGTCCAAGTTCTTCTGGACAGAACCACTCAGCTTACGCGGGCTGAGCAACCGTTAAGGATAAGTTTGCGGGTACTTATCGACCTTACAGTTTAGTTTCCGGGCACTAAACAGCCTATGTCAAGTTTGCGGGTACTTGACGACCTGACTACTCAATTACATGAAGAGTAAGGTTCTAACACACTTTTTAGGGTGTGAGTGTGGGTGGGATTTCCAACTACAGCTCGATCACGAATGAGAGCTGGATCTAAGGTTTGAACGAATAAACACTCAAACTAAGATCTAAGATTGAATTTCACTCTATGAACCCTCAGCTACTAATGTTCTATTACTCTTGAACTCTCAGCTGCTGATGTTCTTAGAATAGGATTTTTGCAGATTTTCTTTTGCTTGATTCTCTTGTGATTGCACTTCTCTATCTCTTGTCTCGCATATCGTTAACCTCTCGAATGAGAGAATGCCTCTATTTATAGGCGGAGAGTATCAACTAGCCGTTGGAGGAGCTGTTGATCTCTGATCGATGAAAGCGATGGCTTGTCTCTGTTTTCTGCAGACTTTCCCGATATGGCATCTGTGCTCTTCTGCTTTCCATCTGAGACAGCCTTGTGTTGGGCCAGATGGGGTGATGACTGAACGGTCAAACCCTCATGTGACTTCCTTTTGAAATTCAAATCTTAACCTTTCTGACAGTCAACCTTGGTTAGACAGTTGAAAGTCTTGATCTTCATCTGAGTGGTCTTCAGCTGATGTTCTGATCTGTTGAACTCTCAGCTGACTTTGAACTTCAAACAGTTGGACTTCTTGGTTGGATTCTACAACTGAGGTTCTGAAACTGAACACTCAGTTGTCTTCCGTGTGTTTACTCAGTTGGGTTTGAACCCTCAGATGACTTCCTTTTCATCTGATGTTCTCTTCCTCTCTACTACTTCTCATCTGATGAACCCTCAGTTGGTTTTCTTCACAACTGATGCTCTGAAGACTTCCCCCTTATTGTATCGGAACAATAAGCTCTTAGTTGTATTTTGTGACAACTGATGTTCTGTCTGAGTGATGCCTTGTTGCCATCTTCAGCTGGATACCTGAAAAGATAAAATCTTAACTTTGCTCAAACAGCGAGCCTAAATTCTAACATTAGGTTCTGGCAACATCTACTCAGTTGGGGTCAGTCGGTTTTGGAATTCATCAAAACTTATACTAATAAATTTCCCAACAATTTCCCCCTTTTTGATGATGCCAAAACCACTTACAACTTTAAACCACTATTGATCTAAAACTCACTAACTTATCTAAAATCTCAGCTGAAATTCTAGACAGTCTATAAGATAAAACATCAAAGGGTTAGAACAGATATAACATGATATTGAAAGACTTTGTGATTCAGAGCTTGGACAATGAGGAATTGTTCATCAAGGTGAATCGTATTATATACTTTGAAGTTTTTGTTATAACTGAAGGTTACAAGGTTAAGCACAAAACAGATAAAAATACAACAGTTGCTTCAAAAACTACAACATCCAAAAACTTCATCAGCTCAAAAACTTTGACAGCTCAAAAATACTGTTGACCGTACTTGCTGAAGATACGGTCGAAAATCTCTTTCTTCGCAGCTGACTCGATCCCAGTGTTGACACCATATTCTTTGCAGACTTGTCTCGCCTCAGCCATGATCGCGTTTCTGTTTGGCGTGCTCGTGCCTTTGATCATCTGAGGGCGGTATATGCACTTCTTTGGAACTGGGACGGTGTTGGGATCGAGCTGAGCATTCAGCATAGCTCGCTTGAACTGGCTAAACATTCCAGGGTCTCCAGATCTGAGTTCCCACAGGGCTTCCTTGAAGGCTTGCCTTGGGTCTTTAGTCGAGTAGACTTTTTTGTAGTAAAAGTCATTGATGAATTCATGCTTGAACTGCTCCCAGTCATCGTTCCACTCAGCATTCATCCACTTGTCAACATGTGGGTACCGAGACGGGAGCGGAGCATTCTTCTGCAGTTGGCGCGTCGACTTCCTAGCCTCAACCTTCATCTGGTGCTTGTTGATTCTTCGCACACTCCGGCTGGCTTTATTCCTGTCGACGTTTTTCTCCACCTTGGCGAGCTCCTTCTCGAACTTGGCCACCTTCTTGGCCTGATCGGCAACGAACTTCTTGATCCAGGAGGGATTCAAGTACTTCTCCTTTGGCTCCCCCATAGCTTTGGCAGCTTCGATGCAGTCTTCAACAGATATTCTTCCGTCAAGTTCTGCTTCGAGCTCGGCCGTAAGCTCGGCTACGAGGTCGTGGGAGACTTCCAGTTCGGGCTGCGATCCTTCAGCTTCAGCTCCTTCAGCTGGCACTCCTTCCCCTTCAGCTTGCTGGAGAACAGCTTTCCCTCGTCCAGCAACAGCTGCTGGCTCCTTGTCTTCCCCAGCTGCTGGCTCCTTATCTTCCCCCTTTTTGGCATCATCCAAAAGGGTGGCTATAGTGCCATCCAGGGAGGTCAACTTGGCTTCAGCCTGTTGAACTCGGGAAAATAGTTCGTCAACAACATCCTTCTCAGCTACCTTCTTGGCCAACTCCAAGTCTTGGCGCTCCTGCTCAGCTCGCTGCACAGCTGCAAAGGTCGCAGAGACCTCTTTGTGGAGAGAGACGAACTCAGCTCGGAAAGAGGCAAACTGAGACATCCACTCCTGGTCCTGAGTCTGCTGGGACTTTGCGAGATCAGATTCAGCAACGGTCTTGAACACGTTGAAATCCGAGCTGAGGCTCTGAACGGCCTTCCTTAGAGCCGAGACCTCCGAGCTGGAAGAAGTGGAGAGGTCTTCGAATTTGTGCTACAGAGAAGAGAAGAGGTGTTCCAGCTGATTCTTCAAGCTGGCATTTTCTGCCATCAGCTGCTGCATCCTGTCAGCTTCCTCCTCCTTGCTCAGCTAGATCTCGGATAGCATCTCCTGCCTCAGCTGGTTAACCCTCTCCGAGATCAGCTCGCAGATGGCGTCGGTTGAGAGAGCTGGCTGATCGGAGGGTCCGGGCAGAAGTTGTGGTTGTGGCTGGGCAGCAGGCTCCAAGACCACCATGGCAGATCAGCTGGCGAGGTAGGCCTTGAGCTTGTCTTCTTCTCTCTTGGCCGCCTCATCAGCAGCATCGACGTCTTCCATGCAGGTGGCATTCTTGGCCAGCATATCATCAAGGAACTGAACAGCTCTAGGGTTGTTGCACAGCTCCCTGGTGTCTGTCCCTTCTTGGATGCTCCTGTCCAGACGACGTCGTAGCACAGGCACTTTCTGGTTGTAAGCTACCTCCAGGTTCTGATAGTCAAAGTATTCCCTCAGGTTGGACTCTTCGACCTTCAGCCTGTCCCAACCATGGATCCTGAGGGTTTTCTCCTTTACGTACCAGTAGCTGAATATGACGCTGAACTGGTATAGAAGTTCCGTCCCGAATACAGTGAATATGGGCATTGAGGCTGCCTCGGGGAACATACCAATCAGCTTGCGGAAGCAGTAGCTGAGTCTTCCTTCATATTCAGCCAGGATCGCCTGGCGGTTGGCTTCTTCATCGATTGGAGGGGGGTCGATATCGAAGGTTACAGGTTCGATGGTTTCATCAACGTTGGCTGAAGGAATGGTCACAACGTTGGCATCGAGCGAGAGGCTCGGACTATCTGACTAAGGACCAGTTGAGAGAACTGGATCCTCTTTAGGTGGTGAGTCGGCTCGGACACAGGTGGGTTTACCTGGCTGGCATCAGCTCCAGTTTGACTGTCGTGGGACTCCTCAGATGAAGAAGAGTCATCTGAGGAGGAGCTGGCATCCTCCACTTGGATCTCCACGTCTTCAGCTGCTTCCTCCTGACGCGGCTGAAAAATGAACCCAGCTGGGTCAACTGATTGGCTGGATTCGGTTGACTCCTTTGCCTCAGCCGGCTTAACCACTACTGGACTTGTTGTGGATGGTTGAGCCGCTGGCTGGATGATCCTGATCCTTGGCCTCTTCTGCAGAGGTTCCTCTTCTTCCTCTTCTTCGTCTTCTTCCTCCTCAGCTACCTCCTCCAGCTGGCGCTTCGCCGGCTTGGTCCTCGAAGGGCGGCGAGCAGCTGACTCCACAGCTGGCTTGGGGGCACCCTTGGGGGTGTAGACAGCCTCCACAACATCCCTGGCCTCCTTGGCTGAGGGGAACAGCGACAGCTTGCTGACCGGAGTGTCCTCACTCCCTTCCCATGTCAGCGGCAATCCTTTATTGGCTTGGAGTATGAGGGCAGATATTTTTGTCCCAAAGTTGAGAGTCCCCTTGACACTCAACAGCAGTTCTCCGGACTCAGCTATCGTCTCGGATATCTTCTGCTTCTCCAGCAACAGCTGGCTCTCCAGATATCCCAGCCAATCCACCTGGTGCTGTTCCTCCAGAGCCTTCTGCTGCTTGAGCTTAAGTCGGCTTATGTCACCGAAGGCTCCACCATATGCGACGACGCACTTAGAGATTACGTCGAAGAGAAGTCGGTGAGCCGGCTTCAGCTTCGTCCTCTACATGCTCCCCTTCAATGGCTCGGGAACAATGAGGATTGTTTGAAGGAAGGTATCAGCTTCTTTGTCAGTGAAGTTCCCCAGCACATCTGTGGCTTCGCGGTTTCTGGGGATGAGCTTCTCCAGCTCCTTGGATACCTTTATCTCAACGACGGTGTCTTCTACTGTCCGGGAGGTTCTGTGGCGTTGCTTGCACGGGATGATCGTGACAAGCCCGTCTTCTACAACTCGCTGCAGATTCCGATAGAAATGTACGACCTGCTTCCTGAGCAACAGGGACGGAGAGAGGGTTGCCCATGGTGGTCGGAGAGAATGGCGGCGACGGGAGCGAGCTCAGGCGAGGAGAGAGCTGCTCTGGATAAAATTTGTTCGAAATGAATCTTCGACATCACCATGTCGAACGATTCCTGGAAAGTAGCAGGCTCTGCGGAGACCATCTTCTTAGAGGCTTTGGATTTGGGCGCCATCTTGAGGAGAGTTATATGCAAAGAAAGAAGGAAAATCTTTACTGAAATTGGTGAAACAAAATCGGAGGGGATGATGAATAGTGAGTAAAGATATGCACGAAAAGAGAAGGTAAGGATCACTTCTTGATTTGCCGTATTATATAATCTTTGACTCGGATAATATCAACGGCTGGGGTTAAATCGCGCGTATTTATCAACGGCTGTGATTTCGCGACTGTTGAGTAATTTTGACTGATGCTCCACGCACGCGAGTGAGAAGGTGAATAGTTTAGGGTGTCAGCCCAGTCGCACTATAAAGTAAGGCTATAGGTGTTCAGCCAGACTTTACATTAAATGCGATATGATGGCTTGTTTAGTCTAGCTGACATGTTCAGGAATGTTTGAATTTATTTCAAACATTCTCATTTAATATCATAACACCTTCAGTCATAAATGATACCTGGCAGCTGATGTCGATATCAGCTGTATATCTCAGTTGTGCTCCTCAGTTGCCGCATACCATCAGCTGACTCGAGTTCGTCTGTTCAGCTGACGTTTGATGTCTTCAGTTGGCAATTCGCATCTGAGATTCCCCTTCATCTGAGCTTCCCCCTCAGATGGATATCTGACTCTTCAGCTCGGATGGGTCCTCATCAGCTCGGATGAATTTTCAGCTCGGATGACTCTTCAGCTCGGATCCAAGAGTCCTAGAAGATCACACAGCATCTTGAACCTGGCTTCAGGAAGAGGTTTGGTGAAGATGTCAGCTCTCTGAATCTCAGTTGGGATCTTGTCCATGGACACATCCTTCTTCTCAATATGATCTCGGATGAAATGATGACGAATGTCGACAACTTAGTCCGAGAGTGGTGAACAGGATTTAGAGAGATAGCTATGGCACTCGAGCTATCACAATGAATGGGAACCTGTCCAGTTGTGACTTCATAATCTCTCAGTTGCTGCTTCAGCCACAATACTTGCATGCAACAGCTTCCGGCTGCCATGTACTCTGACTTGGTTGTCGAAGTAGCAACACACGCTTGTTTCTTGGAGAACCATGAAACCAACTTGCTTCCCATGAACTGACAGTGTCCAGAAATAGACTTCCTGTCCAACCGATCTCCTGCTAGGTCGGCATCTGAGTATCCAGTCAGCTGGATATTGTCATCAGTTGGGTACCACAACCCAACATTGACAGTTCCCTTCAGATACTTAATGATGTTCTTTGCTGCCAACATGTGTGCTTCTCTTGGTTGGACTTGAAAACGAGCACACACTCCAACTGCGTATGAAATGTCTGGTTGGCTGGCAGTTAGGTAGAGCAGCGAACCGATGATCCCTCTATACTGGCTGGCATCAACGAGCTTTCCCTCAGCTCCTGGTTCGATCTTCCAGTTCGTATTCATAGGGATCTTTGTTGTCTTACTTGTCTGCAATCCGAACTTGGTGATGAGCTCCTTTGTATACTTGGACTGGTTGATGAAAATCCCTTCAGGTGACTACTTCACTTGTAATCCAAGGAAATAATTCATCTCGCCCATCATTGACATCTCGAATTTCTCCTTCATGAGATCGGAGAATTTCTTGCACAGCTCCTCCGACTTGGAGCCGAAAATGATGTCATCGACATAAATTTGCACAACAAGTATATCTTCTCCAACTTTGATGGTGAACAGAGTTTTATCAACTGAACCTCGTTTGAACCCCGAGTTCAGAAGAAATCCACAAAGAGTGTCATACCATGCCCTTGGTGCTTGCTTTAGACCATAGATAGCTTTCTTCAGCTTGTACACTCTTCCATTTCCAGTCTCAAAACCAGGAGGTTGTTCAACATATACATCTTCTTTGATATCTCCATTGAGGAATGCACACTTCACATCCATCTGATATACTTTGAACTTGTGATGTGCGGCATAAGCTAGAAAGATTCGGATGGCTTCCAGCCTTGCAACAGGTGCGAAGGAATCTTCAAAGTCAATTCCTTCTTGTTGGCAGTATCCTTGAGCTACCAACCTTGCTTTATTCCTCACAATGAGTCCAATGGCGTCTCTCTTGTTTTTGAAAATCCACTTCAATCCAATCACCTTGACACCATTTGGTCTTTCTACCAACTCCCATACACAGTTGCGTAGAAACTCATTCAATTCTTCTTGCATGGCTGTTGTCCAGTGGACACAGTTGAGAGCTTCCCCAACATTCTTCGGTTCTGGCACATCAGCTACAAAGCAAGAAATCATGGCAACATCTCCAGCTTGCTCGAACTCTTCTAGAACTGCCAATTCCTCAGCATATTGGGCATAAGTGTTGGAATCTTCCTCGGTTGATTCTGGATTTGCAACTCTGCTCCGTGTGCGCACACCCTCGGTTGGATCTCCGATGATGTCGTCGGTGGAATGAACTTCATACCATTTTCGGTTGCATCTTTCTTCTTCTTCCAACTGTGGCTATTTAGAAATCTGAGTTGGAGTCTTCAGAGCTGGTGATTGATCAGCTGTTGAGTCTGGATCCTCAACATTCACAATAGTTCGAGCTGAGTTTGGTTCTGCTTCAGATGTTGATGCAGTTGGAGGGGCATAAGCTGAAGTTCCCCCTTGGGACGAGCTGAGGTCTTCGCATTCATCTTCAGAGGAGTATGGATCCTCATCCTCAGTTGCCCATACCAGTGGTTCAACTCGGTTCTTTTCCCGAAGTGCTTGCGATCTGGTGAGAACTGGTAGAACAGCTGGATCCGCGTGTTGTTCCTTTACCTGTTCCCTGCACTCAAAGGTAGATTCATCAAAACTAACATGAGGTGTTATTTCCACAACACGAGAGCTGTTGTTGATAACTCTATATGCCTTGATCCGAGCTGCATATCCAAGAAATATGCCCTTTGAAGCTTTGGCATCAAAAGTTTTCAACTGAGTCTTCCCATTGTTGTGAATATAACACTTAGAACCAAAAACATGAAAATAAGAAATATCTGGCTTTCTGCGTCTCCACAGCTCGTAGGGCGTCTTTCCCAACCGCTTGGTGAGAAGAGATCGATTCTGAGTGTAGCATGCAGTGTTGATCGCTTCAGCCCAAAATCTCTTTGGCAGTGCTGAGCTCGCTAACATGGATGTGGCTGCATCCTTCAGAGTTCTATTTCTTCGCTCAGTTACGCCATTCTGTTGCGGAGTACGTGCGGCTGATGTCTGATGGGTTATGCCATTCTTTTCGCAATACTCAATGATGGTTTCATTTAGAAATTCCGTTTCACTATCTGATCGGATAGATATGATCTTCATCTCTTGTTGATTCGATATCCGATCCATCAGCTTGGGCAGCTCATCTCGGGTTTCATTCTTGTGACGCATGAAAATGGTCCACGTGTACCTCGAGTAATCATCAGTTACAACCAATGTATATTCGTTGCCAATAATGTTTTTTGGTGTAACTGGCCCGAAGAGATCCATATGGATCAGCTGTAACACTCGGTCGGTTGAGGGAGATGACTTCAACCGGAAGGAGGTTCTAGCGAGCTTTCCCAGCTGGCATGCACTGCAGATGTGTGTTGTTGAAAACACTCGGTTAGGTATGCCTCTTGCATGTTCTTGTCTGGCGAGTCGATTCATCGTCTTGAAGTTCAGATGGTTGAGCCTTTTGTGCCATAGTCAGCTCACATCCGAATTGCTCTTTGATAACAGGCAAGTGTTAGGGAGGCTGCTGTTCCAGTCAGCGTAGTAAACATTCCCTGTTGGAGATCGATTTCCCAACAATATCACCTGCTTTGATCCGACATCTTTAACTTTGCAACCCTGTGCATCAAACTTGACAGAGAAACAATTATCACAGAATTGGCTGATGGAGAGCAGGTTATGCTTCAATCCATCAACATAAGAGACATTAGAAATTGAAACATGATTGGTTTCAAGGGTACCGTAACCTCTGGTATAACCTTTTGAGTTATCACCAAAAGTAACTGATGGACCTTCTTTCTCCACGAAACTTCCAAGCAAATCCTTCAGATTTGTCATATGTTTCGAGCATCCACTATCCATCACCCACATTGTAGCAGACGCCTTCTTCTTCCTCAGCTGTTTCTCCTGCACCTGCAAAGAGAAACTCGCTTAGGTCCCCAATTTCAGTTGGGTCCTGGAGGGTTAGAACCAGTTCCCGCTGGAACTGTGCGTCGCTTTTCCCTGTAAACTCGGATGGATTTATCATTCCAGATTACTTTTCCTTTATCATCAACTATAACAACACCTCGGTTATCCTTAGGCTTGTTGTTAGTAGTGATGTTCTGTTTCTTGGGAGGAGTTGGATTTCTCCTATGTTGAGCTTTAGGAGGTGAGGCTTTCCCCCTGTTTTGATGGCGATTCTTATCCTGTTGAGTTTGTCTGTGAGGTCGGACGCCATGCTGGAATCTTCATGGCTGATTCTGATTCCAACTTCCTGTGGCTTGTCTGTAGCTGTTCACGCCCTGCTGAAGATTCATATTGTGGCATGAATATCTCCAGTTGTCCGACCTGTTCCTTAACTGTTGACTTGGTTGGAACCTTTGGTCGAGCTGATGTTGGAACCGCTGTTGATTCAGATGTTTGAACCCTTGCTTGTTCTGAGCTCGGTTCCATTCCTTTTGATGTTGACTCCGAGGATGAGATAGAGGTCGGTTCGGATTCTGAGTTCGGTTCCGGTTATGCCTTCGACGCCTCTGATTCCTCTTCTGACTTTTGGAACATTCCCCCTCGGTTGATGTCCCAACCGATGGAACATTCTGTCCTACATCAGCTACTCCTTTTCCCTTCTCAGTTGAGATTCTGTTGGTCAGTTGAACTTGCTGAGAGGTGGAGGTTGAGTTAGCTTCTGGAGACTCAGTTGTGTTAGGCTCGACAGCTGTGACTTCTACTGCTTTGATGAAGGTAGCTGGTGGAATACCAGTATCCTTGACAATATCATAACCGAGTCCTGACACGTCATCCATCTGTCTGCTATAACTTAAAAGGTTTTCGATGATCTTGGATGACTGATACAGCTTGATTAGATTGTCCTTCTCAGTTTGTAACTGTTTGAGGAGGACGGTTATCTGCTTGGTTTTACCATCTGACACCCTTATCAGCTGGTCGATATGAGCTTCTTGATTTTTCAACTGATCTTGCTGCTTCCAGATCTGTTTTGTCAGCTCTTCATCTGATGGTGTCTTAGCTTCTTTCAGTTGACTCTTGAGATTTTCAATCTCCTGAGTTTGGCTCTTAATCAGATCGTCCTTTTCGGTTAAGGAATCTTCCAGCTTGGCGAACTGAGCTTGAAGACTCTTAAACTCAACCGACTGTTGATGCAGTTCCTTACTGAGTTCTTGAAAATCATTCCAGGATGGTTCTAACTCATCGCTCAGAGATTCCTGCATGTTAGAAGTATTGAAAGAATTTAAGCGAGCAGGATTAGATTGTACCTCAATATCATCTTGGTCGGTTCCAAGTGCCATGAGGCATTGATCTGGACTGATGACTTTGTTGGTAGAGGTCAGTTCATCCTCATCTTCAGTGTCTGTGAAGATGTCCATATCGTCAGCTGCTTCTTCAGCTACCATGGCCTTGTTCTTTGCAGTTTGCTTGGCCCTCAGTGCTTCTCTTTCCTTCTTTGAGAGGTCTGGGCAGTCAGCTTTGAAGTGTCCTTCCTTGCCGCATTCGAAGCAACCATTGGTGACTGGCTTCGAACTGTCTCGAGTTCGGTTTGATTTATAGAAATATTTATATTTGCCGAACCGAGTGTCCATGTCGGCTAGTTTCTTTGACAACGCTGCAATGTTCTGTTGCAGCTCCTCTCTGCTCGGCTCCTTTGCAGTCGTGTCAGCCGATCTGGTTGGCCTTGACGATCTCGACTTTGAGTAGTCAGCTCGGAGGGCAACTGACTTTGATGCCGAGCCAACATCCTCAATTCTATTTGTCTGACCTGAGGGCTGCGATCTCGTTCTGTTGACCTTATACTCATTTCCTTTCAAGATTGAGAACAATCTTTTAGTTCCCATTTCACCAAGGTCAGCTCGGCTCTCGTGGATATTTGTGAAAGTATCCCACTCAGTCGGTAGAGCTTGCAACACTTTGAGGTTAATTTCTCTTAGTGTGTATTTTCCTTTCCGGATGGACTGGATTCTTCTGATGATGTCCATAAACCGGAGCTTTAGCTGATCGATAGTCTCATCAGGTCGCAGACTGAAGTTGTCGAAATCTTGACATGCATGTGAGAACTTGTTTTCCTTCGTCTCGTCGCTTCCTTCACTTAGCGAAGCCAGGATGTCCCACATCTCTTTTGCAGTCTCACACTCCTCTATCCAGAGCAGATAATCTTGTCCAACCGTGGACATTATTGTGCTCTGAGCCCAGATATCCAGCTGGCTCACCTTGGCCTCCTCTGGAGAGTAGTCTTCTGGCTGTTTTTCCACATACTCCACCACTGCGTCTCCATCGTTGGGATTTGTGGGAGTGCGAAGTATTCTATCTTTTATGACGATTGGTCCAGAAGTGAGAACTTGTTGCATCCTATGATGCTTTGACAGAAGGATCTTCTTCATTCGAGTTCTCCATGATGTATAATTGACTACAGAGAACATGACGACGATCTTGTCCTTGACGTCCATCTGCACAAACAAAAACAGGACAAAAATGTGAGCAAGTATGCACTAGCGTGAAAAGATCTGTTCAGTTGACCACTGAAGAAAAATTCTCAAATTCACACCTCGTGAAACAGAGTCAGCAGTCTTTTGAACCACTGCTCTGATACCACTTGATGGTCCCGAAACGAGTTACTGGTGTATGGGGGGGGGGGGAATACACCAGTTAGGATTTAAAAACTTTACCCTGAACAATCACTTCAACTGAGTAAAAAGGACTCAGTTGGAATCTCACAGCTGAGTAAACAACCTCAGCTGGAAGAGTGAAGCTGTGCGGAATGTGGTGGAAAAATAAACTCGTTAAAACAACTCACGCAAAACAGCTCGGTTGGTCAATAACCAAAACAACTCGGTTGGAAATGTGTAAATGAGGTTTGTATGCCGGTTAGTTCGGTCAGTTAAAAATGCAATATGTAACTGAATAAGAATAAACACAGACACACAGGAATTAACGTGGTTCGGAGATAACCCTCCTACGTCCACGGGGAGATGTGAATCCTCACACCTCAGTCCAAGTTCTTCTGGACAGAACCACTCAGCTTACGCGGCTGAGCAACCGTTAAGGATAAGTTTGCGGGTACTTATCGACCTTACAGTTTAGTTTCCGGGCACTAAACAGCCTATGTCAAGTTTGCGGGTACTTGACGACCTGACTACTCAATTACAGGAAGAGTAAGGTCCTAACACACTTTTTAGGGTGTGAGTGTGGGTGGGATTTCCAACTACAGCTCGATCACGAATGAGAGCTGGATCTAAGGTTTGAACGAATAAACACTCAAACTAAGATCTAAGATTGAATTTCACTCTATGAACCCTCAGCTACTAATGTTCTATCACTCTTGAACTCTCAGCTGCTGATGTTCTTAGAATAGGATTTTTGCAGATTTTCTTTTGCTTGATTCTCTTGTGATTGCACTTCTCTATCTCTTGTCTCGCATATCGTTAACCTCTCGAATGAGAGAATGCCTCTATTTATAGGCGGAGAGTATCAACTAGCTGTTGATCTCTGACCGATGAAAGCGATGGCTTGTCTCTATTTTCTGCAGACTTTTCCGATATGGCATCTGTGCTCTTTTGCTTTCCATCTGAGACAGCCTTGTGTTGGGCCAGATGGGGTAATGACTGAACGGTCAAACCCTCATGTGACTTCCTTTTGAAATTCAAATCTTAACCTTTCTGACAGTCAACCTTGGTTAGACAGTTGAAAGTCTTGATCTTCATTTAAGTGGTCTTCAGCTGATGTTCTGATCTGTTGAACTCTCAGCTGACTTTGAACTTCAAACAGTTGGACTTCTTGGTTGGATTCTACAACTGAGGTTCTGAAACTGAACACTCAGTTGTCTTCCGTGTGTTTACTCAGTTGGGTTTGAACCCTCAGATGACTTCCTTTTCATCTGATGTTCTCTTCCTCTCTATTGCTTCTCATCTGATGAACCCTCAGTTGGTTTTCTTCACAACTGATGCTCTGAATACTTCCCCCCTTATTGTATCGGAACAATGAGCTCTTAGTTGTATTTTGTGACAACTGATGTTCTGTCTAAGTGATGCCTTGTTGCCATCTTCAGCTGGAGACCTGAAAAGATAAAATCTTAACTTTGCTCAAACAGCGAGCCTAAATTCTAACATTAGGTTCTGGCAACATCTACTCAGTTGGGGT
This sequence comes from Schizonepeta tenuifolia, assembly GCA_029490685.1. Lineage (NCBI taxonomy): Eukaryota > Viridiplantae > Streptophyta > Magnoliopsida > Lamiales > Lamiaceae > Schizonepeta > Schizonepeta tenuifolia. The sequence goes on from CM055956.1 coordinate 13,524,477, forward strand.
CAGTCAGTTTTGGAATTCATCAAAACTTATACTAATAAATTTCCCAACACGGTTATATCTGCATCTTTAGTGTTTAGAACACTATTTTTCATTCCTTTAACAACATTATTTTTATCTATTATTATTTTTTCAATCCTATCCTCATCTGAGTATTCTGATACAAGTCTTTCTCTTATTTGAGACATAGAGGCTCTAGATGGAGTAAATGGTTGTTCCACTTTATAATCTAAGGGTGAAATATGTGAATACATAGATCCTGACCTTTCAAATCTAGAAAAAGATCTTCTACTGTCTTCAAATTGTAATGTAACCGACCCTCAGGCGTCTGTAAAACATTAATTAATTTATTTTGAATTATTGGTTGTGCTGATACAGCTTGTTCAATTGTCCAATTTTCTGAAAATTCTATTGCTTCCCATTTTATTTTTCTTCTTGTCTTAATGTTTGACTTATCAAAATTACTTTCTATTAAAATAGTTTCATTCATAGGTTTATCAACTCTTTTACATTGTGGATTTAATGTCAACAGGGGCTTATAATAAACTCGGTAGCAGATAGCTATTACTTATGTTCCTGGTTTATAATTATAACCACGAGTTTTTACATTTAATATTAATGCATCTAAAATATTTATATCAGATAATGAAAGCTGTAAATTTGGGTACACATCGAAATAAACTGGACCATGAGCCAAACTAGTCTGTATTATACCTATTAAAGATTGTTTTCAATTTAAATTTCTACCATCTCTTAAAACTGCTATAAAGCTTTCTGGTAGATCTTCCAATGTTAAAGGTTTAAATGCAATTTGTAGAAGTCTTATATGAATAAATTTATGAGAATATTTATAGGACAGTAAATCACTATTTTCAAACAATCTAATTAACATATCTTCCCCATTAAGAAGAATTGTTTCCTCCGTAATTTTAATTATCTGTTTTAAACTAATTTTTTTAAAAGTTTCTAATTTATATATTAAACTAGTTTCGAATTGTCCATTTATTTATGTAACCAAATAACATTGAATTCGGATGATTAAATTCAAATAATTATTCAATTTTTACCCTAATACTAATTTTTATTATTAAAAATTGTTTTTGTAGCGAGAATTTATTCCACTGTGGTAACAAGTCGACTTCGGAAACACCGAAACCACTTGTACATTGTGCTCTTTTCTTGTACGCTCTCTGTTCTCTCTTATCAGTTTTCCAACAACCTAGCGTGACGAGCCCCACCAGAGAGAGAGAGAAGAGAGAGAAAAGAGAGAGACTTCACACCTCCCTTCTGACCCAGCGAAATGATGAAGACGTCGTTCAAGGCTAGATATGAGCCCGACAAAGCGGCGGCCGCCGCCACCGTTTCCTTCAACGCCGGCGACTTCAAGCTCCGCGCCTCCCTCACCGATGCCACCGTCGTCAACGGCCCCAGCCTCAACGGTCTAGCTTTGGCCGTCGAGAAACCCGGCTTCTTCATCGTCGACTACAACGTCCCCAAAAAAGTAAGCTCTAATTCTTATACCTAGTTCATTTTGAGTTGCAAACTATCAAATTTCTCGTTAATTACCGTTTTTCGACGCCAATTCGTTTCACAAACTTCGTAGTTATTGCCTCTTGGATTCTGGAAGAATTAAATCGACTGAGAAATACGAAATCTGGATTGTTAATCGATGTATGCTTTGTGTTCCTCTTCTCTTTCGTTATTTTGAATTGGTTTTGTTGGAGATTCGTGTATATACAAAACTGATGGATTGGTTTTATCTACAGGATATTAGGTTTCAATTCATGAATAGTGTTACGGTGGCGCAGAAGCGGTTGAATTTGACTTACATTCACAGCAAAGGCGATGGGCGAACGATGTTGGATGGGGCTTTGGTGATTGATTCTGGCAATAAGGTTTCTGCAAATCATATGCTTGGCACTGCGATTACCAAATTGAAGTACAGTTATGTACACGGAGGGGTGACAACTTTCGAGCCGAGCTATGATTTGGGGAAGAATGCGTGGGATTTTGCTGTTACTCGCAAGGTTTACGGGGATGATGTATTCAGGGCTACCTATCAAACATCTGCTAAGAATTTGGGGCTTGAGTGGACCCGGAATTCGAAGCAGAATGGTTCGTTTAAGGTAAAATCGATTTTGTTTTTGATGTGTGTTAATCATTCAATTGTACTTATTAGTTTATAGTAATACATTTGGTCTTGACAAGTTGTATGTAAGTAGTTCCTTAGTTCTTCATAGTTATATAGGTGGATGTACTCTTAGGATAGAAGGTAATAACAGATTTCTGCTTTTATTAATCATATATCCCTAAAAAAAATTCATAAATCAGTACCTGTAAAAAACAATCACCTCTTATGCATTGGGAATAGTAAATTCCTGTTTTAGCGATGACAGTTCTAATTGCTCGTGGAAAATAGTTGAGATTTTATACCAAGCTTAGTGCGAATGGGATAATGTAAAGTTTAGTAGTACACACCTTTGGTGAGAAATAGTTGATCTTGTTACTTCATTCTCTCGGTAACAAGTTCAACTCGAGATGCAATTTTATGTTGGTTTTGTTGTTTTCCTGAGATGCCTGCTGTGCTTAAGTAGAAGAGAGAAAATTGTTGCAAGCATTAACACATACAAAACTGATAAGACTAACAATTACCTGCTTAGTGACAACCAGTATAAATTATTTTATCAAAGCATAAATTTCTTCCTGCCTTCAGATAAGTTGACCAGGTTATCTGCCAATCGGATTTATTGGATGACTTGGAACGTGTACATTTGATTGTTGGCATGTTTGTGTTTCTGGTGCTATCTAGGCTGTTTGCTGTTATCTGCTGTGAACTGACATTTGCAGGAATACAATACTATGCTAGCAGAAGTGAGTATTGCGTGTGTGTGTGTTAGCCTAGTGGTAGTGAGGTTAATGCCCGGGCCAAAGGTCACGGGTTCGAGTCCTCCGTCATGCGGTGTTTAAAATTTCTTTGTAATATTGTTCAAAAAAAAAAAAAAAAAAAGAAGTGAGTATTGTCCTAATACTTGTGATACAGTCAAATGCATATGTTGCCTTAGATGTTTGTGAGTCAATATTTGCATACAGTTGCATACTACTCTCTTAGTGTGTGTGTGTGGCCATAATAACAAGTCTTCCACTTCGAGTCTCTCTTGCTTATTTTTGCCGAATATCTTAGCTTAATATCTTGAGGTCTAATTTTAAAAGTAAAACAAACTATAGATAGCTATTAGTATGATCAAATTTATATTCTTGAAGTTGGATTTACAGAATGCCATGTACATCTAGTAAATAGCAACTTGATTCCATACTGCTGAACTTCAAACTACACACTTCTACGGTAGTACCATTATAATGTTGGCTCTAATCTCTGTATTAAATCTGTGCAGATTATAGCATCGGTCAATTTGGCAGAGGAACGAAAAATACCAAAAATAAGTGCCGAGACTACCTGGGATTTTGAGATGTGATCTCCTTACGGTTAATTTGGAAGCAAGCACGGATCTCGTCACAGATATAATGTATTTTAATGCGTTTTATCATTTCACATTTATACTGCTTCATTCTGCAGTGTGATCTGGCTGACAATTTGCAGCACTTTTAGCCATTGTAATCCTCTGGTCATCAGTTTATGCTATGAATTTCACCTTACAACTTTTGTCAAGTTTACAAAGCGGATGATTTTGCTATTTTAAGAGCCTTTCTTGCAATTACTATGCGATGTGGTTGGTATATGCTCTATTTTTGAAGAATGTCTACCAACAGTCAAGTTGTAAGCAGTGAAACATTTAACATAGAAAATTAGAATTTGGTAGAGTTTGAATGTGTTAAAAGGTTTTTGATTTTTGATATGCATTGGAAAAGCCGTTGAGAAACGATCGCCTTGATAGAGTTACATTCAATATACTGTAAAACCTCTATTAAGTTAAAACAAAAAAAGTTGCTTTAAAATGAAGGTTATTCTCAAATAGAGTTCCTTCTAATTTTAATGTACATGTAAAATGCATAAAAGATATGAATACAAGATACATAAAAGAGAGAAGGATTCATATAGCAAAATCTCCCCTTAGATTATAATAGTTGTCGAGGAATATAATATGGTAAAATTATAGCCAAAAATATATTTTTTGGACAATTATACCCTTACTATAGGGTAGAAGTTATTTTTAGTTTTTCATAAAAAAAAACGTGTCATAACCAATTTCATCCACAACCATTTCATTTCCCATCTAAATTTTTCTCTCTCTAAAAAAACTCTCAACCAGAAAACCCTAGATCCCAAACCCGCCATCTCCATTCTTCCACAATTTCCTCCGCCCGTCGTGCCACCCACTTCCACCGTCGCGCCACCGCTTCCATCAATGGCTTCTGAAAGCAAAATACCCACCAACTCCGGTCAAGAAGAAGAATCGATCCACCTTGAAGACAAAGAAACCACCAACCGTGAAGAAGAAACCACCCACGTTGAAGAAAAAACCGCCGACGATTCTGAACCAAATTCCGGCGACCATGAAACCGCCAAAGACGACGAAGTTCAGTCAGATTCCGGCGAGAAAGAAAGACGAGAGAGGAAGAAAAAGAGAAAGAAAGATAAATCCGGCGAAGCCCAATCGTCGAAGAAGAGAAATAAAGACGAGAGGGAAGACAAGAGAAAAGGGAAGAAAAAACAAGGAGAAGAAGAAGAGGAGGAAGAAAGTCGCGGCGATAGCGAAGCAAGCGACGACGGCGAGGAATCCTGTAATACCCCGGATTTCTCTTCCGTCATAAAATAAAATTTAAAAAAATTAAATATGGTTTTGCACGCCTAAAATAATGAATTTCAATTCTAAGATCAATGGTGAAATCCGTTTCTAAAAATAAATTCCAGAAGTCGGTTAAACGACTACTGTATTAGGGTTTTCGCGTACGAAAACTTTTTCGTTAGAAATCTCAGATCGAAAAGGCGTCGAACTTTACATTCACTATTTTTACGATACGAGTAAGATAGGAAAAGTCAGTTTTATTATTTTTCCGGACGAATATTTGGACTGGCATGTCCAAAACTTTTTAAAGTTTTTAGAAATTGAATTGTACTTTCCGAATAAGAAAAATATTCCGGAACTAGTGGTCGAATTAGTTTCCGCCGGAAATGTACCCGTCTAGGAATTTATTTCTCGATTTTTACTACGCGGTTTTAGACCCGTAGAACGGGATATTTTGAATTAAAAAAACTCCCTCCCAACCGCCTACCCCCTTTAGTCATCCTAGGATATTTCTTTTTCTTACTTTGTCTCCAAGTTTGACCCCATGACTCACCACCATGAGTCACCACCTTAATACCCTTACCTTGTAGTATAAATATACCTCCACCACCACATTTTTCTTCTTCTTTTTCCTCATTACAGCCGCCACTCTCTCTTTCTCTCCTATTTTTATTTTGTCCTTCCTTGTTCATCATAATCTTCATCTAGTTCATCAAGTGGAATCTTCATAATTTGTTCATCCTTCCATCAATCCAAAATCCAAGTTTATATTTAGCAAGGTAACAATCTTAGCTCTCTTTTCATCCAATTAAAATTCTTTCTTTTTAATTTTGTAATTTTCGAAATTATACTAAGTAGTAGGATTTATGATTCAAGTTAATATTCTTGTTATTGGATTAATTAGAAATGGATTCTATGGATTAGAATCAAGTCGAAATAATTTCCCTAATATTTTTAGTAGGACCGAAAATATGGGAAATGGAAGGGTATGATGTTCTAAGTTTAATTACTTGGTTAATATTGCATAGAATTGAATTTCTATGGTGAATAATTAATTAGAAATCAAACCCCCTTGATGGTAGTTAAAACCGAAAATTAAGTAAGGTTAGGGTTTGATTCTATAATTTTGGATTATGTTGTTAGATCATGTTATAACTTGGTATTAGTGAAGTTAATGGTTATTTATAAGATATGAAATCAAGGATAAATGAAATAAATGGATTAAACATGAAAAATCGATAGAATTAGCTCATAGGATTTTAGTGTGTGTTCTAGGTGTTCTTGGTGTTCTTGACCAAGAACATGAAGATTTGAATATGAGTAAAATTAAAGATAAAATTAATTAATTAATTAATTAAATTCGAAATTAATTAAAAAAAAATAAAAAATAATAATAATAATAATATTAATAAAATAAAATATTAAATAATGTTATATTAAATAATATTAAATTAAATTAAATGAAAAAATATATATAATATTTTATTCATGAAAATTGGAATTTTATTTAAGGAATTAATTGATTAATATTAAGTGTAAAAGGTTAATTCTTAATTGAATTTAATTAGTTAATGAGTAGTAATGAGTATAAGAGTTAGATAATGATAAGGATATGAAATGAATTATAAATTAGAAATTGTTTGATTAAGTTGAAAATGAAATAAAATTAGTTTAGTAATCGACTAGTGAAACAACGAGGGAATATTTGTCGTATTATTAAACCGAGAAAGGATAAAGTATTCTCGAGTAATGATTAAGTATGATGACTGTCCTAAGAGTAAAATTTCGTGAGTGTAAAGTGGCGTAGCATTGATCGAACATAGAGAATTATACGTCGTGTTTTAACGAGTCTAGGGTTAGCTCGGGCAGTTTTGCAACCTTTTACGGAAACTGTCATAACTCTTAGCTCGTCTAACGAAATCGAGATCCATAAATTGGAGAGTAAACTAGACATCCGTAGCTTTCTTTTGGTACAGGGCACGTCCCCTGTTTCGAAATACTCTATTCTGGGAAAACTCCAGAACTACTGCCTTGTGCAGGAAACTTCTGAAACCTAATTTCTTAAGTTGAATTCTTTTCAACTTATTTTCGTTTGGACTTTTAAGTCGTTATGAGTTCTCGACTCTTATTATTTACTGACCTAAGTGTCGAGAGAGAATCCGAGTTAATCCTAATCGAGATGAGTTCAAGTCTCGTTCATTATTAATCAAAAGTAACTAGTTAAGCGTGCAAAGACCTAAAAGACTTTAACCGATTTCAATAATCCTTTTTCTTTAATCGACTCGACCACTTATCGAAGTCTTATTATTTGCGTTAAAGGAGGAGGTCGAGTTTAGAAGACAGGATGGAAGACGGAAGCTCGAGTTTAGTTCTGTAAACGTTCAAGGTGGGCTTTCTATATAAAAACAAAATGAGCAATGCTCCAAAATATTTATTTACAGCTTTGATAACTGTGATTTGAAATGATTATCGAGGCATGAAATGATTTGTTTTATGTGAGTTTGTTTGTACCTCTCTGAGTTAGTCCACTGGGATTAACTAAATCGATCGGACTCTGAGTTAACCGTACGGGGTTTTCCAGAGTTAAGTGTACACGGTAGCCGGAGTGTGTGGTACTCTGTTGAGGGGTAGCCATGCCGCGGTGAGTTGAACGTACGCGGGAAAAGTATACTCTCCCCCGGCGTTGAAACAGAAGTTGGGCAAATTGAACGTAACATGTATAAAATGCTTGGCCAAGCTATTGCAATTTGTGAAAGAAATAAAATGTTTAGTAAGCTCAGGTCTTTATTGAAAAACCCCCGGAGCGTTACTGTTTATGATGCCTGATAATCAATACTATTATACTATGTTTTCGGCAACGTGCCTACTAAGTACTTCGTGTACTTAGCCCTGCATGTTTGTTTTTAAATGTGCAGGTTGAGAGACGAAGGCGGTGATGGTTGAGTAGGCTATAATTGAAGAAGAAGACTAGTATGCTAGTTTACATTTCCGCTGCCAAACAATCTCTATTAATGTATAATTTTGAAGTCTAAGTTCCGTACTTCAACTTAGTTATATTTTGAGAACAACTTTCGAGCGATCCTTCGAGATCGACTCTCCTTTAATATAATGGTATCAAGTTCATAGAAATAAACTATTATAATTGTCTGTCTATCTGTTCAATCCCCCTTCTTTCCCGTTTCTTTAATCCAACCCCTAGTCGCACCCCGGCTTTGCCGTCCCTCAAAATTTTGGGCTGTGACAAATCCGGCAACCTCTACGAGAATGAAAAGGTAAAATTTGAATTTCTCATATCTCGGGCTTGATGCGAATTGATAAATTCTAACGATTTGTGTTTAGAACTTGTTTCAATGTGTAGATCTGGTTTTTGGTTTCTCATATTTGTTTAGAACCCTAATTTGTAACACGTTTTTGGAATTTCGGTCATAAACTATTGCGAAATTATAATTTCGCAACATGTACGAGGCTTTTTGAAGGTTTCAAATCTGAAATTTTTAGGTATACAATGTTGCGAATTTCGCAATTCGTAACACAATTCGTATAATAGTGTAGCGAATTGTGAAATTCGTAACTACCTGTGCATTTTCATTCATTTATTTAACGATACAAAATTACAATTTTGCAACATATTTGAGGATTTTTGAATGTTTCGAATCTGAAATTTTAAGGTGTATAATGTTGCGAATTTAACAATTCGTAACACAATTCGTATAATAGTGTAGAGAATTGTGAAATTCGTAACTACTTGTGCATTTTCATTCGTTTATTTGACGTTACGAAATTACAATTTCGCAACATCTTCGAGGTTTTTTGAAGGTTTCGAATCTAAAATTTTTAGGTATACAATGTTGCGAATTTCACAATTCGTAACTAACTGTGCATTTTGGTTTCGTTTATTTGATGTTACGAAATTACAATTTCGCAACATGTTTGAGGCTTTTTGAATGTTTCGAATCTGAAATTTTTAGGTGTATAATGTTGCGAAATTCACAATTCGTAACATAATTCGTATAATAGTGTAGCGAATTGTGAAATTCGTAACTACATGTGCATTTTCATTCATTTATTTGACGATACAAAATTACAATTTCGCAACATATTTGAGGCTTTTTGAATGTTTCGAATCTAAAATTTTAAGGTGTATAATGTTGCGAATTTGACAATTTGTAACACAATTCGTATAATAGTGTAGCGAATTATGAAATTCGTAACTACTTGTGCATTTTCATTCGTTTATTTGACGTTACGAAATTACAATTTCGCAACATGTTCGAGGCTTTTTGAAGGTTTCGAATCTGAAATTTTTAGGTATACAATGTTGCGAATTTCGAAATTCGTAACTAACTGTGCATTTTGGTTCGTTTATTTGACGTTACGAAATTACAATTTCGCAACATGTTTGAGGCTTTTTGAATGTTTCGAATCTGAAATTTTTAGGTGTATAATGTTGCAAAATTCACAATTCGTAACACAATTCGTATAATAATGTAGCGAATTGTGAAATTCGTAACTACCTGTGCATTTTCATTCGTTTATTTGACGATACGAAATTACAATTTCGCAACATATTTGAGGCTTTTTTAATGTTTTGAATCTGAAATTTTAAGGTGTATAATGTTGCAAATTTAACAATTCGTAACACAATTCGTATAATAGTGTAGCGAATTGTGAAATTCATAACTACTTGTGCATTTTCATTCGTTTATTTGACGTTACGAAATTACAATTTCGCAACATGTTCGAGGCTTTTTGAAGGTTTCGAATCAGAAATTTTTAGGTATACAATGTTGCGAATTTCCCAATTCGTAACACTATATACAAATTTCGTATATAGTGTTACGAATTGCAAAATTCGTAACTAATTGTGCATTTTGGTTCGTTTATTTGAGTTACGAAATTACAATTTCGCAACATGTTTGAGGCTTTTTGAATTTTCGAATCTGAAAATTTTAAGTGTATAATGTTGCGAAATTCACAATTCGTAACACATTTCGTATAATAATGTAGCGAATTGAGAAATTCGTAACTACCTATGCATTTTCATTCGTTTATTTGACGTTACGAAATTACAATTTCGCAACATATGTTACGTGTTCTGAAATACTGAATTGGTTTAATTGTTTGTTTATTACAGATCGAATGGATATTCAAGCGGAAGAATCTTGCCACCAAGCACCACCGTATAATGTTAACCGGAGGTGAGTGCACAGTGAAGGATATAAGGTGTGTGTTTGAATCCTTCTGCAAAAAATCTATCCAGGCGTTGAAGCAATCTGCAATAGGGGCATGCATGAAGCTCCCGGATCTTGTGTCCAGATCCGGCAAAGCTTTACACTTCATGATAGCTCGCCAAGTGAAACCTTCTCCGGAGGTTGACGAAACAACTTTGTTTTTCAAGGTCCAAGGGAGACTTCCAAGATTCTCGCGGGTAGAGTTTGCATTGGTTTCCGGCCGCCGATTCGGACCCACGCCTCCAAATTTCCAGCCATACCAAGCCCACCGGATACCAAAAAGTTCAGTCTTCACCAAGCTCATGGGAGGCAAAGAAATGCTCATTTCTAATGTGCGGATAAAATTCATAAACAAGCATTTCGAAGTGAAAAAGGTGGAAGTCAAGGGAACTGAAGCCGACTATCTGAAGTTGGCAAAGATTCTCTTGTGTTGTCTTTATGTGCTTGGACTTGATCCAAACAAGGAGAAGGTCCCACTGTGGATGTGGGCTTTGGTGGAGAATGATAAGGCTTGGGAGAAGTTCCCGTGGGGGAGTTATGCCTATCAAATACTGATTGATAAGATTGACGTGGTGACAAATAAGGTTGAAAGCTACTACCATCTGAAAGGGAACACGATAGCATTCTTGGTAAATTTCTACATTTCGCATCACTTGATCTTATTTTTTGTTACGAATTTAACAATGACATTGCTACTAATATGAAATTAAATTTCAGGCTTGGATACATGAAGCGATACCGCCTGTTGGAAGGGGATTGGAGGCAAGGACAGTAAAGAATTTATACCTCGCATGCTGAGGTATAAATATATGAGTTCAAAGGGAATGGTGACCTTCAGTTCAAAGGTAACACTATCGTTTGTGTCGAATTCTTATTTTCGTAACATTGTTACTCGTTATTAATTTATTCTAATGTTCTGAAATTCTGGTTTCGCAACATGAGGTGTTGCGATTGCTTTATTTCGTAACAGGGCTAATTGTTTTGATTTTGTTATTATGTTACGAAATTCTAATTTCGCAACATGATTCGTTGCGCTTTGTTTACTTCGTAACATAGTTAATTGTTATTATTTTATTATTATGTTACGAATTTTCAAATTCGTAACATATGTTGTTGGGTTCTATTTCTTTCGTAACAGTATTACTTGTTCTCTGCATTTTTTCATAAATATAATTTTATTCTCATGCTACGAAATTGCAATTTCGTAACACTATCGTTTGTGTCGAATTCTTATTTTCGTAACATTGTTACTTGTTATTAATTTATTCTAATGTTCCAAAATTCTGGTTTGGCAACATGAGTTGTTGTGATTTGTTTATTTCGTATCAGCGCTAATTGTTACGATTTTGGTATTATGTTACGAAATTCTAATTTTGCAACATGATTTGTTGCGCTTTGTTTACTTCATTACATAGTTGATTGTTATGATTTTATTATTATGTTACGAATTTTCAAATTCGTAACATATGTTGTTGCGATCTATTTCTTTCGTAATAGTATTACAGTGTTACTTCTTTTCTTTGTAGGAGGTGGTCCCCGAACTTAAGCCAACGAAAAAGAAGAAGGAGACAACATTCTGGAAATCTCTTGCTAAGGATCCTGAAAAAATGCCATTTGCATTTCAGTATGATCCTACTGACAACATGAAGAAGAGGAAGCGGGAAATTGATGATGATGAAGACGTCGCTGCTAAACCAATTGCTGCTTCCACTTCTATTGTTCCTGCTGTGAATGCTCACCTGCTCCCTTCAAACATCCAATCTGCTGAAGATTGGGAGAATTTCATGAAGGAGATAGGGAAATATGCCGGGAGTGTAGCAACAACAAGAGCTAGAATAGAGGTTGAGGCTCTTCTTCGAATGCAGCAAGATCAAATGCTTCAAGCACTTCTGCAATGCCAAAAGGAGCAACAGCAGCAGCTTGTCGAAGCTGTGGGAGATTATATCCTGAAGAAGCTGCTCGAAGTCGAAGCACAAAAGGGGATGGAAGCACACCCAGCAGCAGCAGCATCAACGGCAGCCCTTCTTCCACAAATGGCAACAGCAGCAGCCTCCGCCTCTCCTCCAAGAATTGTAGCAGCAACCTCCACCTCTCCTCCAAGCAATATAGCAGCAGCCTCTTCCTCCCTTGAGCAAGAAAAGCTACCCCCCTCCCCCCAACAGTGGTGAAGAAAATACCGAAGAGAAGCAGCACCACCTTTCCACCACCGAGCCGAACTCCAAACAGGCAAAAAAATGAAGATGAGTATGAAATGACAAACAATGATGTTTTATCTCTTTTTTTTCTTTAATTTATGGACAAATTGGTGTAATAACGTTTTAAACAATTTGTACGATTAATACGAATTTAATAATTCGTATCATCGTTGTAGTAATATTAAGTATTCGTATCATTACTAGGTATTCGTATCGTTACGTAATCTTATATCCAACTCACGTTACGAATTTATAATTTCACAACAGACATGAATCATCTCGTGTTACGAAACTTATAATTTCGTAACAAATAAATAACCATCTCGTGTTACGAATTTATAATTTCACAACAGACATGTAATCATCTCGTATTACGAAACTTATAATTTCGTAACAGAAAAATAACCATTTCGTGTTACGAATTTATAATTTCGCAACAGACATGTAATCATCTCGTATTACGAAACTTATAATTTCATAACAAATAAATAACCATTTTGTGTTACGAATTTATAATTTCGCAACAGACATGTAATCATCTCGTGTTACGAATTTATAATTTCGCAACAGACAAATAACCATTCTCTTGTTACGAATTTATAATTTCGAAACAGACATGTAATCATCTCATGTTACGAATTTATAATTTCGCAACAGGCATGTAATCATCTCGTATTATGAAACTTGTAATTTGGTAACAAACATATAATCATCTTGTGTTACGAATTTATAATTTCGCAACAGACATGTAATCATCTCATGTTACGAATTTTTCATTTTGTAACAGACATGTAATCATCTCGTGTTATGAATGAATTAATTAGTAACGTACTTACAAATCTCCCAGGCACATGCTGAAGCGAGTGAGCTGATTGAACCATCGGACACGCAGATTAATGCCATCTTCGATGAACTAGATGATATAACGCCGTAATATGATGTTGTGCCCCCTCCAACAGAAATTCATCCAATGGTGTGCAAGATGGAATCATTGAGTCAAGCTCCTCCAACATTGCCCGCTCCTACAGTACACGGTCAATCAAAGACTGCGACAAGTGTAAGTGGAATTCCGAAAGTGATCTTGACCGTGAGTCCCATTAGGAGAAAATTTCTAGCAGCCGTACATAGGAGTCCATTCCTTCCCAATGACGTACGTCCGGGAAGAGACATGTTCGGACATTTCCTCAGCTTGGACCACGGAATGTAAGTTTTCTTATTAAATATTTAATATATTAATAAGAATAATCCCAAATTGCTTTCTACATATGCTTTTTAAATAATAGGAGGAATGTTGGATTGCTTTGTGGGTGGAGGAAGATTTTTTCGAATACATCTTGAAAAAAGATAAACAGCTCCACGGGGATTACATTGAAGCATACCTCGCTGTACTCACCTCGGATCCAGCCCTTGCAGGACTCAAACATATCAACTCCAATATTGCGATCATATCATGTTACTTCATGGTAACTGCCCTTAATTTTTTTGTTTTAACCTTGATACGAATTTATAAATTTGTAACATGTGTCTCTGATTTATTAGTAGCAATTTTTCTGTTTTAACCTTGATACAAAATTATAAATTCGTAACATGTGTCTCTAATTTATTACTAGCAATTCGTAACATAATTTTATGATTTGTTAATAGAAAACGGTTGATGAGGTGTTTGAAGAAATGCATAAGGATAAGAAACAATTTGATGAGCCGTTTAATCACAAAATTGTTTGACAGTCAAATTGAAGAGGTTGTTCCAGTAGAGCTGATGGAAAGATTGTGCTCATTTGCTGAGGCTACACAACCCAATTGGGGCCCAAACATGAAGCAGTGGATCGATTGCGAAAAGGTAAAACTAAAACTATTACAATTTTTTTCTTTTCGTAACAAAATGACTGTTTCTTATGTTACGAATGTATTATTTCGTATCAATCATGTCATCATCTCATGTTACAAATTAATATATTGTATCAATCATGTCATCATCTCATAGTACGAATTTATTATTTCGTATCAATAGTTTATAATTTCATGTTACGAATTTATTATTTCGTAACAATTATTTATAATTTCATGTTACGAATTGTTTATTTCGTATCAATTATGTCACCATCTCATGTTACGAATGTATTAATTCGTAACAATTGTTTATAATTTAATGTTACGATTTTATAAATTTTTAACAGTTTGACATGAGTACATGTTATGAATTTAACATTTCGTTTTGATGTGTAGGTCGTAGCCGTTTGCAACTATAAAGATCATTGGGGGACGATCATGTTGGATCTCAAGAAGCAAAAACTTGTGCTCTACGATTCATTTCAGTGGATATTCGAGGATCACCACTTAACAAATAGGAAAGACATCTTCCTACCCCTTGCAAGGCTTATCCCTAAAATATTGAAGGAAATCGGATACTTCGAGCATCATCGGATCAAGAAACCGACTCTAACACAATGGGAGTTGTGTTTTCCGCCCAAGTCAAAGAATCCCTTCAAACAAAAAGGGGATGTGAAATGTGGCCTCTATGCATTGAAGTACGTGGAGCAGATCCTATCGAGTACCCCGCCGCCCAAATGCTTGAAGAAAGAACAGGACTACGATCAATATCGCGACCACATTGCGAGAACTATATATGCTCACAGCACCGATGAAGCCATTCCTATGGTATTGGAGAGTAATCCTTGAAACAATATTTTCTATGGCCTTTTGTCTTTGCTAGCTGCACATATTTTGTTGCACATATTTTGCTCAAAACAATTCCTATTTTGTAAGATTTCATAGCACTTACTGTAGGTAAATATGCAGCTGTTTATATTTTACAAACTCAACTGTTACAAAATTATGATTTCGTAATTCGTAACATATGTTACGAACTTTATGTTTCGTATCATAATTCCTATGAATTTTCATTCATACCAAGTCATTCATTATTATATTTTACTCTATTACGAATTTCATATTTCGTATCAATATTCATAGGAAGTTTAATTTCTTAACAAGTTATTCATAGCAAGAACCCGTTATACATTATTAGATGTTAATTTGTTACGAAATTCATATATCGTATCATTTCTTGTATAAAAATATAATGTCGTAACAAATTATTTATAGCCAAAATCATTTACTAATTATAAATTTTTATATGTCATCTGTTACGAAATTATACTTTCGCAACAACTACTGCTATTTTGAAATATGTTACAAAATGTTGCGAAATTATAATTGCATAATATATTTATATGACTTTAGAAATGTCATAAACCGTTACGAAATCAATAATTCGCAACAGACCACAATGATAATCAATAAAAATACAACAAAAATTCGATGTCATAAAAAATACCAACAGTAAAGATACATAAACCATAAAAACTATCAACTAAATCTATTCGGGTCTTGACACGTTAAACGAGTATGCCCCTCTACGCCGTAGATCCCACATTTCTTCTTTTTTCGAGTCTTTGGTTTACTGCTACTCACTTCATTCTCCCTAGTAATCTATTCTAAAACTGTAGTGCATGAGTTTTGGTAATGACCTTTATGATGACATCGAGAGCACATGATCTCCAGACTAAATCCTCTTCTTTCGTGGTTGACCAGCTTGCCTAGGGTTAGGAGGGGTCCCAGCAACCCTGGAGGCAACGTCATCGGGTGCAAACAATTCATCTTGATCCGGGATCGGCATCACTTCACCAGCATAAGATTTAAGCCACGTCTCAGTCGAGTAATAACGATGCACATATGAAACTGGGGCTTGTCTGACGAAACTGCAAAAACAAAAAACATATTTCAGTTACGAAATGTACAATTCGCAACGAATAACACCACAAAATATGTTACATATAAAACTAATGTTACGAATATCACACATTCGTAACAACACATGTTACGAAAAACAAAATTCATTACATCTAAAAACGATGCTACGAATATCATAAATTCGTAACAAATCATGTTACGAAATACATAATTTCGTAACGAAATGACACTATTTTTGTAACATCTACAAATAATGTTACGAATATCACAAATTCGTAACAAGGCATGATACAAAATACACAATTTCATAACGAAATAACATCACCTTATTGCTGCAGCGGCACGAGAACAAGGTATAAAATCAAGATCAAAGACGTGACACGAGCACTATTGAACAACAAGGTCAACCATATGGCTGTGAGATTCAGAAATGACCTTGTATTTAATCTCACTAATAGGTTCAACCTTCATAGACCTCCGCAACTCAATAGCTTTCTCTAGCCTCTTGGTTGCATACTTCGATAACTCTTGGGATCTAGCTGCAGCCCTAGTATGGCGCTTAAAAAACCAATCCTGACATATCTTCTGGACATGCTCAAGTAAAGAACACACTGACAAAGATCTAGCCCAATTTATTCTAGCATTCAAAACCTCTACTGCATTTGATGTTCCAAAGTAGTACCGGCGAACAGGGCATTTGCATACAGCCCATCTACTAGGGCCAAGATTCATAACCCTAGCATGTGCATGAGGAGCTATCTGTTGCAGATTCGCCATGTATTCCTCAAAATCAGAATCCTTATAAGCTGTTGCTGCAGCGTGGAAAATATCAGTCACAAAAGAGCCATAACCCCATTTCTTCATGTTACTTTGTATATGAAATGAACACAACCCGTGGGGAATCCCTGGATAAACCGAATCCACAACATTCTTTATACTCAAGTGCTGATCAGACACAATCAAAAGATCAATGGGACAACCAAATGCATTACGAACTTGTTTGAGAAACCAAGTCCATGATGAATCATTTTCTTTGTCCCCAATTCCAAAAGCCAAAGGAATTATCTGCTCATTAGCATCCTTCGTTCCAACAATAAACATAATACCTTTGTATTTTCCTTTCAAATGGGTTCCATCAAGCACAATAACAGGGCGACATGAACTAAATGCTCTTCTACATGCACCAAGAGCAAAGAAAATGGATTGAAATATTCCATCATCACATGTCTGTAGATACACCACTGATCCCGGGTTTAAGTCCTTTACCATGTACAGGTACGTGGGCTGCAACTGAAAATATGCAAAAAAATCATTAATAAAGCATAGTCATAAATTCGTAACATAAGATATTACGAATTCATCAAATTCGTAACATGAACATTACGAATTCATCAAATTCATAAGAAAAACATCATCAACCCCCTTGAAACGAATTAATCAATTTCATATTACGAATTTGGCAACTTCGTAATATTTCACATTACGAATTCATCAAATTCGTAACACTTAACATTACGAATTTACTAAATTCGTAACAGGCGTACCAAAAAACAACCTATATCAAACTTAAGTAGGACTAATCAAAAGAACCTGAAAAGACTTGTCTGCATCATCGTATGATTATTTTACTGCATGGTTCTTCCCATCCAACGCAGTTCGGTACGTCACATGAATACCATAATTCCTTAACAACTTCCCTTGAATATCCCGAGGCCTAAGAAAGAAACCATCTTCAGTCAAATTATCAATAAATTTGGCAGCTACAACTTTAGAAGAAACCTTTGGATGGGGATGATATCTCAAATCAATTTCACAATTATGAGGTCTTCAATGAGTGATTTGCCAAGCCTTGCCCATCGTAGATGCTCGAATAATAAATTCATATCTATCGCCAAATTTACATACGAGATGATAACGAGTACCACTTGAGCGCTCTGTCATATACTCCATATGATTTTTCATGTGGTAATTCCCAACAGCTGTTTGCATTCTCAACTTGTCATAAATATACCACCAATCACAAGATCATTTGTCACTGGCTCAGAAGGTATAATGAAATCATCAGATACAATAGAAGCTTGCTCTGCTGCATCAGGAATAATCCACAGTGCAACCTCTTTTTTTTCCTCATTAATAATTGTGTTAGATTGATTCTACTCACCTCCACTGCAATAACCAGCCGAATCATCAAAATCATCATACACATCATCCATGTCATTAGATTTACTATCATACATTTCATCACCAACATTCTCTAAATTCAATTCATCATTATCAACATCAAGCTCACACTAAATCTTATTTTGCAAACTCAAAACTGTTGTATTTCAACGTTTCCTACTATATGAACATTCATTCGTTCTAGGATAAACCGTGATATATACCGTAGGCAAATCCAACAACCCCAACATACTAAACAACTCAAAGTCATCCGTTATCTTCATTCTCATAGTCTCACCTACAAGCGACTCAACTAAAGCATCTACATCAAATGCATACATGCTATTGTCTTTTTTCAATCGCACCTCAAGCTTGATAAAAAATTGTTGAAAGCTTATACCCGTTGGAGGAATGGGAATATACTCCTTTCTCCCACCTACATATATATCCTCATCGCAATGCCTTTCATGCACAACAATTAAGCACGATGGACTCATCTGCATAAAAGGAGTAAGATTTAAATTTGTTACAGTGTTACGAAATGAACAAATCGTAACATAAAACCAAAATTGTACAAAACCAACTCTGTTACAAAATTAGTAAATCGTAACAAAAAAAAATGTAAACATACGTATCGTTACGAAATTAAAGAATCGTAACACACTAAATTGTACGAAACGTTGTTGCGAAATTGTAATTTTGTAACATATTTTAACCGAAATTCTAAAAACGTGATACGAAAATATGAATTAGCAACAAATTATTCAATACGAATGCTAATTTCGTAACATAAAATGATTCATTTCGAATCCTTCAAATAGCCACAAACATGTTGCAAAATTGAAATTT
The DNA here is from genome assembly GCA_029490685.1 of Schizonepeta tenuifolia. Classification (NCBI taxonomy): domain Eukaryota; kingdom Viridiplantae; phylum Streptophyta; class Magnoliopsida; order Lamiales; family Lamiaceae; genus Schizonepeta; species Schizonepeta tenuifolia. Next base: position 13,543,407 of record CM055956.1, read on the forward strand.
CGTAACTTCAAATAAACGTAGAAAAATGCAAAGTTAGTTACGAATTTCACAATTCGCAACACTATATACGAAATTTCGTATATAGTGTTGCAAATTGTGAAATTCGCAACATGTGTACTTCAAAAATTCAGTTTCTAAACCTTCAAATAGCCACAAACATGTAACACATGTTACGAAACTCTACTTTCGTAACTTCAAATAAACTTATGAAAATGCAAAGTTAGTTACGAAATTCATAATTCGCAATATATTATACTTTCGTATAATATATTGCGAATTATGAGTTTCGTAACATGTATAATTCAGAAATTCAAATAGCCACAAACATGTTACGAAATTCTACTTTCGTAACTTCAAATAGCCGCAAACATGTTACGAAATTCTACTTTCGCTACATAATATACGAATTGCATGCTAAAACACTTATGAAAACAACAAATCGCAACATAAAAAAACAGGATACCAGCATGCAATCAAACAACCTCCTTCAATCAAATTAAAAATCGAAAAATATAGTCAATCAACACCAATCAAAGAGAAAACAAAATGAAAATATAGATACAACATACAGCTAACAACAAAAATCAACAACCAAATCAAACAATCAAAATTAATAAGAAACAAAATACAAATTAATACCTCAAAATGTAATAGATTCACAATAGCTACGAGGGCGACGACAGCCTACAGCAGATTGACGACGACGGCGGCGATAAAATACCTCAACGGCGGCGGCGACAAAGCAGCTCGAGGCTGGCGGCAACGACGGCGAAGATAGCAAATCTACGGCAGCGACGACGACGAGATCAGGTCCAGGAAGGCAGTGACGACGAGTTCAGCTCCAGGGCGGCGGCGACGGGAGGGGCGACGGCGACGACGGGAAGAAGAGAAGAAAAAAATGAAGAAGAAAAGTAGCAGCAGAAGAAAACGCGATGCTAAAGAGAGAGAAGAAAAAAAGAGAAGAAAGAGAAAGAGGAAAAGAGATGAGGGAGAAAAGAAGAAAAGGAGAAAAAGTGAAAAGTAAGGGTCTTTTGGTCCAAAAAATACATTTTGGCTAGAATTTAACTATATTAAGTTCCTTGACAACTATTGTAGTCAACCTAATCAAAGTGGCTATATGGATGGATTACCTCTACATAAAATGTATAATATCTTGTGTGCAAACACATATAATTAATTTATTTAACCACTTGAAAGTAGATGCATGTTCTTTTTATTCATTCCTATAATATGCTTGTTTTATCAATCACATCTTTTCCTTCAAGCATACAATGACACCATAAAATTCAAAAAGAAAGATCAAATGAGTGAGAGAAAAAGAATTGCGTTGGGTCGTGCAACATGAAAAGATGCAGTTACAATACAAAAGATTAAGTTATGTTATAAGCAACCTTAAACTAGTAGTATTTGAAATCAAATTAAATTTACTATATATATATATACACATATATATATTAATTTATTTCTAATGTATTTCCTTAAGACAAAACTTAAAAAAAAGTATTTCCTCTCTCCCTTAATAGTAAACCTATTTGAGTGCAATACGGGCTTTAATAAAAGTTAATTCCTCCGTCCCACCGAGCTTATCTTGTTTCTTTTGGGCACGGAGTTTAAGGAGAAAATAATTAAAAATAAAAATTATGTTTAGTGGAGTTTTTAAAGTAAAATAAAGTGGATAGAGAGAGAGAGTGTGTGAATAGTGAAATAAAGTGGTAAAGTAAAATAAAGTGGGTATAGAGAGAGAGAGAGTGAATAGTGAAATAAAGTGTAATAAAGTGTGTAGAGAGAGAAGGAGAATAGTGAATGACATAGAAAATAAGGTAGAAAAGTATGATGAAAGGTGTAAAGTGGATTGTTTAACAAATTAATTATAAAAAGAAACATGAAAAGAATAACGGGACAGCCCAAAAAGAAAAACATGACAAGAACAACGAGACGGAGGGAGTAGTTAATTGTGAGTGGAGAAATGAATTAAAAAATGTACTAGTTAAGTTAGTGGAGAAATGGACCCCTATTGAGAAAATTAGTAAAGGCTTTGATTTATACCAAAACCCAACTGACCCCAACCGAGTAGATGAAAGTCATCAGTCTGAACTTAGCTAGAGCTCAATATTTGAGCGTAGGGATTTTTATCTTTACAGGATTCGAGCAGAAGAAGACAGTCAGACTGAAGAAGGGAGTTCGTGAGGAACTCAGGTAGACCGCAACTCAGTTGACTCCATAACTGAGCCATGTAGCTCAAGCATGAAGAGAAGTTGTGTTGAAGTCAGACATCGCAAAGCTGAAGAAGAAAAGACTTTAAAGACGATGAAGGCAGAAGAGTTGAAGTCCAAATTCAAATCTACTCGGAAGCACAAGTCAGCTGGGAACTTACCATAAATGGCCCGACAACAGAGACGCGCAAAAAGCAAAGGTCGCAATTGTCATTTTAGAAAAGTTTGCAGTGAAGAAGATAGAGAGAGAGTACAAAGAGAAAAGAATGCAAGAAGCAGAGTCAAGCAAAACAGCAGACCACCACTCTCTCCAGTAATAACAACCAAGTCGAAGAACAAGTAGAAGTAGAGTGTCCACACCTCCTCGTGTTCTTTTATCTAGCCTCTCAAAAAGTCCTTTCTTTGATCGAGTCTAGAATCTAGGTTCTTGCTTATTTATTTCTGAGCAGACTCTTTCCCAAAAGATCGAGTCTCTAAGCCTTAGGAAGAAGCCTACACTTCTCTCAGTATAGAAGGCTTCATAGTTGGAAAAACCCAAACCTCAAACCTCAGGTCTGTCTTTGAACCCGCAATCAAAGACACTAGGTCCCTTAGAACCCACAATCTAAGACTAGGTCCCTTAGAACCCACAATCTAAGACTAGGTCCCTTAGAACTCGCAATCTAAGATTAAGTCGCTTAGAACCCGTAATCTAAGACTAAGCAGTACACTTGCCCGCAAAAGTATTGTAAGGTTTTGTTCGAACCCATAACCGAACTGGTTAGGTTGTTTGGTATCTGCAAACCAAGTGGAACGTTTGATAAGCACGCGTAAGCTTATCTAGTGGATTACTTCCCCGAAAAGGAAGCCATGGATGTAGGAGGTCAATTTCCGAACTACGTAAAAATATTGTGTCGTTTACAATTCTGTATTTACATTCAGTATTTACTTTTCAGTTACCTAACCAACTGACTCTGCATACAAATTGCACATTTACAAACTGCACTAAGTTTTGAGAATTTGACCTTCCTCGTTTTCATAAAGGTTTCAGTTTAAGTAACGAGCTTTAATTTCCACCAACGTCCGCATAACTTAACTCTTTGAAACCTCAGTTAAATTACACAGATGACCTTCAGTCAAAGAAGTCAGCTGTGCACCTGACTGTGTGATCAGCTCCAACTGACTTACTCAGTTGTTGAGCGAACTAACCTGAGCAGTTAACTCAGTGAAAGATTTTGAAAAAAAAAATTGCTACTGGTGTATTCCCCCCTCCATACACCAAATACTCGTTATCGGGACCATCAAATGGTATCAGAGCAGTGATTCAAAAGATTGCTAACTCTGGTTCACAAGGTGTGAGTCGAGTAAATTTTTCAGTGGTCAACTGAACACATATTTTTTAAAAACCTTTTAGTGCATTCTGCTGCATATTTGCTTGTTTGTCTCTTTTGGTGTGCAAGAAACATGAACCCGATGTTCCTTGGAAGCTTACCGGAGTTCTCTGTGGATGACTACTCCATATGAAAGTTTCGTTTGAAGATGGCACTGACTGCCAGACATCAAAGGATGTGAGAGACTATTGAAAATGGTCCCATCCGTATGACACAATAAGTTTTGGTTCCTTCCACTACTCCTGGGGATGGAGAAGTGATAACGAAGACAGAGCCAAAAGATCCAGAGGTGTACACCAAGGAAGAAAAAGACATTGCACAGCTCAATGACATCGCAAAGAGTGTCATCTCTTCCACCTCGGCAAAGCCTACCTGCCGAAGATTATCTATTTCTCCACAACAAAAGATATGTGGGAAGCCTTAGCTGCACTCTGTGAAGGCTCTGACAAGATAAAGGAGAATAAATTCACCTTATCTTGTCAAGAGAACTTCTCTCAGCTCACCGACGAGTCCATCGATAAGATGGAGCTGAGATTCACAGAGGTAATAATGGACATTGAGAGTATCAGAAAGGGCAAATACTCTCAGCGTGAGATGAACTTAAAAGTTCTCTCAACATTAGGTGAAGACTGGGCGGTCTATAGAGTCATCCATCAAAATCGGAGTGACCTCGGTGTTATAGCCTGAATTCAAGTGTGTAGGAACGACTAGAATCCTTTGGATAGTGAAGGTGAAACCATGAAACAATACTCGACTCAATAAGGGATCATGCTCGGGAATAAGGGAATATAGATTGAAAGCTATAACAATTAATAACATGCTTTCAAATTAAAATTCAAATAAACGAGCAATGATAAATAATTCAAATGTTGCAATGCATATCAAACATCTCAATTCAAGTCAAATAGAAACTGGGGAAATCATAAAACATATTCGAGCACAAGACTCATTGTATCGACACCAAATTAGAGTAAAAGTTTTGAAGACAAATAAAACATAGTTATTTTTGCAACAGAATCTCAAACTCAAGTCCTAACAATTACATATATGAAGACATGCAATTGCAAGCTTAAACAAAACAACTCGACTTATTGTAACACACTGCCAAGCAAATCCGCGCCATCTTTATCCAAGCTAACCAGCACATTTAGAAAACATATGCAGGACTGAGTACTTCGTACTCAGTAAACACATGTCAAAAACAATTTAAAACTTTGCTCATTAGAGCTATATAATTGAACATGCCTTGCCACTGCATCACAAATGTTAGCACTGTTAAACCATTTTACTTGTGGATGCTTGAAACAACTGCACAGTCAACCTATATAATAAGGAAGGTATGAATCAATATACCGCAATAACTCTGTGTCGACAAGTAGACCACCTTCTCAAACACTGTGACTGGCCTAACCGAAGCAAGGCTCACAGTCACCTCACGTAATTCAAATAACAACACGTATGTTTCTGTCTCACATAGGATAATAACTCAAGTAGATGATCAAACATACCAAAACTCAGATAAAATGGCAAGTCAATTAATTTAAAAACTCACGTAATAATCAACAAGTAATAGCATTCAATAGATCTCAGTTTATAAAGCCCACCTGACTAAGTAGGATTAGTCGGTTAGCTTCTTTCTTCTTCTTCCTCTACTTCTCGGTCCCGCTCGTTTTCTTCAAGAATAACATCTTATAAGGATGAGACTACTTTCTCGAAAAACGAAACGAGTTCTAACGCTCGGCTGAAGGACTTCTACTTGACTCGGGTTTCTTAACTTATCTTAGCTCAACTAACTCGATCTTTCTCGGTTTCTCGACTATACCCAAGTACTAAACCAATAGACTTTCAGACTCGGGCACTTAACTCGATAACATCAATAAATAAAACTTAAACAATTCATGAAAATCGAGAATTTACTATTCACGACATAAACTTCGTATTTCTCAATTTCTCGAGTCAAACGAACTTAGAAAATTATGAGATTAATTCTCGGTTACTAAAATCACAAATAATTCACATTCAGATTTTCACATCGAGTGTCAGACATTCACAGATAAGTAAACGACTGACTTTAATAAATAGACGCAAAAAGAAAAATTTTCCAGATATCTCAGTATATTCTAGAAAAATTCCAGAAAATCAAATAAATTCTTATAAACACGAATATCAACTCAGAAATTTATTCAAGTCTCAACACAGTCTTCTGCTAACTCAATACTGCTCGACTTTCAACTTTGAAAAATAAAAGTCTTCATATTTTAACAAAAACTGTTTTGTTATTCTTAAAATAAATCAAGGAATTCAATTATGAAATCAAGTTCAAAATCCGAAACCTTAGACAAATTATCTCGGATTAAAGTCTAAGTCACTTTTTCTCGTAAAACGTGCACATACTTGGAAAATTATCAAACTTGACAATTTGACTCAAAATAATTTCAATTGTCCAATTACTCGATCAATTTCACTCAATTTTGTTTATAACTTACAAAATGCCGGAATTTTTATCCTTAACTTAATTTCTTTGTAATTTTTGCATATAAACTCCGATTCAAGAAATTCAAGAAGCTAACTTAGTTATTTTTACTCCAATTTCATCATCTAATCATCAAATTTATCAAACAAAGTCAAGAACTCAAAGTCTCATGCTTTATTTCTTCATAACTTTCGAAATTTTCATACACACACACACACAGATATATATATATATATATATATATATATATATATATATATATATATATATATATAAACACATGCTTGATTTTAGGAATTCAATGTTCTAACATGCTTAAAATAAAATTCAATTTCGTGAATTTATCATCAAATCACTCAAATGAACTCAAGATAAAAAATTCCCAACTTAAAAATACTATAAGGTTCGAAATTTTTGGACTTTTGTCCAAATTTTTGAAAAATTTAAATTTCTATTTACTTATAAAAAATTTCAATTGATCGATTTCTCAATCAATTTCCTCAAACGAGCTCAATTACTAAAAATCCTCTTTTTATGCTCAAAGCCATCGTTTAAATTAGGGCTTTCTTCGTAGGCATCCAATTTTAATAATTCTAAGCTATATTCTACCTCAAATAATTCCAATTTCACAAATCTTTACTCAATTCAATACTTAGAACATAATTACAAAATCACAAGTTCTAAGGCTCAAATAGTTCGAATTTTTCAAGCTTTTAAGCAAACGAGTTTCTTTCTTCCATTCCTCATAAACTTAAGCTCATTATATACTCAAATTCACTTATCAATCATCAAATTAAGCAATACTAACTCACAACATCAAAAATCATCACTTTCTATATATATATATAGTTCGAATTTTTTGGGGGAAAAATAGGACAAAATTCATTTCTTCAATTTAATAACATATTCATGCATAAATCATCATATATCACTCAATTCTAACAATACTTCATCAAAATCATCTCAAATCCATAAACTATCCTTAAACATATTGTTCGAAATTTTTAAGAAAATTGGCAAACAACTCATGCTCTTTATTTCAATCAAAATATCATTCATCTAAATACTCAAATTTGTCAATAACATCACAACAAAAACTCATAATTCTTAGGCTATAACTTTCAAAATATTGAGGGAAAAATTATCAAAAATTTCGACTCTCTTCAATTGATTATACCAACACTTGTAGATTAATTCACAAACCTCAATTCCACCATCAATTTCATGATAACAATCAAGGCATGAAAACCCCTAAAATCATAGAAGCTTTCGACACTTTCTAGGACTTGATGATCAAAGATTTTTCTTCTTCTTCTTTTCATGCATGAAATACACTCAAGAGTTCAAGAATCAAGACTAGAATAAAAGGCTTCAATCCCTTGCTCCATGGACCGATTCGGACGAACAAAGAGGGAGAGATAAGAAGATTTTTCTTAGTTTAATCTAAGCACAAAAGTATGAGGATGATCAAGCTTACTTGCTCTTGAGAATTCAGTGGATGAATGACAGAATTTTCCACGCAGCATTTGCTTCTTCAAGGTCCTTCAATGGATGGCAATGGTGGTGTGTGTGTGTATGTGTGTGTTCAACGAGAGAGAGAGAGAGAGAGAGAGAGAGAGAGAGAGAGAGAGAGAAGTAGTAATGTCAGTGAAGGGGAGGGAGAGAGAGAGACGTGTGAAGGAGAGTGGAGAGAAATGAGAGTGGAATAGAAATTAAATAGAGAGAAAGAGAGATGCACCCGGTTTTAATCGCGATATAAATATCCGAAAAGAAAAGTTTTCCGGTGCAAAACAACCCTACTTTTTCATTTAACTCTCAAACGACTTAATCTTTCTTGACATCGAAATGCTTTCTACTTCATCTTATACTTTACCAATTAAATCAAGGATTCTAGAAATCTAGTTTTCAAATTAAAAAATTTCGAGAAACGAATAAAATCTCAGAAATCACTATTCATATTAGGGTTCTTAAAATTATAACTCAAATCTTTTTTAGACAGTCTCAAATGACTCTCAAATTTATCTCAAAGCTTTGAAAAGAATTTTTATACTCAAAAGACATTAATTAGACAAAATTCGGAAAAACTCGATGAATAGTGAAAACTCGGGAAAAGTTACTATTCATAAAAAAAATGAAACTTCTCAGAATTTTTCGAAATTCAAACTCAGACTCAAACTCATCAGACATTCGATTCGGATAACCGAAATGAGAAAAATCACGTAAAGGCACTCAAGGGCATTTTAGTAATTTCACGAGAAAATTTCTTTTCTCGAAAATTTTTATCATACAAAAGCACTTTATCAAGGCATTTAAATTTAATCAAGAAGAACTTAAAGACTTATAGAAAATTGGGGTATTACATCCTCACCCCCTTAAAAGAAATTTCATCTCGAAATTTGCTAACCTTGAGAAAAGAGCTCGGGGAACTTCTCTTTCATCTTATCTTCTAGTTCCCACGTTGCTTCTTGTAGATCATGATGTCGCCATATGATCTTAACTAAGGGAACCGACTTCGTCCTAAGCTACTGAATCTTACGATCCAGAATTTCCTCGGGTCATTCCTCGTAACTCAAGTATGGCTTTAGAGCTACGTCCTCTTGACTAATCACGTGCTTCGGATCAAAAAACATACTTACGCAACTGCGATACGTGAAACACGTTATGCGAATTCTCAAAACTGGATGGCACAGCTAATCTATACGAGACGGCTCCAATCCTTTCAAGGATTTTGAACGGTCCTATGAATCTAGGCTTTAGCTTTCCTTTCACACCGAACTGGTGTACTCCTCTCGAAGGGATACTTTCAAAAAGACTTTATTCCTTACTTCGAACTCTAACTTTGATCTTCTATTGTCGGTGTACTATTTTTACCGACTCTAAGCTTCTTTGATCTTTTCACGAATCTGACGAACAAACTCTATCATCTCTGATGGTCCCGATACGAGTTCTGGTGTATGGGAGGGGGGGAATACACCAGTTAAGAATTTTAAAAACAACCCCCGAAAAATTATCACAACTGAGTAATATGACTCAGCTGGAATCACAACTGAGTAAGGATACTCAGCTGGAAGTGTAGTGCTGTGCGGAATGTGGTGGAAATAACAACTCGTATAAAATAACTCACGCTCAGATACAAGGACGGTCAATAACCAAATCAGTTGAGAATGTAAAAATGCAGTTTGAGTGCTGGTTAGTTGGTCAGTTGGATATGCAATAAATAACTGAACAGAAAACACAAACACACAAAGATTTACGTGGTTCGGAGAGAACTCCTACGTCCACGGGGAGTTGTGAGTCCACACAACTCATTTCAATTTCTTTAGGACTGCAACCACAAAGCTTATGCGGGCTTTGCAACTGTTAAAATTAATTTACGGGTACTTATCAACCTTACAGATAAGTTTACGGGTACTTATCAACCTATCTACTCAATTTTGGGAAGAGCAGGGTCCTAACAATCCTTTTTTGGGGATGTGTATGAGGGTGGGGTTTCCAACTACTAGCTCGAACTAAGGAGTGAGCTAGGATCTAGGCTTGAACAAATGAAGACTCAAACTAAGGTCGAAAAACACCAAGACAGATTCTAACACTCTATGAACTCTCAACTAGTGATGTTCTTAGAGGATAATTTCAGTTTAGCTCGTGTAAGATAAAGTCGTTCTTTTGCTTGTTTGTCTGCTCTCGCACTTGTCTTCTATCTTGATGAATGAGTGAAGGCCTCTATTTATAGGCGGAGAGAATCAACTAGCTGTTGGATGAGCCGTTGATCTCTGTTCTGTGAAAGCGATGGCTTGTCTCTCATCTCTGCAGATTTTCCCGATTTGGCAACTGTGAACTTCTGCTTTCCATCTGAGACAGCCTTGTGTTGGGCCAAATGAGGTAATGACAGAACGACAAACCTTCACGTGACTTCCTTTTTGAAATTCAAATCTTCAACCTTAGTCTTTCAACCTTGTTTAGTCGGTTGAGAAGTTTTGATCTTCATCCGAGTGGTCTTCAGCTGATGTTCCATCTGATCGATATCTTCATCTGACCTTCTGTCTGAATAAGAACAGTTGAACTCTCAGCTGCCTTGAACTTCATGTTTTCGATCTTATCAGTTCGAGTCTTGCAACTGATGTTCCACATCTGATCAGTTGGCTTGAACGCTCAGTTGTATTTCTTACATCTGATGTTCTGTATTTTGAACGCTCAGTTGTCTTTCTTACATCTGATGATCCATTTACATCTTCCCACTTGAACGCTCAGTTGTCTTTCTTACATCTGATGTTCTATCCGAGTAAAGCCTTGTTGCCGTCTTCAACTGGAGACCTGTAAAGATAAAATCTCAACATTGCTCAAACAGATAGCCTAAATGCTAACATTAGGATATGGCAACATCTACTCGGTTGGGGTCAGTTGGTTTTGGAATCAATCAAAACTTTACTTAAATTTCCCAACAATCTCCTCGATTACCTCGGGGCCTATCATTTTTCTCTCGCCTACTTCACGCCAGTAGAGCGAAGATCTACACTTATTTCCATAAAGGGCTTCGTAAGGGGCCATTCCAATCGTATTCTGATAACTGTTGTTGTAGGAAAATTCGACAAGAGGTAAAATTTTCTCCCAATTGTCTCCTTTGTCTAACACAATGACTCTTAGCATATCTTCCAAAATCTGGATAGTCCTTTCTGACTGACCATCCGTCTGAGGGTGATAAGCAGTACTGAACTGCAATTGCGTTCCCAACTTCTTTTGGAAACATTTCCAAAAACATGCGGTGAACTTGGAGTCTCAATCTGAGGTGATCGTACTTAGAACTCCATGTAAACGCACAATTTCCTTGACATAAGTCTGAGCCAACTTATTTGATCCATAGGTGATAGGAATAGGTATGAAATGAGCGGACTTCGTCAATCTATCCACAATCACCCAAATGGTTGTGTTTCCTTTCTTTGTCGGCAAACCCGTCACAAAATCCATGTTAATATCATCCCATTTCCACATCGGGACTAGTAACGGTTGCAGAGATCCATAAGGTCTCTGATGCAAAGACTTTACTTGCTGACAAGCTAAACATCTTTCCACATACATGGCCACGTCTTTCTTCATTCATTCCCACCAGAATTGTTGCTTCAGATCCTGGTACATCTTCGTACTGCCGGGATGAGCGGTGTACAGGGTATCATGAGCTTTACTCATGATCTCATTCTTTAACTCTTCAATACTTGGCACACAAATTCTGCCACGGAACAACAAAGCGTTGTTGTTCGATTCTTGGAAATCCTCAACTTCTTTTTTTTTTCTGACTTTAAGCCTCAAATTCTCCAACTTCTCGTCTTTTCTTTGGCCGTCTATGATATGGGCTCTCAAATCTAGCATCACTACTAAGGAGGCAATTACTTGCTCCACTGTCTTCGGAGGTTGTACTACTTCGATTCTCATTTTCCCAAATTCTTCAATAAACTTTTCTTCATCGGAGAGAAGAAATCCTAACTCCGAATTTTCCTTCTTGCTCAATGCATCGACTATGACATTGGCTTTTCTGGAGTGATAAGACATTTTGCAATTATAATCCTTCACTAACTCAAGCCATCATCTTTGTCCCATGTTCAACTCCTTTTGCTCAAAGAAATACTTCAGACTCTTATGGTCAGAAAAGATTTCACACCTTGCTCTATAGAGATGATATCTTCAAATTTTTAAAGCGTCAACTACTGCTGCTAATTCCAGATCGTGCGTCGGATACTTCTTCTCATGAGGTTTAAGCTGTCTTGAAGCATAAGCTATCATTCTTCCATCTTGCATTAGCATACATCCCAAACCTTTAGATGATGTGTCTGTGAAGATGGTGTAGTCCTTTCCTGCTTCGGGAAGGGCTAACATTAGGGTTGTCGTCAATCTTGATGCTCATGGAAACTTTTCGCACATTCCTCCATCCATCTAAACTTTGATTCTTTCTTCAACAAACTTGTCATCGGCTTTGCTATCTTGGAAAATCCTTCTATGAATCGTCGGTAGTAACTTGCCAAACCAAGTAAACTACGGACTTCATGAACTGATGTTGGCGATTTCCACTCTTGAACTGCTTGTGCTTTGGATGAGTCAACGTTGATTCCTTTGGACGAAACAACGTGTCCTAAGAAATTCACTTCCTTTAGCCAGAATTCGCACTTGCTGAATTTGGCGTACAACTTCTCTGATCTCAATTTTTCCAACATGATCTTGAGATGCTTCTCGTGTTCTACTTCATCTTTTGAATACACCAAGATGTCGTCAATAAAAATAATCATGAACTTGTCCAAGAATTCATGAAAGACTCAGTTCATTAATTCCATGAAAATAGTAGGGGCATTTGTCAATCCAAACGGCATTACAACAAACTCGTAATGTTCGTATCTCGTTCTGAACGCAGTCTCTGGAACATCTTCTTGCCTGATCTTCAATTGGAGAAAACACTGACTCTGACTCCTTTAAGCTGGTCGAATAAATAATCTATCCTTGGCAAAGGATACTTGTTTTTTTAGTGTGATCTTATTGAGCTCTCAGTAGTTAATGCACATCCTCAAGCTACCGTCTTTCTTCTTCACAAACAGAATCGGTGCTCTCCAAGGGGAAACACTTGGTCGAATAAAACCCAATTCTAACAGCTCTTGCAACTGAGTATTCAATTCTTGAAGTTCTTTCGGTGCCATTATGTACGGAGCTTTTGAAATTGGGGTTGATTCGGGCTCAAGATCAATTGTAAACTCCAATTTCCTGTCGAGAGGCAAACCTGGTAAAACTTCTAGAAACACGTCTTTATTCTCTTTCACCACTGCTACATCATCAATACTCAGCTCTTTCTCTTCTTCTTTGTTCAGGTATATCAGATACACTTTTGTATCCTTTCTTTTCATCAATTTCTTTACTTTCATAGCCTAGATAACCGGTATACTCTTCTTCTTTCTCTTCTCAATTCCATAAATTACGGTCGGCTCTTCTCCAGGAGATTGAAACAAAATCTGCCTTTGCTCGCATCGAATCGTCGCGTAATTCTCGGTTAACCAATCCATGTCTAAGATTATATCCACATCCCACATCTGGATTAGATTCAGGGACTTTATGGATAACTTACGATTTCCGAACTCAAATTCCAGATTTGAGCAAACGTGCGAAACTAACGCAGATCTACCTAAAGGGGTTGACACTCTAAGCTCCTGGTTTGACTCTTCATCATCTAAGCCAAGGGTTTCTACGGAAACACGAGCTATAAACGACTGCGACACACCAGTATCAAACAAAATGATAACAGGCACACCATTAAGCTTTCCCATACCTGCGAGATTTCCCTGGTCTTTAACTCCTGCTTTCTGCTCGATTGCGAACACTCTCTGATAGTGTGGCGGCTCCTGCTGAGGGGACTGTTGCTTCTGCTGCTATGGTTTGCATTGACCCTGGGGATGCTTTGGCTGTGAGGCTCCTTCCATAGCTCTCATTTGCGAAGACTGGAATTGATTAGGTCTCCACTACTCGTTCCTCGCTGTTTACCTTGGCACTGGTTCGAGAAATAACCAAGTTGACCATAAGTATAACAGACATTTCTTCCTGCCTTGCAGATGGCTTGATGCATCCTACCACATTTCGAACATGGAGGCAGTCCTTGGGGTCTGACAGATGCGCTGCTCTAGTTGCCATGCTAGGGTTTCGCTTTCTGAGCTTGCTGGTGGTGTTGTCCCCTTCCTTGCCATGGCTTCTTACTTGGGTGGTTTCCACCACTCCACTTTTCTTTTCTTTTCATGCTCAAGCTATGCTGAGAGGGTTGCGGGGTTACAGTTGCCGTCATCTGACCTTGAAATTGAGGGGTCGCCAAAGAATGCGATCCTCTCTCTGGCTACATAGCCAACTCCATATCGAAGGCTTGATTGAGGGCTTCAGCATAAGTCAGACCGCTCTGACTTGCAAGAACTACACGAATGTCTTGCCTCAAACCTGCTCGAAACAGCTCACATATCTTTTCATCGGTATCTACTTTGTCGGGTGCAAAATGAGCTAACTCGAAAAACTCACGGTCATACTCATCTACTGTCTTCTTTCCTTGCTTTAAATTCACGAATTCATTTGCTTCCGGGCTCATACTTCTTAAACAGGGCTTCCTTGAACTGCTCCCACGTCAGATCTCTCGTTCTTCGGGTGAATACGTTCTGTGTCGGTCTTTGCACCAGTAATCGGCAGATCCTTTAAGCTGATACGTCATACACTCGAGGCATTTGCGGTCTCCATATCAAAGAAACCTAAAAATTCATTTGAGAGAATGAATCCAGTCCCCTTCTTCCGCTGGACTACCTTTACCATCGAAGGTTGGTGGGTTTTGTCAAAGAAAGAGTTCTTTGATTCATCTTTAGCTTGGAAAAGGTGGGGTCTGGTCCCGTTGCTCTTCCTCTTCATTTCGCGTGGCTCTTACGTTTCTTCTTCTCGGCAGCATTCTAAAAGAAATGCTAGAAATTAGAAAACTCGGAAAACATTCCGCAAAATGGACTGAACTCACTCGAAATTTTCTCGACTTTTGAAAATTTTCCTCTCAAGAAGGATGTGATTCTCAATCGATACTTACACGCACATAGGAAAAAATTCAAGCAAATCATTCATTCACCAATTATGCAAGTAAAATAATTATCAACTTAAAATTAAATAAATACACAATCGTTTACTTGCATACTTTCTTAATAACATAATGGAATATCATGCTCATATTTTATCACATCATATACTCAAACATTGCCACATAAGACAAATATAATCACTCAAGAATTCATACTCATAGTAAATCAGATAATAACTCACTTGATAACTCGACTCTCTTTTCTTTACTCACTCATAACTCAAGGATAAATAATTCTCAAAATACTCGAAACTATTTAGAGACTCAAAGTTGATTTTAACAGCTTGACGGCTTCTTTTTCATATCATCGGAATGATGGCCTCTTTTGAGGACTTATACTAAAATAAGGGATAAATATTCACAACAGAAAATTTCCCTACACGTCAACAAGACGTTCTATATCTCAAAATGCACTAGACACGAGCTACTACTTCGCGTCCGACTCTACTAGACATCTATGCATCAAGTTATATAATTTACATCACTGCAGAAATTTAAAAAGAGTTCAACTCTCAACAGAAAATAAATATTGTTCGAAACTTTCCACGGCTTTCTCGAACTAAACCTTAAGCATGAGAAACATCGTCGCTCTGGTAGTCGTCACCTCTTTGCTCCTCCTTGGGGTCCTATTTTGGATCCTCCTCCCTCATCCTTCTCCCCATTGCCCTTACCCTCTGCTGCTGCCAACGCCTCCAAGAAGTTGCCGTAGGCATGTCTTGGGATATCCCACGGGTTCGCCATGTCTCCGGTCTGCTCGTCCTCGAAACGGGCATTGATGTCCTCCAACTCGGATTCATCCCACGGGGGCGTCTCCTGACTACTCTCATCACATCAAAGGTACGCGGTTATGTTCACTGTACCGTCAAGCTCTAGCTCGAGCTCCTGGTCAGGCCTCAAAATCGGGGTCTCGAAAGCTAGGTACAAAAAGATGAGTGGTCGCTCGAGATCAGCTGAAGGTGACCGGTGCCCACTGTAGCATCCGCTACGGGATCCTTGTAGGGCTTGTCGTTGTCATTGTTTCCGGTACGCGTCGGCCTAAAAGGTTCAGCTACTGGCTGCACTGGAGAGGGAATGCGGTCTCGGCGCATGAACTCCTCAAGCTGGTCGTGTGAAGGAGGTAGAACTCTGAAGGGGTCGTACGAACCATCTGGTTGGGTCGTAGCTGAACTAGACGAGGTAAATGGGTCAAAGGAGCGAATAGGGAGCACATCTCCCGAGTACGGGCTGAACTGAAAAGCGGCTCTTGGCACAGGGCGAGGCGGAGAGGGGACACGGTAAGGAGTTGGTCCGTCTCGAAGCTAAGGCTGAGGTTCAAGAGCAATGCCGTTCGGCTCGGCTGGAAGAACAGGGTCAAAGGGTCCAGGAGGCGGATCACCATACTCGATGAATTGGCCATAGATAGTAGCGATAAAATCGTTGCAATCGCCATACAAATAAACACCCAAATATTGACGTCCAACGTATCTCAGCACTAAGGAGGTTGCCTAGTCACACCACTCTTGAGGGAGGGCATGGATCAGATGTACCATCCCGTCAAGAGCACTGACATCGAGGTACTTCACTGTCTCCCATAAATCTTGTGGTAACGCGCGAGGAATTCGACGAGGGTCTCGTGATATGACAATGTGCAGGTACTCCTACATCATCGCTTGGTTGCTCTCATCATCCATTCTATACGATTTTAAACGAATTAAGGACACTGAAACAGTTAAATAACATGTTTGAAATTTCCAACTCCACATACTCGTTTTTGCTTCCCAAAGAGGTTTTATTGCTCACGTACTTGGCAATTCTATTTCACAAAAACGTTTGCAAAAAAGTTCCATCCTTTTCAATTTCCACACCAAAACACAGAATTAGGAAAGGCATTCTAAAGCAATCTAGTTATTCAAGCTACTTGCCAAGCTTTTATCTCTAGACAAGCGCACATAGCAAACTGAATAACTCGATCTTTCTCAGTTTTTCGACTCTACCCAAGTACTAAACCAATAGACTTTCAGGCTCGAGAACTTAACTCGATAACATCAATAAAATAAAACTTAAACAATTCACAAAAATTGAGAATTTACTATTCACGACATAAACTTCGGATTTCTCGATTTCTTGAGTCAAACAAACTCAAAAAATTACGAGATTAATTCCCGGTTACTAAAATCACAAATCAATCATATTCAAACTTTCACATCGAGAATCAGACATTCATAGATAGGTAAACGACTGACTTTGATAAATAGACAGAAAAAGAAAAGTTTTCCAAATATCTCAGAATATTCTAGAAAAATTCCATAAAATCAAATAAATTCACATAAACACGAATATCAACTCAGAAATTTATTCAAGTCTCAACACAGTCTCATGTTGACTCAATACTGCTCGACTTTCAACTTTGAAAAATAAAAATCATCGGATTTTAACGAAAACAGTTACGTTATTCATAAAATAAATCAAAGAATTCAATTATGAAAAAAATCCCAAACCTTAGACAAATTATCTCGGATTAAAGTCTACGTCACTCTTTCTCGTAAAACATGTACATGCTCGGAAAATTATCAAATTTGACAATTTGATTCAAAATAATTCCAATTGTCCAATTACTCGATCAATTTCACTCAATTTCGTTTTTAACTTACAAAATGCTCGATTTTTCATCCTTAACTTAATTTCTTTGTAACTTTTGTATACACTCCGATTCAAGAAATTCAAGAAGATCACTTAGTTATTTTTACTCCAATTTCATTATTTAATCATAAAATTTATCAAACAAAGTCAATAACTCAAAGTCTCATGCTTTATTTCTCCATAACTTTCGAAATTTTCATATATATATATATAGACACACACGCACACACATGCTCGATTTTAAAAATTCAAAGTTCTAATATGCTTAAAATAAATTCAATTTCGTGAATTTATCATCAAATCACTCAAATGAACTCAATAGCAAAAATTCCCAACTTAAAAATACTATGAGATTCGAAATTTTTGGAGTTTAGTGAAATACTTGTCCAAATTCAAAAATTCAAGTTTCTAAGCTCTATTCTACCGCAAATAATTCCAATTTCACTAATCGTTACTCAATTCAATACTTAGAACACATGAATTACAATATCACAAGTTCTAAGGCTCAAATAGTTCGAATTTTTCAAGCTTTTAAGCAAATGAGTTTCTTTCTTCGATTCCTCTTAAACTTAAGCTCATTACATACTCAAATTCACTTATCAATCATCAAATTAAGCAATACTAACTCAAAACATAAAAAATCATCACTTTCTATATATATATAGGGTAAGGATCTGGTGAGAATGAATTTTATATGAGAACGTGAGAATGGTACATTTTAATGCATTTTTATAATATTGCTAATGCATATATTGTAGAAATGACGCATACACAATCTAATGCATAAACTGCAGAAACCTAATTCATAAACATTGTAATGCATCGTTAAATCTGAGCCATTGATCAACAAAAATTAAGGTTCCAGATTTATTCTCATTTCTCACCTAAAATAGCATTCTTACATGATCCTCTTCCTATATATATATATATATCGAATTTTTGGGGAAAAAACAGGATAAAATTCATTTCTTCAATTTAATCACATATTCATGCATAAATCATCATATATCACTCAATTCTATCAATACTTCATCAAAATCATCATAAATCCATCAACTATCCTTAAGCATATTGTTCAAAATTTTTAAGAAAATTGGCAAACAACTCATGCTCTTTATTTCAATCACAGTATCATGCATCTAAATATTCAAATTCATCAATAACATCACAATTTCATCTTCAAGAACATCACACGAAAACTCCTAATTCTTAGGCTATAACTTTCGAAATTTTAAGGGAAAACTTAACAAAAATTTCGACTCTCTTCAATCGATTATTCCAACACTCTTAGATTAATTCACAAACCTCAATTCCACCATAAATTTCCTGATAATAATCAAGGCATGAAATGCCTAAAATCATAGAAATTTTCGGCACTCTCTAGAACTTGATGATCAAATATTTTTCTTCTTCTTTTCATGCATGAAAAACACTCGAGAGTTCAAGAATCAAGACTATAACAAAAGGCTTCAATCCCTTGCTCCATGGACCGATTCGGTCGAACAAAGAGGGAGAGATAGGAAGATCTTTCTTAGCTTAATCTAAGCACAAAAGTATGAGGATGATCAAGCTTACTTGCTTTTGAGAATTCGGTGGATGAATGATAGAATTTTCCACGCAACTTTTGCTTCTTCAAGGTCCTTCAATGGATGGCAATGGTGGTGTGTGATCGACGAGAGAGAGAGAGAGGGAGAGTGAGGTAGTGATGTCGGCGAAGGGGAGGGAAAGATAGACGCATGAGGGAGAGTGGAGAGAAATGAAAGTGGAATAGAAAATTAATAAGGAGAAAGAGAGATGCACCCGGTTTAAATCGCGATATAAATCGCCGGAAAGAAATATTTTCAGGTGCAAAACAACCCTACGTTTTCATTTAACTCTCAAACGACTTAAAACTCACCACGACTCTTTCTCAACGTCGAAATGCTCTCTATTTCGTCTCATACTTCCCCAATTAAATCAAGGATTCCGGAAATCCAGTTTTCAAATCAAAATTTCGAGAAACGAATAAAATCTCGAAAAAATTACTATTTATATTAGGGTTCTTGAAATTATAACTCAAATCTTTCTCAGACAATCTCAAATGACTCTCAAATATATCTCAAAGCTTTTAAAAGAATTTTTATACTCAAAAGACATCAATTAGATGAAATTCGGAAAAACTCGATGAATAGTGAAAATTCGGGAAAAGTTACTATTCATCGAAAAAACGAAATTCCAACTCAGACTCAAACTCATCTAATTATGCTCAATCAATTCATCAGACATTCGATTTGAATAACTGAAATGAGAAAAATCACGTAAAGGCACTCAAGGACATTTTAGTAATTTCACGAGAAAATTTCTTTTCTCAGAACCTTTTATCACACAAAAGCACATTATCAAGGCATATAAACTCAATCAAGATGAACTTAAAGACTTATAAAAGATCGAGGTATTACACTCAGTTTGATGAAAATTGTAAGAAGAAGTTCTCCATGCTCAATGCAAATGAGTATGGCATCCTCCGACTGAAGCACACCAAGCTTCAGAAACCAGAACAGACTGAGCAAAGCTCAACGACAAAGCCAGTAGCTCTTTGAGCTGACTCAGGAAGATCTAAGTTTGCTAGACCCTCTTGGTCCACTGACTCCTCAGCTAGGGATCGACCAAGCAGGTCCGAACCTCAGAAGAAGATCGAAGAAATGACCAAACAACTCGAGGAGATAAACTCCAAGATCGAGAAGTACATGAGGACTAAAAAGAGCAGGCGGAGCTCAACTGAAACCTCCTCAAGGAATCAAAGAGAAGGATGCTTTGAATGCAGGAAGCCATGACACTTCAAGATCGACTGTCCTAATCTCTCAAAAAAGGAGAAAGATGCCCTCCGAGGACAGGCCAAGGATAAAACTAAGGCCATGATCATTGAGGATGACATCGATGACACCGATGTGTTCATGGAGTCAGAAGGAGAGGAAGCCGACTCTCCATCCAGTTCAGAAGGAAAAGACCAATGCTTCATGGCACTGCCTAACGAGTTGACATGTGAGGTAAACTCTTCTTTCCATCAAACTTACAATATTCCTTCTGCTGACCCATGTGCAAAAGAACTAGACGAAGAAGTTGAATCGTCTTGGAATGAAGTAGAAAAACTAAGCAAACTGTGCAATGCTCAAGTTAACCTATGCAAAGCCCTCCAAGCTGAATGTGACATCATGAGCAACGAGTTGATCAGAAGAATCAAGACATAGAGAATCTCGTGGAGGAGAACCGAAGGCTCCATGAAAAAGTTGTTCAGTCAACCAACAGTCAGGTCATTGATGTGTCTTCGACTTTTGGGCCATTTGGCCCTATTTTTCCTATATTTTTTTGTCTGTAGTGTCTGTATGGAGAGGAAAGCAGCTGTTCGTGGGAAGGAAGGTCAGTCCAAGGCAAACAGAGACAAGATGGTTAAAATGGGCAATATTGGAGCAATTCTATCCCACTGCATGAATCTGATTCCCCCAGGAGAAGGACAATACCCTGGTGTAAGGCTAACCGACACATGCAGTAAGTATGACCATGACCGATATCAACAGCCATCCGCTGAAGTCAGATAAGGAAAGATAGGTGGAGGAGATTTGCACGATATTTTGTTGAGAGCCTGTACGAAGAAGTATCTGGAAGCCAGTCAATCACCCAAATCAATCCACCGGCGATTGCCAATTATCAATCTAGTCAATCAAGGATAAATAAAGATTGAGCTAAATATGGTAGCAATCAATCACGCCGATATGGTCTGCCAGAGGATGGTGTTGACGGCTATTGTCCCAGCTATAAAAGTCCAGCAAGTGTGGCTGGCAAAATGTTGGTTAACCCTAGTATTCGATAGCATTCAGCTCAAGATACAATTTACTTTCAGTTCGTTTTACATTTTTCCGCACCAAAAACAATTTACTAGCTTTCATTTCAATTCCTGTCGTGAACAAATCCAAGGCAGCATATGCCTTAGGTATTTTCTTAATTCAAGTATTTCGTATTTTGTGTTATTGATATGTTTATTTAACTTCGTTATTATGCATTTCATTATGTGTGATTAGTTCCCCTTTGGTGAGATTTGGGTATGGGAAATGATTAAGTGTTGATATGTGAAATATTAGTGAGGCATTTGTGCCTTCGGTTGGATCCAATGGTTCCGGAGAGATCTGAGCAGAATTCATGGGCAGTCCTGACCTAGCAGGTGATCTCCACTCGGTAAGGGTTGTACCATGCCAAGAAAAGGCCAGGGCATGACAGACAGCAATGGTCAGTATGCCCATGACCGAGTAGCTGAGCAATACCTTCAATGGTGTTGTAGATCTGGATGGCGAGGAACGGGCAAGGGGATACTGCGTCCTTTCTCGGATTTGGGCTTCTCTAATGGCTATCCATCAACTGTGATGAGGCATAAAGTCATGGTTATTGACCAAGGGACTCACCTCACGCATCGTAGATATATCGATGACCGGTTGGACGTGTTACCGGAAATGGATATCCCGCGAATTATGTCTACTCTATAGGTGCGGAGCTGGGAAGCTTGGAAGAGAAGGTTGGTGAGGGTCATACTTGGAGGGATCGGGTATGACTACTATCTAAAGAGGAGTGAAGCATGGCCTTGTGATCGGGGTGAAGCGTGACCTTTGGACCAAGTGACTACTAGGGATTCAA
Source organism: Schizonepeta tenuifolia (assembly GCA_029490685.1). Taxonomy (NCBI): domain Eukaryota; kingdom Viridiplantae; phylum Streptophyta; class Magnoliopsida; order Lamiales; family Lamiaceae; genus Schizonepeta; species Schizonepeta tenuifolia. The sequence continues at coordinate 13,565,364 of CM055956.1, forward strand.
CCATCCCAAGTGTGGAGCATAAACTCTTGAAATGCCCCAATGTCTTTGGCCAACGCCTTGAGTTTATACAAAATATGGACGAATCTTCAATATGCCCATGACCGAATACACATATCAATGATAATCATGACCTACCCCAAATCTTACCCCTTTTATATTTGATTGTTTTCAAGTTAATTTGTGCAGATAAACAGGATTGGATCGTGACAATCAAACTTGTGCACCTGAAGAGTAAAATAGTTCCTCACTCTCCGTGGAATTGACCCTAGCTTACCGCTAAGACTAACCAGTCCGGTTGTGGGAACATGAGCGTGTACTGTCCGTCTAGGGCATACACAAGTATTTTGATCGTACCATACGACGGGTGCATGTCAGTCATCAACTTGATCAATATGACCAGGACTCAGGCGGAATACATCTCTCAGTTGCAGATGGAGCTGAAGTTTGCACATGAGAAGGTAGTATCCCTTCATACCTCAAGCGAAGCTCTAGAGAGCATGTTAAGCCACCAACGACCTCACAAATGTGTAGAAGGTCTTGGATACAACCCAGAGATGGACACTGGAGCACAACCAGGGCAGTTTGTTAGAGCAACTCAATCACCGACTGAGGCACATCAAGTTCAACTAAAGTCACAGTTGAAGAAACGCCAGCTATTCCTCAGACTTTTGATTCTCTGAAGGACAAAGGAAATAAGGTTCAGTCTCAAGAACCTAAGGAGCATGAGGCTGGTACATCAAGAGATACTGAGAGATCATCAAGGAAGTCTAGACCCCAATGTCTCAGAGTGATGGGGAACAGACAAGGTGGATCTTCACAGCCAAGGCAGAATCAGCCCAGCCGTAGGCCAAACAACTCAGCTCAACATCATCGTCAAAGGCATCCAAACTAGGATAATCCTCACTTCTACCATCAGACATTCCTAGTGCCTCATCACTACCAGCAAACATATCAAGGACATGGAAACCATATAGTGATCAGTTTAATGGTCCTAGTTATCTACAGTATGGGTATGCTCAATGAGCTAGACAATTTGGATCCTCTCCCAGACAGTTCTCACCTCAAAGAAATCGACCATCCCAGCAGAGTCGATACCAAGCTCCACAAAGACATGGTCATCCACCAAGAAATTGGACTGCTCAAGCTCTTAGTCACATTCAGTCAACAGTCTACGTGGATGAAGAAGGAAGAGTGATTCGAACTGATCCCACAGTTAAAGTCATAAAGAAAACTCAAGTCACTAACATATCAGGACCCAACTGAGTGTGGGTGCCTAAATTTATTCTTGTGTTTTGCAGGACTAGGATGAACGGAGGAAAAGAAGAGCTGCGAAGTCAGTCTAGGTACTGGACAACGAATGCTCCAAGAATATAACTCACTGGAGAATCTTCTTACAGACGTCAAGTTTTGAGAGGGAGGAATTGTCACTTTTGGTGATGACTCCCAGAGTCAAACTAAAGGGATTGGTACATTCGAAACCAACTTGGTGACTATTAAAAATGTTTCCTTGGTCGATGGATTGAAGCATAACTTGCTCTCCATAGACCAACTCTGCGATAATGGTTTTTCTGTGAAGTTCGATGCACATGGTTGCAGGGTGAAAGATGTCAAGATCAAGCAAATTCTCTTATTTGGTAGATGATTTTTATCAGGTGGAGTATACTACACAGATTGGTCGAGCAGCTCACCAGAAACGTGTCTTGTATCCAAAAGCAGCTCAGAGATAAGCTGGTTGTGGCACAAAAGACTTAACCACCTCAACTTCAAAATCATAAATAAGTTAGCTCGCCAACAACACGCAGTTGGATACCAAACTTGAAGTACAATCCAACGCATCACTGCAGTGCTTGTCAGCTTGGAAAATTGGCTAGAGCATCATTCCGTCTTAAATTGACGCCCTCCATGGATCGTGTTCTGTAATTGATCCACATCGATCTTTTCAGTCCTGTCACCTCCAAGAGTTTGAGAGAAAATTAATACATTCTCGTAGTCACTGATGACTATTCGAGATACACCTGGGTGATCTCATGGCACATATGAATGAGACGAGGGAATAATTGTCCAAGCTGATGGATAGACTTGCAAACCAACAAGGAAAATCCATTGTATCCATCAAATCTGATCGCGGAACTGAGTTCCTCAATGAGACCATTGATGAGTCTGTCGTTCACTCTCTCAAAATGAATTTGTAGCCTATTCTCATAGCTATATAGATGTCACACCCCGACTCCCGAGGTGCGACTTACGAACAACAATACAACTTAACCAACTAACAATCAACTCAGATACGGGGAACATGCTCGGGGAAACATTAATGAAAAGCAAAAGCATTCGAATAAGGCTATCAAAGACATAATGAAGCAATAACCGAGCATTTTAAACTATATATCAACACGAATGTGATAAGTATTTCAGGTCAACGAGTTCAAGATTTAACAAAACATTTAAAACCATCGAGCACATTGCTCGGAATAAAAAACAAGTATCAAGTGTATATTAACAGAATTCCATTTCAAAAGGGATTGCAGCGGAAACTCGACTCAAAACCCAACACTCACACGTATGAAGACGTGCAAATGCCAGTCTGACATTCAACTCAACAAAACCAAACAGACCACACCACCAAGCCTTTCCTGCCATCGTCATCCCGCTAACCTGCACGTTTAGAAATACACGCAAGGCTGAGTACTTCGTACTCAGTGAACATATGCTGAAAACATTTGGAAAAAGATGCTCTTAAAGCTATATCAATTGAACTTGTCTTGCCAAAGCATCACAAGTACTTAAGCAACTTAAAATGATTTTACTTGTGCATGCTAAAAACATTTTCTTTTAAATAGACTGCGCAGTCAAAACATAATATATACTCAACAGTATGCATCATCTGTCATAAATTCACTCACTGTGCCGAGAAGTAGGCCTCTTTCTCGAACACTGTGACTGGCCTAACCGTAGCAAGGCTCACAGTCACCTCAACATTTAACATACCACACGTGGGTTTCCTGCTTTTAACAGGATGATAATATCTCAAACAAACAGATGATAACACATACCAACTCAATAAAAATGGCAAGTCAATCGCATTTTAAAAATCACATAATAATACTCAATAGTATAATAACATTCATTGATAGTTTTGGTTCAGAAAAGCCCACCTGACTTCCGACGTTCTAGCTAGGCGGCTTAAGGCTATCTGTCCTCGCTTATCTTCTCGTCTGGCTTGATCCTTCACAGTTCGACATCGATAAAGAAGATAAGATATTACGCAAAGACGGATATTAAACGTTGGTCTCGACTGAAGGACTTCTATTTGAGTCGTTTCTCTCAAAGCTATTATTTTCTAAAGGTCTCGCATTCTCGTCTTTGAGCCATTAACACTACTCGATGATTGGTTAATACTACTAACCAATGTCTTAGCACTTCTTGCTTTAATTATGAAAGGGCGTCTATCAAAATTCTATTACTCGAGCTTTCTTTTATAAACTTAATCAATTCTTGATTTAATTAACAACTCAATAGCTCAATTATTTTGCATACAAACAAACTTAATAATTCTAATATACCCCGGAAAAATTCTTCTGTCTTAAAAATTTAAAGTTAATTAAAATTATGGCTTTGCACGCTTAAGCTCCCGATTTTCAATTCTAAGACTAACGGTGAAATCCGTTTCCAAAAATAATTTCCAGAAATCGGACGAACGACTACTGTATTAGGGTTTTTTGCGTCCGTTAAGTTTTTCGCCCGGAAACTCGGAATCGAATTCTGTTAGAATTTACATTCACTTTTTCTTCGAGATGAGTTCACCCGAGAAAGTTAATTTTTAAGATTTTCCGGATGAATTTTGGACTGTGACGTCCCGACTTTTTCTCGGATTTTTAAAAACGAATTAGTTTTTCCGAGTACGTAAACTATTTCTAATCTAACGGACGAATTAGATTTCGTAAATTCCGTAACTAACTAGAAAAGTATTTCTCAACTTTTAAAACGGCGTTTAAGAGCCGGAAACGAGTTTTTATCGTCTAATAATCCCTCGCCAAACGCAACCTTAATGAATCACTATACTTGTAGGATATTTTCTCTTACTTTATGACTCACTATAGTGAGACATCCACCTCCCTCACATCTCCCTCAAAACCGCCACCCTCCATGCTCCATTCACTCTCATTTTTCTCTCAACTTCTTCCATTGGAGCTTCAACTTCAAGCTTTTCTCAAGCAATCAACTCTTCCATCTACCGATCAAAGTCCAATCCGAGTTTATAATACGAAACGTGAGAACTTCGTTCATCATTTGAACCGAACAAATCTCTTTTCCCCCATTTTTTTATTTTTGTTTGAAAATTGAGGATTTAAATGGCATGTTGTCCTTTGATTGAATCATGTTCCACGACGTTTAGAATCAGGTTCTACGGATCAAATCATTAAGAAAATCACACCTACATGTTCTAGGATATTACCGAAAATTTGTAGAATTTGGGGCTTTGATTCGTGTTCGATTTTATCGAATTAATGATAGATTAGTGTTCCGTATGTTGTTAATTAACTCTATGAATTGTTTTAGATTTTTCTAAAAATAAAATGTGAAACCTAAGAGACGATTTAGGTTAGTAAATGTTAAGATATGCTCGATTGTTTAATGGAAATGAGTTATATGATGCATGAGGACGAATATATATTAATTTGAGAATTTTCTAAAAATAAAACGAAAAAGTGTAAGAGACGAAGATGTGGTGATAAGTCGAGGCTCGATAACATTTTGATAATATGATTTATATATTAGTAATGCTCGTTAGATGATAATCGTTGTCGTAAAATTTGAATGAAAATGGAGAATGTAGAATTTTACGTAAGAGACGAACGACGGTCGATAAGTCGGGAATAAATGATGATATGAGGTTATGATTTGTGTAATAATGATTCTCGATAGATAATGAACGATAGTGTAAAATTTGATCAAGTTCTAATGACGTTGGAATTTTCATAACAGACGAAGACACGAGCATAAGTATTGATAGAAAAATCGAACCAAGGAAATATTTTGATATTAATGATCGTTAGTGATAAATGAACAACTTTGTAGTTGACGATATTCGCATTCGAGTTATTAAATGTTAAGTGATAGTTGTAAACGAGGAGTAGAGACGAGAAGTGAAATTGATTTGGTATAGTAATTGATTAGTTTTGAAAGACGAGGTTTTAATCGTCGTATTAGTAACCGAGAAATGAGAAGGAGTACGTCGCGTATGAGGTTAAGTGTTAACTGCCTTGAGGTATAAATTTCATAAGATTTTAAGTGCGATAGCATAAAACGAACCGAGGAAGTCATACGTCGAAATATACGAGCTCTAGGGCTAGTTCGGGCATTTCTGCAACGTTTCACGGAAACTGCAATATCGCCTAGCTCGCTTAATGAAATCGAGATCCGTGAATTGAAGAGTAAACTAGACATCCGTGGCTTTCTTTTGGTACAGAGCACATCCCCTATTTCGAAATCCCTTGCTCTGGGTGAACTTACTGATCTGTACAGTTTGTTCCAAGATGTAGTTTCCTAAGTTGAATTCTTTTCAACTTAGTTCCTTTTGATCTTTTGAGTCGATATAAGCTATCGACTATCATTAATTGCTGACCTCAGTGTCGAGTAAGAACCCGAGCAAGTTTTAAACGAGAACTATTCGGGCCTCGTTCTAGATTAACTAAAAAAATCTAGTTAAGCGTGCAAATGCCTAAAACTTAAGAGCTTAAAAGATTAATTCGATTTCAGTTTCGATTTCCATTTCTTCTATCGACTCAACAACTTATCGTTGTTTTATTATTTGCGTTTGAAGGAGGAGAACAAGAATAGAAGACAGGATAGAAGACGAAAGTATGAGTAATAGTTCTGTAAACGAACGAGGTGGGCTTTCTAAAACCAAAAACTCCGATGAATGCCATTACTTATGAAGTAATATTATGTGGGCTTTTCGAAAGTGTATCAATTACTGCCTTATTTATATGCGAGCGTTGCTCGAAGGTGTTTACGTTTTGCTTTAATAAATTAGTATTAAAGTATTTATATGCGAGCGTTGCTCGAAAGTGATTACGTATTGTTTTAATAAGTGAGTATTAAAGTTCTATCAGTGCTTTAATGAATTGTTTATGTGAATTCTATTATGTCTCTCTGCGTTAGCCCTCAGGTGCTAACCAGAGTATTGGATTCTGAGATAGCCCTCAGGCTGCTATCCAGATAATTCCAACTAAACGATCAGATTCTGAGATAGCCCACAGGTGCTATCCAGAGGGACAGTTTCTGAGTTAGCCCTCAGGTGCTTTCCAGACGATCGGATGTGAGTTAAAAATTCACAGTGTGTCATATAGAAATTAAGTTTATAACAGTAAGAGTCTTATACGAATGTTTATGAAAAGATGTTTGATTATTTAATAATAAAAACTCTTGTGAGTTATTTTCGGCATTGTGCCCACTAAGTACTTTTGTACTTAGCCCTGCATGTTTATTTTTGAATGTGCAGGTTGAGTGACGAAGGCGGAGGGGGTTGAGTAAAGGTCGTCTTTAAAGAAGTAAAGTTAATTGAAGCCTTGATTTCACATTCGATATGTGTTATCATTTTCTACGTTTTTTCCGCTGCCAATTCTGTAAACTAGTTTCAGTTAGTATATAACTTTAGATCTAAGTTTCTTTCTTTGAACTTAGTCTCTTTTAAGAACAACTATGTTGAGTGATCCTTCGTGATCGACTCTTTCTTTCACTAAGTAAAGTCGGTTCTCTTATTAATGTAAATCCTTTCGATTTAAGTTGTTTACACTTTAAACCTAGCTTTCATTGATCAAACTTTGTCGAGCGATCTTCCGAGATCGACTCCTTTTTTATTCAATGAAGTCAAATTCATAGTAGTTTATGTTACAAATATCGTTTATTCAGTAGTTTTCCCTTTCTTTCCCGTTTCTTTATTCCAATCCCTAGTCGCACCCCGGCTTTGCCGTCCCTCGGGAGTTGGGGCTGTGACAAATTCTTCACGTTATCACTAATATATTCACTCAAACATATTAGTTCAATTGCATAATAATTCCAAATAAATCAAACACATTGTTTCAAATTCAATCACATTTCAAGACATATTAACATTTACTCAATTTTTATTTTAGAACTTAATTCAAATAAGAATTCTTTTTTTTTAAAAAAAACTCAAACAATAATATTTGTCTTTCTCGACTTATAAACAACACTTTTCCAAACTCGATGTCTTATGAAACCTATTATAATTTTTTACTCAATTAATAAAAATTCTTTTTATTTATTAAATTCTTATGAAATAGGAATTTCATTTCTATTTTTAACTCGATTTTTATCCTTGACTATTACTCTTTCGATTATTACCTCGACAATTCTTCTCGATTTATTTTTAATTCACACGGCTTGAAAAATAACTTACTTAATTAGTTTAATTAATTATTTTCAAAATCATTACTCGATATTTTACTCGTATTTTATTCCATTATTTTCTTGATTAAACTATACGAGTATTCAACTTAACTCGTCTAACACTTTTCTTCGACTCGATTAAAACTTTTCTTCACTTTCTTATTATTTTATTCTCTTTATTTAAACTCATTTTTCTTGACTCTTATTTATTTAATTAATAAATTTCTTTTCTTCTTTCATTTACTAGATCAAGATTAATTTCTTAATTAATATTCTCCTTTATTCTTCAATTAATTTTTTATTTCAATAAAAACTAGTTCATCTTATTAATTTGATTATAAAATTTCTTTTTGATTTAATTTAATCAAAACTCAAATCTTCAAGATTTAATTTATGAACACTTAGAACACTTAAAATATTTACTAGATATATTTTTCTATGTATTTTTCAATTCTTAACATTTTTAAAGCCTTAAAACTTCATTCTTTTATCACAATAAATCCTATCTTCATCTAGGATTCAAATTAACACATTAATACACATCAACATCATTTTAACATCAAAATCATTAAATCATCATATAATTATTTTCTTCAAAAATCACATGCATGTATCGATTTTTCTCATACTTAACAATATAAAAGATTAAATCATCACATTTTATAATAATCTCATGCTCAAAACATCACTTAAATCATCAACAAAATCAACAAAATAATTTCTCCTTCTTGCTCAAAAACTCACGACATTAGGGTTATTTTTAGGGCATTTTATTTCTCAAATTTTCATGCACATATATTCATTCAAAACATGCTCAAAAACATATATCAAGTATCAAATTCATCAGAGAACATAATAAACGATTTTTCCTTATTTTTACCTAATTTTCGGTATTATTCAAAAATTAGGGTTTTTAATTTCTTCTTTTTCTCTTAATTCATCGATTAAAACCTAGAGTTTGATTCTCCTATCGATTTCTCCTCACTTAATCTTCATATCGATAACCTAGGTTTGCCTAAACATAAAATAAATACCATGCATGCATGTTTTCTTTCTTTTAGGGCTTATAGAGATACATATATACAAGAAATCAAATTAATATCATACTTTAGAAAATAAATGGGATTTTCTCCTCTTGATCTTCTTGAAACCGAAATGATGTGGGAAAAGGGGATCAACTTCTAGCTTGGATTCCTCTTGAAAGAACTTGTCTTGAATCCTCAAGAAAATACGAAACAACAATTAATCATCCATTTCTAGGGCTTAAGAGCCGAAATTATGAAGAAATTTGGATGATTTTGGAAGTTTAATACTCAAAAATTGGGGAAGATCAATACCTTTAAGATTAGGGCTTTGGAAACTTGATGATGGATTGATCCTCACTTGATCTTCATGATGGATTAGAGCTTGATTCTAAGCTTGCATGGAAGAAATTTCAAGTGTGTGAGGTGTGTGTGTGCTCACGGCAAGGGGGAGAAGGAGAGAGAGATTTTTTTCTTCTTTAGCTTTCTTGAGAGATTTTCGAAAGAGAGAGAGAGAGAGATGGATTGAATGAAAACAATTCTTCTTTTGTATGGAGAGAGTGAGAGATAGATGGATGAAAGAGTTTCTTCTCTTACATAGTGAGAAATCGAAAAAGAGAGAGATAGGTAGATTGCATGTACTCATTCACCTCATTTGATTTTGTCAAGATTTTCATCCAACAAATAGAATAATAATGATGATACTTGGTGATGGAACTTGGATAAAGAGTGATAGATGGAATTGATGGGATGTTTGTATGCTTGGAATCTTTCATCACAATTTACTAAGATTTTGCTAAGGAATAATCATGATGAATTCCACTTAATAGGTTTAGAGAGAGAGATTACGGAGAGAGATGGGAGAGATGGCGGTAGAGAGGGAGAGAGATGAGTGGGATTTTTCTCATTATTTTATTACGGGTATTATTTACCCGGTCGTAAAAAGTTTTCCGGATAAAAGGTCCGTATTATTCCATTTATGCTAAAAACGGGTCTAATTTCTCTTCATCTCATTTCCTACATTAAAAACATCTCAAACCTAATTCACGTCTCAAAAAATAAATTATGGATTCCGGTTATTTAATTTTTAAGTCTAAATTCCATATAACGAAGAAAACTTAAGAATTAGTCGGCTTATTAATCCTTTAATAATTCAATTCTTGTAACTCTCTCAAATTATCTTGGATAAGCTTCTATCTTATCTCATTGATCTTAGAATAAATTCTAGGTTCAAAGATTTTAATTAAAATCTATTCTAAGTTCATCGGCGCATAGCAATTTCTCGGTTATCAACATTATTCACTTCCAATCAAAAATCTTCGGAGTTTTTCTGAAAATCATTTTCGTACTCATTCTCATACAAACAAGCTCAATATATGCATCACATTATCATTTCAAGAAATAGGGACAGATAATCTCATGTAAAAACACATAAGGGCATTTTAGTCATTTTACTCATTTCTATTTATTTAGAAAAAAATTTATTCCTCAAATCTCGTCATTTAAACTTATAAGGTTATTTAATACGCTCTCTAATATTATAGAAGTTCGGGGTATTACAATAGATGACAAGTAAATACAGGGTCGATCCACAAGGAGTTGTTTGTCACTATCTCTTGAATCCTTCTCCATCTAGTAAGTAAGAAGGGTTTCGGTATGTTGCTCACTAAGGCTCTCTTGCCCAACACAAAAACTAAATAAACACTAAAAAGAAACAGAAAACTTGATCAATAATAAAAACAACTTGATCTAGACAAAGACATTATTAAGTGAAAATACTATCTTGGTCATTCGTGCAAATATATTCATCACATGCATGCATCGTTGGTTATTGGACATGAATGTTGAGATCCCTTTTTACTTGTCACGCTCTCAACAAACCCTTCCATGCCCTATCCTTACTTAGTTGGCGACGCACCGCCGACTCTCTACTTCTCAATTGATTAGTGATCTAATATGTCTTAAGTGATTAACGACTTGTTAACCCCATAATAATATTACACAATATTGGAACAATCACATTAACATATCAGGAATACATGCATGCAATTATCAAGTACAACTTAGACCTCTCAAGCTTTGGGATTCACTTAATTGTCTTTCCCAGATAAAGTATAAAACTTTAGCTCGACATGAATTTAAATACGTAAACACAAATAATTGAGGAACTCATAATAAAAACTATATTAAAACTTACGAAGTATTCAACAGGAAATAAATCCGGCCAAAAGTGCCAATCGGAAATAGTACGACAAAACACGAAATAAACTTGCCCTTAGGACTTGTCTTTTCCTCACAACTCTCGTAATAAAAACAGGGAAAGAAAGGATAAACTCACCGAACTCCTCACAGCAGCTGGGCATCACATATATATATAGTTGAGCGCTAGGGTTTGGGCCCCCGGTCCTTAACATGGTAGGATTCCATGAGCTACCTTATGATGCAAGTAATTACTTGATAAGCATGACCCCAACAAGGCTTGTCACATCTATCTTCAAGAGATCCCTTCCGAATCCTAATTCTAGTCGTATAAGGAAAGATATTTAAGTTAGATCATCTTTTCCTTATCCTTCTAGACTTCGGAGAGAAACATTGTCACTTGCCCAAAGCACTCTGCCATCTTGATCAGCTTACGTCCTGCCCTGTTGTGCTTTCCATAAATGAAGCTTCTTGTTTTGCCCAGAATGCACATGCCGGACAACAGACCACCACCTGCCCAAAGTATGTCCTCCTAGACACTAAAACTAAACAAAACACATACAAAAACTCGATCTAAACTATCTAAAATAGACGTAAAATAGACCCAAACTATCTAAAATAGACGTAAAATAGACCCAAACTATGAACTCATCATGCGCACACACTTAACCCACACTTGTCCTCAAGTGTGCACAGACGACTTGCCCAAGACACAAACAAAAGAACAAAACAAAAGACTCAAAAAAGATTAGCATAGAAACATTAGTCAAAACAATATAACATTTTTTGAAGAATCTGCAAGTGAACAGAAAAGAGAATGCACAGCTATCAAACAAGTCAAGATAGAATCGTGAGCTTTAGGATATCTTTACCGCACTCATCACTCTTGTATTTAGGTTTATTATTACTCTCACATATCATCTTAATTTCGGTTTCACCATAGGCTTGTCTGCCCTTTAAATCTAAAGCTCTTATTTTAAACCTCAAAACTCATCATTAGGTCATTGTTTGGTTGTAACAACTTAAGGCAAAAGGTAGGAAGTATTTAGATCTTGGCTAAGGTCATTTGAACTCGTACTGGGCAACATCATATTCCCAGCTTCTTAATCCCTTACCTTAATTATCCAGGTCTAAGCTATAACCTTTATAGTGGGGAACTTATCATTTTTTCTCTTTTCATTTTTTTTCTATTCCCACACTACTTTCACTTCTTTATTTTAATTGGGCAAAACCCAACTATCAACACAAAACCTCTCATTCTTGCCCAGGATATACCCTTATCATCTTCTTCCTGCCCTTATTTTCTTCTATTACCCAAGTTCTTAATACTAGGTAGGCTCAATACTTCAAGGCAATATTTAAGTGATAGAAAGAATTATTTCAGCTCAAAGAGGTTGATCAAAGGATAATGATAAAAGGTAGTCAAATTAAGCTCAATGGGCTAGTGAAAGAAACTGTCTAAATTATCTAAGCTCAGAGGTCAAAATTATTCATCAAAGTACATGCAAGTTCTAGTTCTTCCTAATCAAGATGTCTGAAATCATTTAAGCTCAAATCCTCACAAGGTAAGCCCACAACTCAATCCATCATACAGGTCATCTTCTAGCATGCATAAACTCAACACTGTTCAACAACCAGCAATTAAGCACATAAATCATCATACCATCTTGCCCAACTACTTCATGTTGATCGACACAACTTTTTAAAAACACACGGCACAAACACCCCACGCACACATTTTGCTTATAGCAAAGTCCATCCATGGAGGCCTTTACCTTGGACTAAACCAACTTATTTACAAACATTTAGCCTCCCTACGCACACACTTTGCTTACAGCAAAGTAGTGGACGTAAGAAAATCAAGACTCACAAACAAAACAAACTGAGTCATTCGCCCATCTCACCACACATTTTGCAAGGCAAAATGTAGGTGAGGTATTCGGTGACTCCACAAACTCTATTAACACAAGAAAAAACACTTAAACACCTAAAAAAACTAAAACCTAATCTAAAACAACTATGGAGGACATACTTAAGCAGATGGATCAAAGACTGACCCAATTTTCAGGTGGCGGGAAATGCTGTTGAGAGTAGCCTGCATGATCAACTGCCCATCACGCAGCTCCTTGAGTAGCTCCTCGGTCTTACCCAGTCTTTCCAAGACTTCCTTCTTCTGGGCAGAGGAAGATTCAACTTCTTCCTTATCTTCATCTTCTTCCTCATCAATCACTATCTTCTTGGCCAGCCTGACTGACTTCTTTAGTGCCAAACGTGTTGTTGCCAGTTGATCCTTCTCATGTGCCTCTAGAATGTACCATCCTTTTCCACTCTTCACAACCTCCTTCATTTTGCTCAACCTCTCCATGTTGAGCACATCAGCTGGAGTGACCTCGAAATCCTTCACCTCATCCTGAAGCTCCAACCTCTCAATGTAGGCAGTGATAAAATGCCCACACGAGTACTTCTGCCCTACATTGCCCATGACTGCCCTCAACTGCTCCATCAAGAAGGCCTCAGAGTTAAGCCTCTTCTTGGTCAACATACAGAATAGTATATAGACCTCCTTGTTGGCCAACGAGTTCCCACTATCTCTCTTGCCATACATGTTGTAAGCAAGAATCTTGTGGGCAATGCGGAGGGCTGGTGTCTTGAAGTCTGATTCCTTGTTGTCCCCAGATCTAAACTCCATTCCAACACCCACCTCATTCCATATCCGAATCCACTCCTCCTTAGGAGAATTCATCGGAACCTTTTTCATAGTCTTCCTAAACTCCGGCTGCTGCAACTCCATCATGGTTGTGAACCCCAAAATTTGGTTCAAATCATTCAACCCAGCAACCAAAGGCTATCCATTCAACATGAACTCAATAGAGGATGGGTTTTCTTCCCCATCAAACACGAACTCCATCGACCCATACACCTCTCTCACCAAGTCCTCATAGATACAGCAGGGCATCTTCAGAAAACGCTCACATCCACACCCATCAAAGAGTGCTCTCATCTCCATAGAAATTCCCAGGGAGTCCAGGTCATCAAAATTAACCTCCCTGGGCACGAACACCTTCTTGGCCGTTAGATCTTCAGCCTTCTTTCTCTTTCTCTTGCCTCATGACTCAGAATCCTCCTTCTTAATTTTCCGAGCAGCGGAGCGTGTTATTCTCTCCCCACAAACTGCACATCCTCATCATCCTCAGATTCTATAGTTTTTTACTTCTCCTCCTTCTTCTTGGAAGAAGGTGTAGAAACCTTCTTGTCTTCAGTTGAAGATTCTCCTCCCAGCTACGAAGCGGTGTCAGAACTAGCCACCTTCGCTTTCTTCTTGGCCTCTTTCTCAGTCTAGCCTTGCTTTCTCTTCTCTCTTCATTTCTCCATATTCTTATCCACCTCTGCGAACAACTTATCAAGAGATCATCAGACTTCTTCTTGTTTCATGTTCCTCCACTACCTCGTTCACCACCTTCATCACTTTATCCTTCTCCTACTTCTCTCCTACATTCCCCTGTTTAGCCGGTGAGTTCTCTGATGCAGCTTCAACAGGGGGCTTCTCCATTGTTGAAGAAGTTCCAACCACCGGCACAGTGTTGCTCGGAATCACCACTCCTTCGCTCGAGACCACCATCATCTCAGCAAGAGCTTCTCTGATCTGCTTCTCCAACTCAGCAGTAAGAGGGTATGGCACAACCCAAGAAGTTGGATTTTCTGAACTTAGTGGCGTTGGTGACGGGGCCAACTCGTGGTCTGAAAGATCGATTTTAGGTTCCGTGAGGGATTTTATTAAGCTTGTTTTTAGGACGAGTAGAAACCATTGTGAGAGAAATTAGGGTAAATTTGGGAACGAAAAATTAGAATACCGAAATTGAAGGATTGAGGAGAGATAGTGGGTTATGGCAGTTTGAATTCAAAAATAACGTGGGGAATTGGAAGAGTTTGAGGGATTAGACGTGGTAGAGTGGTTGACGGCTGTAGGGCTAGGGCTAGGTTTTTAGTGCATCTGTCACATCACACGTGATATGGCAGTTACTGTCCCATCTGCATTATTGCCCAAGTCCATCGCTTAGCCCAGAGCGCCGCACTTGCCCTCCTGCGCACACACTTTGCTTAAAGCAAAGTGTTAAATCATCCTTCTTCCTTCGCCCAACACCTGTTTCCTACATATCACGAACAAACCACCATATGCAAACCAAAAACTCTCCTATCCTATGGTTAAATAATTCTACCCAAAATCGGAATTAAAATACGCCTATATTTGATGGAAAATATTAAAATACGGCTATTTTAATCCCTATCTTCCCTTTTTTTTAACAAATTAATACGAAAAAAAAAACATATCTGGTTGCCTCCTAGCCACTGTCCCAGTTATCATCGTGAGCACAAAGTCCACCTTGCCCAAGTTAGGGCTCAACATCGCAGAGAAATTTCAGATATTCCTCTGGTTTCTCCATAACTTGACCAAAGAAGGCCTTCAACCTTTGTCCATTAACCTTGAAACCTTTCCCGTATTGGGATTCATCACTTCCACAACCCCATTAGGATACAAGGCTTGTACTTCAAATGGACTAACCCACTTGGTTGACAATTTCCCAGACATGAGCTTAAACTTGGATTGGTACAACATAACCTGTTGCCCACGTTCAAACTCCTTAACTTTGATCAACGCATCATGGGTTTTCCATCCGTTCCTTATATAATACCGAGCTATCACAAGAATTAAGTTGAATCTTCTGAAGTTCCTGCAGCTAAAGCTTCCTAGCTTGGCCAGCCTAATCCCAATCATAATTCATCTTCTATACTGCCCAATATGCTCAGTTTCCTATTTCCACAGGCAAGTGGCACATCTTGCCAAAGACCATCTTATATGGAGACATCCCAAATGGAGTTTTAAACGTTGTCCTATATGCCCACAATGCATCATCAAGATGCAAACTCCAATCCTTCCCAGTTGGGTAAACTATCTTCCTTAAAACAGCCTTCACAATGTGATTAGACAACTCCGCCTGACCATTTGCCTGCGGATGGTAAGCATTTGAAATCCAATGATGAACTTCATATCTGCTTATTAACCCTTTAACAGCTCCATTACAAAAATGTGTTCCTTGATCATTTATAATTGCCCTGGGCATACCGAATTTGCTGAAGATATTGCCCTTTAGGAACTCCACAACAACCTTAGAATAATTGGTTGATGTTGCCTTAGCTTCCACCCATTTGAAAACATAGTCCACTACCAACAGTATAAAGATTCCCTCTTGAGTTGGGCAATAGCCCCATGAAATCCATCCCCATATATCAAAGACTTCCACGGGCATTACTGGGGTCATGGGCATCTCATTTCGCTTACTGATGTTGCCCCCGAGCAGGTATGATTGAAACTTTTTAAACGCAAAAACCATAGCTAATAGCTCCTTCTCCGTGGTCAAGTAATTGCATTGGGCAGGATTAAGAGTCTTAGAAGCATAATATATAACATGATTCACCTTCCCACGTTTCTGCCCAAGGATAGCTCCCACGGCATAGCCACTCGCATCACACATCACCTCAAATGGCATCCCCCATTGGTGGTTGAATAATAGGTGCTGATACCAAGATTTTCTTCAACGTATGGAATGCCTTCTTACAACCTTCATCAAAGTTCCACTCCACTTCTCCTAGTAACAACCTTGTCATAGGTTGTGCGATCTTAGCAAAGTCCTTGACAAATCTTCTATAAAAACCTGCGTGCGCAAGAAAGCCACGCAGCTCCTTCACATTGCGCGGGTAAGGCAACTTGCCTATAATATCGATCTTCGCCTTGTCAACCTCAATAAGCTGAAATATAACATGCATAAGAACAATGCCTTCCTTGACCATGAAATGGCATTCTCATAATTCAACACCAAGCTTTTGTCTACACACCTCTTCAATACCATCTCAAGGTTGCTCAAGCACTTGTCAAAATCCAACCCATAGACAGTAAAGTCGTCTATAAACACCTCTATACATGTCTCGAGCAAATCAGAAAATATACTCATCATGCATCTTTGGAACGTGCCGGGAGCATTGCACAAACTAAAAGGCATCCTCTTATACGCAAATGTACCAAATGGGCAAGTGAAAGTAGTTTTGCCCCGGTCCTCCTCCGCGACCCAGATCTGCATATAGCCCGAGTAACCATCCAGGAAATAAAAATACTTATTTCCCGCCAACCTTTCTAGCATCTCATCAATGAAAGGCAACGGAAAATGATCCTTTTTTATCTTCTGATTCAACTTCTTATAATCGATGCATACTCGCCAACCTGTCTGCAACCTCGTAGCTACTAACTCTTTCTGCTCATTCTCCACCACTTGAATACCTGACTTCTTGGGCACTACATGTATTGGACTAACCCATCTACTATCTGAAGCCGGATAAATGATTCCCAGATCCAATAGCTTTAAGATCTCCTCATCACTACCTTCTTCATTGCTAGATTCAATCTTCTTTCAGGATCTCTGATGGGCATTGCATCTTCCTCGAGCAAGATATGATGTCTGTACACAGTGGGATTCATGCCCCTTATATCAGCCAACGTCCATCCAATAGCCAATTTATACTCTACTAGAACTTTCTTCACACGTTCCTCTTCCTCAATAGACAGTTCCACACTTATGATCACTGGTAGTGTTTCGTCTTCTCCCAAATAGATGTATTTCAAAAGACTGGGCAATGACTTCAACTCCAACTTCGGTACCTTTTCAATCGATGGCAACAACCTGTCTTCCTGCTTCAATGTCGGTATCACCAACGGTTCTACCCTTCATAGAAGTTCTGCATCTGACCTCAAATAATGCACTGCCTCAATCAGCTCAATAGAACCATCTTGGGCAATAACCTCAGTTAGGCCAATCTGAAGTACCACATCCAGCTTATCTTCAATAGTTATTTGTGGCCAAAATTCATCCACCATCTCGTCAATCAGGTCAATACTCTGTACCAACTCTGTATCATTGGGCTGCTTCATGGTGTTATAAATATCGAACGACACCACTTCCCCTCCAAACTCACACGTTAGCTTCCCCGTATCACAGCTGATTCTAGTGCGAGCAATCTTCAAGAATGGTCTGCCCAACAACAGTCGATTTATCTGCCAATTGAATAGCCACTCTAGTGGATTTAAGTGGCCCTTATCCTCAGATCATCATACATTGACTTGGGCATGGCATTAATCAATTCCCCGAGATCAAGCATAGTCTTCTCAATCTTCATATCCCTAATTATGCAGGGAATATAGAACATCCCTAGGTTAGTGCACTTGGTCAGCATGGGGGTGTCTTTTAACACTGAAGATACATTCTCACTAACTTGAAACCTCGCATAATCTGTGTACTTAACCTTCCGTGTACACAACTCCTTCAAAAACTTAGCATACTTGGGCATAGACTGCAAAGCGGTCAAGAGAGGTATGTTGACCTCTACCTTCTGAAACATGCTAGTCAATTCCTTCATCTCTTGTGTTTCCTTATCTTTGGCAAACCTACTATGGTAAGGAGCCTTTGGCTCATAAGGTTTTGACTTCTTTGCATTTTTTACATCTCTCATTGCCTTAGCTCGACTCTCAGCAGCATCGAGCTCAGCTTTCCTCCTTATTTCTGCAGCATCTCTCTCAACCTGTGCCCTTTTCTCAGCTGACACCTCTTGCCATAACTCCTCAACATCACCTGATCCCATAGTCGCCTCTTCATACTTTTCTGGATCAACTGCATCTTCTTGTTCAACTTCTGTGTCGTGCCCAAAAGACTTCTGTTGTCCCGGTATAGCTCTTTGAGGTTCATAATGATCAGGCACACTTACTTCAAGAAATTTAGCCCCACTGTGTAGCGTAATGGCATTCACTTGAGCCTTCTTAATCTCCACTTGTGATGGGAGTTCTCATTTCCCAACATTTAGCATTGTCTTAATTTGAGAGATTGACTCTACCGAGTGGCTCAAGGTTCCATTGATATCTCTCATTCCACCCCTTATCTCCATGCGAAAACTATCCAACTCCTGATACCCCTTCCTTTGTTCAGCTGCAAGCCTTTCCACTTCACTCCTTAAAGTATCCCTTAGTTAATCTCTATTATGTGGTGGTACATAGGGCTACTGTGGTGGTTGCCCATGTTGAGGTGCATTTAGATAGTTATTGTTTCCATATCTCAAATTATCATTGGACCTCCATGGTCCATTGTTATAGTTTCTTCGTTGCCCATTATCTCTATGCTGGTACTGTTGCCCAACAACATTAACTTCTTCATCTTCATACAACGATGGGCATCGATCAATAGGATGTGTATTAGCAGCACATAACTTACACTTCATAATGCATTTCTTTAGATCTGACCAGGATTTTCATTGCCAACAACATTGTTCTTGTTCTGATTCATCATCTCCTTCATCATCGATATCATGATATCAAATTTAGGATCGCTGCTGGTCGGCTCATGCGTCCTGGGCACGATCATCTTATCTTGGTTTCTCTTCCTGTTTGCCATCTCCGCAAATAGCTTGAATATTTCACTAGGAGGTTTATTTATGACATTGCCTCTACAGGCTGCATTTATTCAAGCTCGCTCAGACTGCCTCAATCCATTCATGAAAGCATTAATTAGATCCTTTTTACCCAAAACCGTGTTGAGGACACCTAGCAATTAGCTTCTTGTACCTAGAGTGGTAATCATAGATAGATTCCCCATTTCCCATCTCGATGTTCTGAATAGTTGCTCTTGCGTTTTAGATCAGGCAAAAGGGTATTATTGCTCAAGAAACTTTTGTTTCATCTGTTGCCACGATGTTATGCTACCTGCAGGTAATTAGTACAACCATTCCCTCGTCCCATCTTGTAGTGAAAATGGGAACGTCAAGAGACAAATGTATTCTCTAAGTGTGTTCTGTGCGGTAGTAGTATGCACAATTCACATTACCATCTCAAAATCATGTAAATAGCGCTGCGGATCTTCTCTAGGCAGTCATTGAACTTGGGCAAGATCTATATCAGAGAATGCTTCAGCTCCCAAATTTCAATGATAGCGAACAAAGTGATGCCCACTAGATTCAAATTGACATATGTTGGAAACATGATTTCCTTCATAGTCTTTTCAGGATCTTGTTGTTGCGCCATCTCCTCTTCTTCAGACTGTTCACTATCCAAAGTTTGTGGTAATGACCTATCCCTTTCACTTGCCAGTCTTTCCAACACTCGTGCACATTTTTCAGCTTCCCTCTTTAGTCTCTTCTGTTCCTTGATGTACTTCTCCGATTCAGGATGATACGTCAATTCACCATAGATCCAGACAGGGTCAGAGCCAAATATTCACAGGGTCTCTCCCTCAAGAGACAGTTACAAAATCAGCTCCCCGACAACAACGCCAATTTTGATGAGGTTGTCATTCGTTTTCTCAAAATGAATTTGTAGCCTATTCTCATAGCTATATAGATAGCAAGTAAGTACAGAGTCGATCCACAAGGAGTTGATTGTCACTATCTCTTGAATCCTTCTCCACCTAGTAAGAAAGAAGGGTTTTGGTATGTTGGTCACTAGGGCTCTCTTGTCCAACATAGAAACTAAATAAACAATGAAAAGAAACAGAAAACTTGATCAATAATAAAAACAACTTGAATTGGACAAAGACGTTGTTAAGTGAAAACACTAGCTTGGTCATTGGTGTAAATATATTAATCACATGCATGCATCGTTGGTTATAGGACTTGAATGCTAAGATCCCTTTTTACTCGTCATGCTCTCAACAAACCCTTATCCTTACTTATTTGGTGATGCACTGCCGGCTCTCTACTTTGGGTAATACCTCTGTCAGAGTCATCATTCAATTTCTTGCCCAAAGAGCATTACAATCTAGAAAGGCCCAACAAGGAATCATCACGTCTTGCCCAGCAAGTTAGACACCTTCCTCTAATACTAATTTATCTTAACTAAGATAAGTTATGGAAAACACTCCTACTTCTCAATTGATTAGTGATCTAATATATTTTAAGTGATTAACGGCCTATTAACCCCTTAATAATATTACAACATATTGGAACAAGCACATTAACATATCGGGAACACATGCATGCAATTATCAAGTATAACTTAGACCTCTTAAACTTCGGGATTCACCTAACTGTCTTGCCCAGATCAAGTATAAAAGCTTAGCTAAACATGAATTTAATTACGTAAACACAAATCATTAAGGAACTTATAATAAAAACTATATTAAAACTTACGAAGTATTCAACGGGAAATAAATTCGGCCAAAAGTGCCAATAGAAAATAGTACGACAAAACACAAAATAAACTTGCCCTTAGGACTTGTCTTTTCCTCACAACTCTTGTAATAAAAATAGGGAAAGAAAGCATAAACTCGTTGAACTCCTCACAGCAGTTGGGCATCACATATATAGGCGAGCGCTAGGGATTGGGCCCCCGGTCCTTAACATGATAGGATTCCATGAGCTACCTTAGGATGCAAGTAATTACTTGATAAGCACGACCCCAACAAGGCATGTCACGTCTATCTTCAAGAGATCCCTTCCGGATCCTAATTCTAGTCGAATAAGGAAGGATATTTAAATTAGATCATCTTTTCCTTATCCTTCTAGACTTCGGAGAGAAACATTGCCAGTTGGCCCAAGCACTCCGCCATCTTGATTAGCTTACGTCCTACCCTGTTGTGCTTTCCATAAATGAAGCTTCCAGTCCTTGTTTTGCCCAGAATGCACTTGCTAGACAACTGACGAAGCGCTATCAATACACTCTTCGCACAAATAATATTTATAAACACCTTTTGTCCAATAAGGTAGTAGTCAGCGGCAAGTGGGGTCGAACCCAAGGGACTCGGCGTAATCTGCTCTTCGGGTAGAACTTAACAAAAGGGATTTTGATTATAACTCAAATAACCTGTAACTCAACAAGTAAAAATATCAAATAACAAAAGATGTTTGGATTGGGTTTCGAATCAATGATCCTAATTACTCTTCACTCGTTCATTGGTGCAAAGATATTCAATTAACTGATTTTATCACTTGGTTTAAGACAAAGATTAGTTTATACCATTCACGATATAAACACACTTAGCCTACGTCTATCCAATTTTAAAGATCTTGACCAGAAGGCAAGATCTCCTCTTTTGATCAACAAAGTCACGAAGACACTTCAGTAACGATGCTGCCCAATAGGCATTAAGAATAAACAGACCCAAGACAGCCAAGGGGTAGGTCAATACAGACTGCTCTCCAACACTCTTTACCTTCTTGGACACGAAAGACACTCTCGAGTTAAATCACAATTCCTGTTAATGACTTAATCTCAATATCTAGATGGTGATCAATCATATATTAATTAAGTCTAGAATTAATCCTAAGTATTTCAGGAACAAAATATATTAACGAACTTAAACAATTAGACCTTACGAGTTTAGAACGAGTAATTAGAATCACATCATCTACATCCAACCCAAACAATAAACATAGATAGACAAAGTAATAAATGTACTTAGCATAAAACTAGAAACGGTCGTTGCTCAAAACATATAAAGAAAAACATACTTAGCATAAAACTAGAAACGGTCGCTGCTCAAAAGCGTAAGTCACCAACCTAGGTCTTGGCTTCAAGCCAACAACTAAACTAAAGCAGAAAATACGAAATAAAGTAAATTGCCCGTAGGACTTGTTTCTTCCTCACTTCCTCTCAAACTAAGAATGCAGAACTAACTAAGAATGTGAATAAAAGCGGCACACAATACATAAAGGAGCCGGCCATATATATAGGCAATGGAAATTAGGGTTTAGGGAAGTTTCCTTGTTGATGAAGGACTCTTCCATGCATATCTGCCTCTTTCTCTCTCATCCATGCATGCACGATTCTCTTTCCTTGCTTGGTAGATATCTCCTTTGATTAGGTCAGGCTAGGATAAGGAAAGAAAGATCCAATCCTTATCTTCTTCCTTGAAGGAAAAGAAAAACCTGATGCTGGCTCGACTCGCTTCTTGCCCACGATGTCTGCATCCTGGTTTGCTTCCTGTGTTGACCAAGATTCTGGCTCCTCCAAGTACTCTGTCTGTTGGCTTTAAGGATATGGGGAGGTACTTCCTGACTTGTGGAGCATGTAAAACGTTGTTTCACAGCTGCAAGCCTCCAGCCCTATGCCCATTCGCATCGTATCGCCATTTCAGCATCTCAACAACAGATTTTCCATCGGATTTGCCCAACATCCCACCCGTTCTTCCCTACACACCATCTCTCGACTTTGTGTCCTCCCAGACATACTTTGACTCGATAAAGACTAAGAAACATAAGAAAAACACAAGAAAAGATGGACACAAATATGGGTTCATCACACCCACACACTTGAATTACACTTGCCCTCAAGTGTATCGTTGCAACTTGCCCAAGACTCAAACATAGAAAAGACAAAACAAAAACACAGACTCAAAAGATCAGCTCATGCACATGTTAGTCAAAACAAAATATGTAATCAGATATTACCATCAAACAGGTCAAGATAGAGTTATTGGGCAACAAGGATATCCTCACCAGCACTCATCTCTCAAGTGTATAAGGTTAAGTATATACGCTCTTGACCAAGATCAACAATGTTTCTCCATAGGCTTGCCTGCCCTCTACATGTCTACTCCTTTGAACAAAATCAAACTACATATCCTTAGGTCTTTAATGGGTTGCAATGTGGCCTAAGGCAAAAAGGTAGGGAAATTTAGGAACTGGCTAAGTCAAGAACTATGTTCTCGAGCAACAGATTGCCCTCGATTCCTTACTCCTCTTCATCTAGCACACTTATTTTTTTCTGGACTTTAAAACATAATTTTTCTTTTTGTTTTTTTTCTCTTTTTTTTTCTTTTTCTCTGTTTTTCTTTCCTTTTTTTTATATTGTCCAGTAAGTGCTACCCAACATTTCCTTCTATCTCTTGTTCTTCTAGACCTGAGTTTTTGATCGGGAAGGCTTAAAATTCAGGCTTCTATAAGTGAATAGAAAGAATATGATCCAAGCTCAAGGGGGCTAATCAAAGGATAAATGTCAAGGTAGGGAATTTTTTGCCATGGGCTTCTTTGAACAAAAATGCCTAATTCATCTAAGTAATTCATCTAAGTTTCATGAAGCTTTAATAAGAGATGCAGGTAAGTTCTAGATCAACAAATGTCAACTGGTCATTATTACTCAAGAAAGAAAAGAATGCTGCATATGTATATAGCATTTAAAAGCTCAAATCCTCGCAGTTAATGCCCAATATCTCATTCCGTCCTACCTATTCACATACGGCATCATCTATATCACAAACCTATTTCAACTTATCATGCCAACATGCTGATCAACAACTAAAACACACTTTAAAAACACAAACTGACACCCTAACATCCACACACTTTGCCTTAAGCAAAGTGGGTAAACTGTTGGGCAACAAACAAACATAAAACAAACTGACTCAACACTTAATTACAAACTAACTGAGATGGGAACTTTTAGGTCTTCACCACACAATTTGCTGGGCAAATTGTGGGTGAAGTCAATAAGATCACCCTCTTGACCAACAAGACAAAACACAAAATACAAAACAGGACTTAATAATAAAAACACAAAAACGAAAAATAAAAACCTAAACTAACATAAAAGGGAGGAACACAAATCAAAGAAAAGATTCAGGTGAATACATGAATCCTTGGTGTGCAAAGAATGCCAGCTGGGCATCCCTGATCTCGGTCAACAATTTCTCCATATTGGCCAGTCTGGTTTCGATCTCGATGTTGGGCAGCACCGCTGCGCTGGTGCTTGCCTCCTCCTTCTTGCCCAAGGGTGGTCGCCTGGTGGATTTTGGCATGTTGTAGTCAACAAACACGTATCTGCCATTTCTCAGCTCAATATCGTTCATCTTCTTCAAGGCAGCTTCTCCCAGCTTGTTGACCACCATCATCAGCTTCCCTTTCAGCTCATCGTAGACCCCAACTCCATTTGCAAAGGCCGTCACGAAGTGGCCACAAGTGCATCCCAAAGCCTGCTTTGCCAGCACCGTCTTGAGTTGCTCACCAAGGAACGCTGCGAAGTTGACCTTGGTCTTGGTGTGCATACACCACAGTAAGTACCGCTCCTTGTTGCTCAAGCTGTTGCCGCTATCGTTCTTGCCATACAAGTTGTATGCAAGGATGCGGTGGCAAAGCCTAAGCGCATGAGTCTTCAGCTCGGTTCCCTTGTTGTCGGCCCCATAGTATGGTGTCCTATTCCCGATCTCCTTCCACTGCTCCTCATAAGCTACATCTCCTGGGGGTGGCACCATGGTCTTGGCCTCCATGATCTCCTTCTTGGCAAGATCCCTCAAACTCACCATCCCCAGTATCTGGTTCAGCGCACTCACTTGGAAGTCATACTTCTCGCCCAAAAGCGAGAAGGAGATCATGCTCACCCCACTCTCGGGATCACTTGTTATTGCCGCCGTGCTATACACCTCCTTAACTTGCTCCTCATAGACCTCCACAGGCCATTCCGAAAACTTCTTCCAGCCTATTCCCTCGAACATCTTCCTGACTTCCTGAGCAACACCCAGGTTCTCGTAAAGTTTGAAGTCGAGAACACTAGGTGCTGTCACCTTCCACTCTCTGGGCTTCCTATACATCACCATTGTGGGGCCCTTCCTCTTCTTCCTGTTCCTGCCACTTGCTGGGGTAGACTGGTCAACATCCACTTCCTCCTCAATATCCTCCCCTGCTTCTTCTTCCTCGCTAACCATTGACGAAGTCTCGGCAGCCGTCCCCTTTGAGATCGACGGTTGGAAGGAGCCGACGTCTGAAGCAGCAGTCTTGTGCTTCTTCGCCGGTGTTCCCTCGCCACCGTGAGGATGCTTCTTAGCCGCCTGGGCTCCCTTCTTCTTCGCCGGGCTTTCCTTGGCCTTGGTCTTCACCTGCGCCAACGCCTCCGCCGCCAACCTCGCCACCTCTACTTCAATGGCTTCATCCACATCATCCTCATCGCCATTGTCACCTTCTCCCTCATTACCTTTCTCTTCCTCTTCATCCTCGCCGTCATCTTCTTCCTCTGCTTCTTTCTCTAATTCCTCCTTCTTGAACACCGGCTTAGACTGAGTCTCCTCCTCCGTCTGCTTCGCCGCCTCTTCCATCAAACTGGGGTTTTCGTCGCTCATTAGCAATGTCGTATTGACCGGAGGGCTTTTTAGCACGGTGGTTCTGATGGTGATTTCAGGGTTTTGATCAACAGAAGGATTGGCGGGTTCCATGGGTAATTTTCTCATGGCGGTGGTTTTGGGTTTAGTGGTGGTGGTGGTAGGGTTGTTGGTGGTGAGGTCGATGTTGGTTCCGGTGGGGATTTTGTTCAAGTTGTTTCTTGGGCGAGTGGACACCATAGTAGGGATTTCGGAGGTTTTGATGGGGAGAGAGAAAAGAGAAGATGAGAAGATGCAGACTTGAATTTGAAATCGGGTAGTGGGGGTATAGACGTGGTAGGGTGATTTTAAAGGGCGCGTAGTTTTAGGGGTACAGTAACCGCCTTGAACAGTCGTTGACCAACGACTTGGTTCCTCCCCAAAACCTCTGCTCCACTCCCAGTTCCTTCCTTTATTGTGGATCCTGATCGACAACCTGCATCTTGCTCAACATCTCATGCACACTTAAAAACACAAATACACTTCAAAAACAAACTCTTCCTTATGGTTAGACTCGAACATATAATGCTTCAAAATAAAATACTTAAAACATAAACTAACTAAACTAACCTAATTTTTTTGGATTTTCATAATTTTACGATTTTTTTGGATTTTCATATTTGTACGAAAATAAAACGAATAAATTGAATATTAAAAAGAAAATACTAACCAGGTTGCCTCCTGGACAGCGTCCCGTTTAAAGTCTTGGGCACGACACCCCCTTCTTAGAAGTCAAAGGTCCTCCTCGACAGATTACCCAGATGGTTCCCCCTCAACAAACTGTTCTTGCCCAAGATAGGCCTTCAAGCGCTGGCCATTGACTTTAAAACATTTCCCGTTCTTGGGATCCTTGATTTCAACAGCTCCATTTGGAAATTGAGCTTGAACTTCATAAGGTCCTACCCACTTGATCGAGAGCTTCCCTGAAGATAGCCTGAACCGAGTTTGATAAAGTAGCACTTGTTGCCCAAAATGGAACTCCTTCTCTTTAATCAAAAGGTCGTGGGTCTTCTTCATCCTTTCCTTGCATAGACCGACATTATCATAGGCTTGGAACCTGATCTCATCGAGTTCCTGGATCTCGAGCTTCCTTGATTCACCTGCCTCGTTTTAATCGAGGTTAAGTTGGGAAATAGCCCAATGTGTTCGATGTTCCAGCTCCACGGGCAAGTGATATCCCTTGCCATAGACCATGCGATAAGGGGACATGCCAAAAGGTGTCTTAAAGGCAGTCCTATACGCCCACAAGGCATCATCGAGGCGCATACTCCAATCCTTCCTTGTTGTGCCCACGGTCTTCCTCAAGATCGTCTTGATTATTTTATTAGACAATTCAGCTTGTCCATTAGCTTGTGGGTGGTAGGCTGTTGACACGCAATGAGTTACTCTATACTTCTTGAACAAGGCGGTCACTGTCGCGTTGCAAAAATGAGAACCTTGATCACTAATGATAGCTCGAGGTACACCAAACCTATTGAAAATTTGGGTTCTCAAGAAGTTAGAAACCTCCTTAGAATCATCCTTGTAGGATGCACGAGCCTCT
Source organism: Schizonepeta tenuifolia (assembly GCA_029490685.1). Lineage (NCBI taxonomy): Eukaryota > Viridiplantae > Streptophyta > Magnoliopsida > Lamiales > Lamiaceae > Schizonepeta > Schizonepeta tenuifolia. The sequence goes on from CM055956.1 coordinate 13,592,699, forward strand.
ACCCACTTTGAGACATAGTCCACTGCCAATATGATGTACTTGTTGCCTTTGGAACTCAGCAATGGTCCCATAAAATCTATGCCCCATATGTCGAACACTTCCACGGGCAAGATCGGTATCATGGGCATCTCGTTCCTTCTTGTGATGTTGCCTTCCCTTTGGCACTTCTCGCACATCTTGACCCACTCATAACAGTCCTTAAACAATGTTGGCCTATAAAAGCCACACTCCAAAATCTTCCTTGCAGTACGTTGGTGTCCAAAGTGTCCTCCGCATTTCTTGTTGTGACAATTTTCAAGAATGCTCTTTTGCTCTTTATCCTCGACACACCTCCTTATTATCTTATCCGCACATTCCCTTCATAAATATGGCTCGTCCCAAATGTAGAAATGACTCTCATGTTTAAGCTTGTTCCTTTGATAACGCCCAAGATCGGAGGGGATCTCTCAGTCACCAAGTAATTCACGATATCAGCATACCATAGTTCATCTTGGGCAAGACTCAGGTGCTCATCGGAAAGGTCTCCTTGATCGGCACCCCATCGTCTGGCTGGAGGATTCGGCTTAGGAGGTCGGCAACTTGATTCTGGGCACCACTCTTGTCTTTGATCTCTATGTCAAATTCTTGCAACAAAAGAATCCATCTAATCAATCTTGGCTTGGACTCCTTCTTGCTCAATAAGCACTTCAGCGCCGCGTGGTCTGTGTATACTATGATCTTGCCTCCAAGCAAATAGGATCTGAACTTCTCAAAGGCGAAGACGATGGCCAACAACTCCTTCTCCGTGGTGGCATAGTTACATTGGGCTAGGTTCAACATCTTGGACGCGTAATAGATGATATAGCTCTTCTTTCCGCGTTTTTGCCCAAGAACTGCTCCTGCGGCATAACCACTAACGTCACACATTAACTCAAAAGGCATCCCCCAATCCAGAGGTTGGATAATGGGGGTTGTGATCAAGTTCTCCTTTAAGGCATGAAACGCCTTCTTACAATCTTCATTGAACTCCCATGGTACTTCATTTTGAAGTAGTCTCGTCATTGGTTGGGCGATCATGGCAAAGTCCTTGACAAATCTTCTGTAGAATCCAGCATGCCCTAAAAATCCTCTCAACTCCTTCACGGATCTTGGGTATGGTAGCTTGGTAATAATGTCGATCTTGGCCTTATCCACCTCAATACCTTTTCCCGAGATGACATGCCCCAAAACTATTCCTTCTTTTACCATGAAATGGCATTTTTCATAATTCAACACAAGGCTCTTCTTAACACAACTCTTCAAGACTCGATCCAGGTTGTTGAGGCATGATTCGAAGGTCTTGCCGTAGACAGTAAAGTCATCCATGAAGACTTCTATACACTCTTCAAGAAGGTCTAAGAAAATGTGCATCATACACCTTTGGAATGTCCCTGGTGCATTGCATAACCCGAACGGCATCCTCCTATAAGCAAATATGCCAAACGGGCACGTAAAGATGGTCTTACCTTGATCCTCGTCAGCAACCCAGATTTGCATGTAACCAGAATAGCCGTCAAGAAAGCAGCAATAGTCATTACCAACTAATCTCTCAAGCATCCCGTCGATGAAGAGAAAGGAAAATGATCCTTCTTCGTCTTTTGGTTGAGCTTTCGGTAATCTATACACACTCACCATCCGATTTGTAATCTCATGGCCACCATCTCGTTCTTATCGTTCTCAACAACTTGGATTCCTGACTTCTTGGGCACCACGTGCACAGGGCTCACCCACCGGCTGTCGGACACGGGGTAGATGATCCCCAAGTCAAGAAGTTTAAGTATCTCCTTCATCACCACTTCTTTCATGGCTGGATTCAATCTCTGTTGTGGATCTCTTACGGGGGCAGCATCCTCCTCAAGCAAAATGTGATGAGCACAGTCCAAAGGGTTAATGCCCTTGATGTCGGCCAACATCCACCCTATTGCCTCCTTATACTTGCTCAGCACCTCACCAACTCTGACTTCCTCCATGCTCGATAACTCAGATAATATGATCACGGGCAAAGTCTCGTTCTTGCCAAGATATATGTATTTAAGGTGCTTGGAAAAAGGTTTCAACTCCAATGTAGGGGCTTTTTGCAATGATGGCACCATCCTATCCTCCGGTTTCAACTCAGGGATGTTGAGTGGTTCAAATCCCTGAGGCTGCATGTTGCTCGGAATCCTTGCATAACTGCATTCCTCCACATCTGCTGGTTCCTCGTTCTGGGCAAGATCCTCTTCTGTCTGCAAGCTGGCATCCTTCTCAAGAACTGTTTGTTGCCAAAATTCCTTTACTAACTCTTCGGTCTCATCATGGAGTAACTCCTCAAGTTTCTCATCAAACTCGTCAAGGGGTTTTTGGTCCCCTACATTCTGGTCCTCATCTTCATTCATGGAGTAATCCACGTCGGTGGAGTCAAAACTATGTCCATAGACTGACTCTTCCTAGAAATCTTTTTCACTCTCGTACCCATCATCTGTTTCGTAGAATTCCATCAAGGCACCATCTTTCTCATTATCCTCATGCTGGTCAGGATCCAGGTCAAGGCCCTGAATTAGATTGAGTTCTGCCTCGATTGCATGGATTGCATCTTCATTATCTTCGACGAAACAACTTAAGCTTCTCAATGTCTCCACTTGCTTTCCACATGCACTGAGGGTGTTAAGGTGTTCCAGGGTATCATCCTGATTTTGCCTATAAGCGTCGAACTCTACTACTTCTCCAGCTACTTGTATAGTCAACTTACCTGTATCGCAGTCGATCTTGGTACATGTTGTCCTCAAGAATGGTCTCCCGAACAAGATCACTGGATTCTTGATTGCTTTCTTTCCCATGTCAAGAACATAGAAGTTGGCTGGGAACAGAAGATCCCCCACCTTGACCAACACATTCTCCAACACTCCATCGGGGTAGACAGTGGATAAATCCGCTAATTGGATGGCAACACGTGTAGGGGAAAGAGGTCCAAATCTCATCTTGTCGAACATGGCCCTTGGCATCACATTTATCGAAGCTCCTAAGTCAAGCATCGCCTTAGGTATTGACGTAGTACCAATCGTGCATGGCATAGCAAACATGCCAGGATCCCTCTTCTTGATCGGAATGTGGGAATTCATTAGTGCTGACATGTTCTCCACATGGAAACAGGCATTATCTGGGTACTTTATCTTCTTCAAGCACATCTCTCGCAAAAATTTTGCACACTTTGGCATGGATTGTAATGCCATCAACAGTGGTAAGTTGATCTCTACTTTTTTGAACACCTCCATCATGTCCTTCAACTCCTTCTGATCACGATCGCGGGCAAAACGACTTGGATATGGGATCTTGGCCTTAGTAGTGCGAGGTACGGTCCTCTTGGCCAAAGCCTCTACTTCTCTCTCAGCTTTCTCAAAGATTCCAACATCACGTCATCTTTGTCAAATCCCAGCTTAGATCTCTCCATCTTCACGTAATCAAACAAGGCTTTATCCCCCTCATTATCAAAGACGGGGTTCTTGTTGGCCTTTATCCCTTCTTCACGCTTTACCTTTAGCTCTTCGTAGATGTCATTGATATCTCCTAAGCTCATCTTAGTTTCCTCTACTCGAGTTGGTTCCTTGGGTTGGGTCTTGGGCAACATCTCTAGCAAATCCTTCCCGCTTCGCAAAGTTACAGCATTAACTTGCTCCTTGTTGACCTCTACCTTGGCAGGAAGTCTTCCTGGCTTGTCATCGACCAGCCTTGACAAAGTTTGATTGATATGGGTCAGTTGAGCTTGAAGGTTATTAGATTGGCCCCGACTTTCTAGTTGGAAGTTCTCAAAATCTCTTCTCAGCCTTTGGTTCTCGTTGGCAAACCTATCAATGGTCTCCTTCATGAACCCCATCTTTGCTAGTTCTCAATGTAGAGGCACATAGTTGTTTTGCTGTTGAGGCTGTTGTTGAGGTGGAGGCACATATTGCTGCTGAACAGGCTGTTGCGATTGTTGGTGGGCAGGAGGCATTTGATAGTGGTTGTTGCCATACCTCAGATTCTCATGTTGATTCTGCCTATAACCGAAGTTGTTGCCATAGTTGTTGTTATTACCATATTGGAACCTTTGTTGCCCACCGTCTTGCTAGTTCTAACTTATTGCCTTCGCCTCTTCTCCTTCTTCCACGAACCAACTGGGATATTCTGAGGTGATATGTGATGTTGCTTGGCATACTTCACATCTCTTCACAGCTCTTTGACCTTCCTTGCCATCTACCTTTTTCTTCAAATTCTCCATTTAGCCAGACATCTTGGTCATGAAGTCTTTCATGGTACTGACCAAGTTGTCTTGGTTTCCTTTGCTGCCTTCATACCCCTCTCTTGGGATATCATCTTCATCTCGTGATTGTTCAGCCATGGCGGCTATTTTCTTGAACACTTCAGATGGTAGTTGATCGACTATTGCTCCTCCACACGCTGCAATTATGTATTTCCTCTCTGATGCCCTTAATCCCTTCAAGAAATGCTCGATCAAATCAATATCCTCAATTCGATGTTGAGGACATCTCGCCAGCAACTTCTTGAACCTTTCGTGATAGTCATATAATGACTCATTTCCCCCCATCTTTGTATCCGGCTAACGGGTATGTATTTGTCAAGAAAGGTCTGTTGCATCTTGTTCCATGTGTCGATGCTTCCCTCTGGCAAGGTGTAGAGCCACTCACGTGCTCCGTCAAGAAGTGCGAACGAGAACGTGAGTAGCCTTACGTAGTCAGGAAAGGTGTCTTGGGCAACATCTTGGTTTCTCACAACTTCAGCATCGTTGTTATTCCGAACAACTTGTATATCCCCATTGTTCCTGGCAGTAGTGGCATTGTTCCTCACTGTGTTGATCGCCATCTCAAAGTTTTGAAGATAGGTTTGGGGGTCTTCTCCAGGATGATCACTGAATCTGGGCAGTATGTGTATCAGCGAGTGCTTGAGCTCCCAATTGCCATTGATGGTGGGCAACTGGATACTTGATGGTCTGATTCCCTTGTTGTCAGGGAACATGATCTGACGGATGGTTCTCTCTGACTGCCCTGCCATGGTTGTTGATGTCTCTTCTTTTGCTTCTGAACTGGATGTTGACTCTTCACTGTCTGTACTTGCTGTTGAGCAAGATTCGTCTTCTTACTCAGTATCCTGATCGTCTGTCAAGCTCTACGACTCTGAAGGTTCGTTGACGCCTTCCTTCAGATCTCTCTTCTTCTTGCGTTGTTCTGCTCGATTCCTCCTAGCATCACCTTTGGGCAAACACCGTGATCTTGTGGATCTCCGTCACTCCGTAGATGTGGCTTGGGCGTAAACCGTGCTCAACTCAAGCTAGAAAAGCAAACTAGCTTAAAAACCAAGTCCCCGGCAACGGCGCCAATTTGACGAAGCGCTGTTGTTACACTCTTCGCACAAATAATATTTATAAACACCTCTTGCCCAACAAGGTAGTAGTCAGCGGCAAGTGGGGTCGAACCCAAGGGACTTGGCATAATCTGCTCTTCGGGTAGAACTCAACAAAAGGGATTTTGATTATAACTCAATAACCTGTAACTCAACAAGTAAAAATATCAAATAACAAAAGATGTTTGGATTGGGTTTCGAATCAATGATCCTAATTACTCTTCACTCGTTCATTGGTGCAAAGATATTCAATTAACTGATTTTATCACTTGGTTTAAGACAAAGATTAGTTTATACCCTAAAGGTCACGAAGTCACGATATAAACACATTTAGCCTACGTCTATCCAATTTTACAGATCTTGACCAGAAGGCAAGATCTCCTCTCTTGATCAACAAAGTCACGAAGACACTTCAATAACGATGCTGCCCAATAGGCATTAAGAATAAACAGACCTAAGACAGCCAAGAGGTAGGTCAATACCGACTGCTCTCCAACACTCCTTACCTTCTTGGGCACGAAAGACACTCTCGAGTTAAATTCCAATTCTTGTTAATGACTTAATCGCAATATCTAGATGGTGATCAATCATATATCAATATCAATAAAGTCAAGAATTAATCCTAAGTGTTTCGGGAACAAAATCTATTAACGAACTTAAACAATTAGACCTCACGAGTTTAGAACGAGTAATTAGAATCACTTCATCTACATCCAACCCAAACAATAAACTTAGCTAAACATAGTAATAAACGTAAACACAAAACATATAAAGAAAAACATACTTAGCATAAAACTGGAAACGGTCGCTGCTCAAAAGCATAAGTTAGCAACCTAGGTCTTGGCTTCAAGCCAACAACTAAACTAAAGCAGAAAATTCGAAATAAAAGTAAATTGCCCGTAGGACTTGTTTCTTCCTCACTTTCTCTCAAACTAAGAATGCAGAACTAACTAAGAACGTGAATAAAAGCGGCACACAATACATAAAGGAGCCGGCCATATATATAGGCGATGGAAATTAGAGTTTAAAGAAGTTTCCTTATTGATGAAGGACTCTTCCATGCATATCCGCCTCTTTCTCTCTCATCCCTGCATGCACGATTCTCTTTCCTTGCTTGGTAGATATCTCCTTTGATTAGGTCCGGCTAGGATAAGAAAAGAAACATCCAATCCTTATCCTCTTCCTTGAAGGAAAAGAAAAAACCTGCTGCTGGCTCGACTCGCTTCTTGCCCACGATGTCTGCATCCTGGTTTGCTTCCTGTGTTGACCAAGATCCTGGCTCTTCCAAGTACTCTGTCTGTTGGCTTTAAGGATATGGGGAGGTACTTCCTGACTTGTAGAGCATGTAAAACGTTGTTGCCCAGCTACAAGCCTCCAGCCCTATGCCCATTCGCATCGTATCGCCATCTCAGCATCTCAACAACAAATTTTCCATCAGATTTACCCAACATCCCACCTGTTCTTCCCTGCACACCATCTCTCGACGTTGTGTCCTCCCAGACATACTTTGACTCGATAAAGACTAAGAAACACAAGAAAAACACAAGAAAAGATGGACACAAATATGGGTTCATCAACAACAGACCACCACCTACCCAAAATATATCCTCCTAGACACTAAACTGTCACAGCCCGACTTCTAATGTATTACAACGATTAGAAAGCAAGGGGCAGTGAGGTGGAACAACTGACTTTTGCTCAAAGAAACATGCTCGATAATTGAAGAATAGCATCAAACAACCAAACATGCTAACGAACAATGTGGATTATCAATTAATGATTTCTCAAAAAACGAACATTTGTCCAGATTTTTGGATATCGATCCAATAATGGGTTTTAGGTTTAGTTATCAATAAATGTTTACATTCAAAAGGTGGGCCAATTTTTAACTTTTAATTGTCAAGTGGTGGAGAAAGAAATACGATGAGTCGTTAGATGATTCCAACGAGTTTTAGGTGGAATTCAGAAAGGTTTTAAGAAATTAATTGAGCTTACGGGCTCTTTCATCTTTTAGGGACCGAGCATGCAAGGCGGGATTATTTTAAAATGTTGAAGTTGCAGCAGAATATAATCATCAACTTAAAATCCCAAAGTTATATGTGTGAAGACACATAACCTCAAGCTTAAGTGTTTATTTAGAGAGTGGTTGGCAACGAGTCACACCAAGCACACCGCATCCTTCCTCATCCGAGCTAACCTGCACGTTTTAGAAATAACATGCAGGGCATGAGTACTTCATACTCAGTGAACACATGCCAAAATATTTTGAAAGCTCGCTCGATAGAGCTATATAATTGAACTTGCCTTGCCACTGCATCACAAGCGTTAGATAAATTATTTAAAGAACTTACGACTTGTGGCAGTTAAAAACTTTTTCATTTTGTTTGTAAATCGACCGGTCATTTCCTCGGGTAAGAATCCATCTACGCATCTCGTCTTCTTGTGGTGTCGAGAAGTAGGCCTCCTCCTCGAGCACCGTGACCGGCCCAATCAAAGTAAAGCTCACAGTCTTTACATAACAGGCCCAACCGAAGCAAGGCTCACAGTTACTTTACGACCGACTAGACTGTAACAAGGCTCATGGTCACCTAATCTAATACATGCAATGTCCCGCTTTGAACAGGACCTAATCCCGTGCGTCCATAGGATTCATTCAACTCATAACATAAAGTAGAGGATTACATACCAAAACATAAAACTCAGGCAAGTCAATTAACTTTAAATAAAAGCGCATATAATAAAATAAATTGCGCATTCATTGTTGAGTTTCAGTTCAGAAAGCCCACCTGTCATCCAGTGGTTTTGCTAGGAAAACCTCGTTTCGTCTTGCTTCTTACTTCTGGACTCCACTCGCTTCTTACTATCGAACTTTACTCGTTCCTTCAAGGTTAACATTCTTATAAGGACGAGTTTTATTTCTCGGAAACGATAAACGAATTCTAACGCTCGGCTGAAGGACTTCTACATGTTTTCTCAATTTATCTCGACTTATCTAACTCGATCTTTCTTGGTTTCTCGATTCTATTCAACTACTAAACCAACAGACTCTGAACTCAAGTACTTGACATAAAAAAAATATCTAATTATTTTATTAATAAAATAATCCATATAAGACAAAAAGTTACTATTCATATCACACGTCTCGTTTTTTTCGATTTCTCAAATTAAACGAACTCAAAAAATTATGAAATAAATTCTCGGTTTCTAACATCTCAAATCATTCATAAATAAACTTTCAGATCAAGAATCGAACGTTCACAAACACGTAAACGATCGACTTCGATAATTGTGTGGAAAAAGAAAAATTTTCCAAATATAGTAAAATATTCTAGAAATTCTAGAAAATTAAATTAATTATTTAATCATAATTATAAACTCGGTTATTCATTCAAGACTCGGTTATTGAATTATGCTAACTCAACTCTGGTCGGTTTCTAGAGAATATAAATTATTAAGTTTTTATGAAATTAATTTCATTCTCTTTTAATAATTTATAACTTTAATCAATTAATAGGAAATTAAATCCAAAATTTATTTTACTAAATAAGGTTTTCGTCTTTTTCTCGTAAAACGTGTCATTACTCGGAAATTTATTAACTCAATAAAAAGATTCTAATGACGTCTAATTACTTTTTATTAACTCGATTATTTTTTTCTTATTTTTTATTTTCTTTACATTATTTCTCATTAATTAAACTCGATTTTCCATTAACGATCTCGATTTTCAACAACTTCTTCGTCTTAACTCGAATTCAAAAATTTCGAGAAGAAACTCTAATTGTTTTAATTTCATCTTCATCATCGATTCATCATATTCATCAAATCTAACATGAATCATCAAGAACTATGAAACTTGATCATCACTTTTAATTAGAATTTAATTAATAAAAATTCCTAAAAATCATTAAAATTTTATTTTTCTATTTCTTTTTATTTTAACACTTTTAATTCCATCAAATCATGCATCATCTATCCATATATCATCAAAATGTCATCTTTTCATCAAGAACATCCTCAAGAACATCAAGAACATCATCTTCTTCCTCAAGAACATCATCTTCTTCATCCTTACTAAATTTTTGGTTTTCTTTAGAAAATTATAACAATTAATTTCTTTCTTCCTTCTCTTTATTTCTTACTATCATTTATCTCAATTTCCATCTTCAAATCTCACTAAAAACATCACGAACAAATTCTTAAATTTTTTTATCAACTTTTGGCCCATATATATATAAACTTCATCATTTTTCCTCATCCAATCTCATACATCAAAACTCTTAAATCTTAATCTAGAACTCAAATCCATCACTCAAATCATGCTTGAATCATTAACATAAAAACACCTAAAAATACCTAAAATTTTCGGTACTTCTTCATATATACATATTTCAATTTTTCTCTTTCAATATTATCACACATATATTCACACAAGGATCAAGAATATCATAATCAAAATCAAAAATCAAAAATCTATCTCTAACCCTAATTTTCGGCAGTTTTATAGGGGAAGAGGAAATCAATTTTTAACTCCTATTTTCTTGCATAAAAATCACTCAAATGATCAAAGATTCAAGCTAGAAAGAGAGGCTTCGATTTCCTTGAAGGAAAGATCATTTTGATTGAACTAAAGAGGGAAGAAAAGAGGGATTCCTTTCAAGAATCAAGCAAGAATCAAGAGAACTTACTAACTCTTGAAAGGTTGATCGATCAAAGGGCTTCAATCCACATGATTCTAAGCTCCGAATCAAGCTAAAAATCGAGCTCCTTCTTTAGGCACAAGGCTGCCAATTTTGAAAGAAAAATAAAATGGATGAATCCTAGTCTTAAATTGATCGCCATGACGAGAGGATTACAAATACCTTAATGGATTAGTCAATGGATAATTGGAGGTGATCTTCATGGAGCTCTTGAAGCTTGAAGCTTGTGCTTCAATGGAGTGTGTGTGTGGGTGTGTGTAATGCCGTGAGAGAGAGATGAGAGAGATAGGTGGGAGAGAGAGAGAGAGCGTAGAGAGAATATTTAGAGTGAATATTAATTATTCAAGAGAGAAAGAGAATGAGAGAGAGAGTTATGTCGGCAGAGAGTGAGAGAAATGAGAGTAATTATTGGAATTTTAGTTGCACCCGGTGGTCAACAACGCGATATAATTTTCTCCGGAAGAAAAAGTTATCTGGTGCAATTTAACCTTAATTTCTCATTAAACTCTCAAACGATTTAAAACTCACCATGACTCTTTCTCGACATCAGAATTCTCTCTACTTCGTCTCTAACATCACCAAATAAATCAAGGATACTAGGAATCCAAGTTTTGGATCAAAATTCCGATTAACAAAGAAAACGTAAAAAGTTACTATTCATATTCGTTCCTTTAAAGAAATAAAATTCAAACTCGATTCAAACAAACTCAGAAAATTCTCAATCATGCACCAATGGTCTTAGAATAAATTCTAGATTCAAAATACACTAATTTGACAAAATTCGAAAACAATTGGTGAATAGTGAATTCTCGCCGTCGGTTACTATTGACTGAAAAATGAATTTTCTCAAAATTTTCCGAAATTCGAACTCAAACTCACATACTCATGCTCAATTAATTCATCACACATTCAATTCGGATAACCGAAACAAGAGAATTTGCGTAAAGACACTGTCACAGCCCGAAATCTGGTGTGTAGGAACGACCAGACTCCATTGGAGTGTGAAGGTGAAACCATCGAATAAAACAAACCACTTTTGTCTCAACTCAACTTTAACATTAACTTGAATGAATTAAAAATGTGAAACCAACAAATAAAACTCGACTCAACAATGAATCGATCAAGGGAAATAAGGCTTCAACATGGCATGAATGTAAACAAACTTTCATCACATAGCTCAACGATAAATAAGCTTAATAATTTACAAAGATTCTAAAAAATAGGGTTAAGTATAATGACATCATGTGGTTCAAAAGTAGGGTTTTCAAATGAAATTCAAAGCATTGGTTTGAGCACACACCTCATTGTTATCAGAGTTATCAAAATATTATCATATTAAAAGATTGTTAAGCAGCGGAGACATCACTTGCTCACAACAATTACATGTATGAAGACATGTAACTGTCGACTCAACATCCAAAAGGTCAACACACCACCAAGACCATCCATACCATCCTCATCCGTAGCTAACCTGCACGTTTAGAAATACATGCAGGGCTGAGTACGAAGTACTCAGTGAACACATTGCCAAAAATAGTTTAAAAGCTTGCTATTAGAGCTATATAATTGAACTTGCCTTGCCACTACATCACAAGTGTTAGCTCATTTAAAAACATTTTACTTGTGAATGCAAAAATCATTTTATTTTTCTTTAAACGACAGCACTGTCAAAAACATATATAATAAAGGTATAAATCATCTATCACATCAACATTGTGTCGAGAAGTAGGCCTCCTTCTCAAACACTGTGACCGGCTAAACCGAAGTAAAGCTCATAGTCACCATCATCAATTAATTAACCACACGTGGGTTCTTGTTTTCCACAGGATATATAATTCGTGTAGATGATAAAGCATACCAAACTCAGATAAATGGCAAGTCAATTGATTTTAAAAGCTCACATAATAACAATCAATAAGTAATAGCATTCATCGAAGTTTTGGTTTCAGAAAAGCCCACCTTGCTTCTGGTCTTTTAAAGTCGGAGTTGCTTACTTTATGCTTTTTCCGATTATTTCGCAATCCCGCTCGGCCCTTCAATAACAACATCGATTAAACTCGAGCTTATCGACTTGGAAAACGTATAATAGACCTAGGGCTCGGCTGATGGACTTCTACTTGAGTCGGGTTCTTCTTAACTTATCTAAACTTTTCTACGTCAATAACTTTCTCGTTTTCTCATTCTCAAATCATCGTCTTTACTCGGTTTCTAATTACTTCTCGAACTCTGATTCTCGTTTCTAATATATCAATCTTCACGTAAATTGATAAGTTACTACTTAACTCGTCTTAAACTTCTCATAAATTCAATTTATATGAACTCAGCAAATCATATCATCAAATCTCAACTATTTTCACCATATATAAATCATACGCAGTTAAGCACTTTTTCTTTAATAATTGAATACTCACATCAGAGATCAAACATTCACATCGGAGATTAAACATTCACATTTTAATCACGTATTCACATCGATACTTAAACATTGTTATCATACTCAAGCATCAATATCAACATCTCAAACACTTATATTAAATAAGTAATTATCTTACTAGAGAGGTTAATCATACTTAATCGTTTAATCATACTCAAACATCGAAGTTTATATAAACAATTCACGTCTTAACGTAATCACACAGTCAAGTGTTAAACTTCCATAACTATCTTATATCTTAGACATAATCACTTAATGACTTATAACTTAATCATATTTTCATCATAATGAGTTATTGCTCGGCTTTTAGTTTTTAAAACTCACAACTTCGACTCTTTAACGAAAATTATTTTGTTAAACTCATATAATAATAATCATTTTTGAATTTAAATAATCAAACTTATACTACGTATTTCTTGACTCAAAAATACGTCATTATTATTTTCTCAAAATACGTATTCATATACGTCATCATTTTATTCAAAATACGTACTCATATACGTACAAAATAATCAACTAAATATTTAGAATAGAATAATTATTATCTTATCTTTTTCTTTATTTAAAGCTTAATTTTCGCTTTTATTTAATAAAAACTCGGTTTTTCTTGTAAAAACTTTACTGCTCGATAACTTCTATATCTTAACTCTTTTTTAAGCGATTCAAAAAGCAAACTTGCTTAATTCTACTCAATTATCATCATGGAATCACTTAACACATCATATGACATCAATTACTCATCATAAAAATATTAATTTTTTCATATAATATAGTTATTTTTCTCGTTTTTCATCTTCTACTACTTTTCCTACTCGATTAACATTTCGTCACATCAATTAAGCATTCAAAGCACACTTTAAGAACATAAACAATCATCTTATAACTCACATCATTCAAACATTTCATTTCTAATGAAAATATTCCATTTAAATCAACTATTCTATTATTATTATTACTTCTTTAATAATAATTCTTTTAGCTTCTCGTTTGCAATAACGAACTTAAATATGAATATCTTATCTCTTAATCTCATACTCATGCCTTCTATCTCATAAAAATCATAAATCATAATTTATTCATATTTTCTCTATTTTTCACCAATTAAATTCAATAAAAATTCAATAAATTCACCAAAAATTATCATCAACAAATATATGCACATAAATCACACGAAAAATCATAATAAGCATATATAATCATCATATCATCAAATAAACATCAAAACTCATCAAGAACTCATTTTTCCTAATTTTCTCATTTTAATCGATTTAGGGCTTTTAACCTATCTTAGGTTCTTTCATCTTTTTAATTCCTAAATCATGTTTTAAACCTCATATTGATCATCATCTCATCATCAAAACCCTAAAGTTTGCCTATGCATAAAGTAAACATGCATCTTTTCCTTATTTTCTTGGTTTACATTTACATATATACAACTTATGAATGAAATGAAATCATACTTAAATAAATAAGTTAAGCTCTTCTTTGGCTTAGATTTTGGCTTGCTTGGAGGATGAAAGATGATGGATTGTAACTTCTTTCCTTACAGGAAAAAGGTATGCAAGATATTAAGATCATGATTTTGAAAAATAAGATCAAACCCTTATTTTCTATTCAAGAAAATCGATGGAATAGGGTTGGAGATCTAGCTTGTTTCAAGCATTGAAATGAATGAAAAGGGATAGAACTTACTTCTTAAATGATCTTGAAAGTGAAAGAGATGATCTACATCATAGAATCCCCAAGCTCAAAGCATGATTTCATCAAAGAAACTAGGTTTGTGCATGAAAAACGTCGAAAATTGCTACTACTGTCCGGCGATGAAGAACACGGCTTGCAGTTGGTTTTTCTTCGATTTTATGGCTTTGGATGATGATGAATATGTAGTAGATGATCTCTAGAGTGTTAGGATGAAGTTTATGAAGTCATGGAGGTGATGAAGGGGGAGAAAAGAGCTGAAATGCGCAGCCTTGCTGCTGCTATTTCTTTCTCGGCAGAGAGAGAAATCGAAGGGAGAGAGAAAGGGATTGATTGCTTGTTGCTTATGAGGATGGAGAGAGATGTGAGGTGATAGAGATAAGGATGGAGTGTAAGATAGAAATATATAAGTGGATGCATTTAACATGTGGGAATCTTGCAAGATTTAGAAAGATTAGAGAGAGAAGAGAGAAATCGAAAGAGAGATTTGAGAGAGAAGGAGAGGACATGTTGTGGATGAATGAGAGGGAGAGTGGAGCACACTCTCCCTTTAGTGAGAGTGGTGGAGGATATTAGTTACCATTTTAGATAGGTATGAGATTTTTATCTATTAATTATACCCGGAAATAGAAGTTTTCCGGTAGAAAATATCCTCGTCATTTTATTTTATTCCCTCAAACTTTTAATAATCATTCTCATCTCTTTCTCATCGTCTAAATTCTCTCTAATTCTTCTTATATCTCTCAAAATAATTTAAGGAATCCAATGATCTAATTTTTATTCCAAGATTCCTTCTAACGAATAAGTTCGTAAAAACTGCTCGACTAAACGAGTCGTCAAACAATTTATTTTTAAGCCTTACTCAAATGATCTCAAAAAATTCTCCGACTTATCTCAAAGGTCTCAAAATAAATTCTAGATTCCAATGAAACTAATTAGACCAAATTCGGAGTCAGTCGATGAATAAGGATTTCTCGGTTTACGTTACTATTCATCTAAAAATAAAAGTTCTCAGAAAATTCCAGAATTCATACTCAAGCTTAAACTCATATTAATAAGCTCAAATAGTTCATCACATACTCAATTTGAATAATCGAAATGAGAAAAATCACATTAGAGCACATAAGAGCATTTTCGTCATTTCACAGAAAAATTTATTTCCGCGAAAATTTTTAGCACTCAAAACTCATCATATATGCATATTAATTAAGTTAATACGCACATTAGAACTTAGAAAAATTTAGGGTATTACAGACACTCAAGGGTATTTTGGTAATTTTGCAAGAAAATTTATTTTCTTGGTGATTTTATCGCACAAGGGCACCCAATTAAGTACATAAACTCATTTAAGACGAACTTAGAGGCTTATGAAAGACCAGAGGATATTACAAAAACTAAACAAAACACACACAAACATTCGATCTAAACTATCTAAAATAGACATAAAATATACTCAAAATATGGACTCATCAACCATCATTGAGTATTACGAGAAGAAAGATATAACTCACCAGACCTCAGCTGCAAGAACTCTTCAGCATAACGGAGTAGCTGAGAGGAGAAATTGAATGCTGAAAGACGCAGCAACATCTATGCTGACGAGCTCAACCCTACCAAAATATTTCTGGATTGAGGCAATCAATACATCGTGCTACACTCAAAATCGCTCCCTCTGACAAAGAGACGAGGAAAAAGTCCATATGAACTATGGAGAAACAAGAAGCCTAACATCTCTCATCTTCGTGTTTTCAGTTCTAAGTGTTATATCCATAGCAATGGGAAGGTTCAGTTGAAAACCTTTGAGCCAAAAGCTGTCAAAGGCATATTCTTAGGATATGCTGCAAAGATCAAAGCTTACAGAGTTTTCAACACCAATACCAAAATTGTGGATATAACACCTCATGTTATGTTTGATGAATCTACTTTGAGTGCAGAGAATAGGCTAAACTACAGGCAGTTGTAGGAAGCGCACCGGCACAGCCAGCTGAGACTAGATCTCAAGCTCAATGACTGAAGAATTTGGCAGAGCCACTTATTTGGTCAGCGGAAGAAGTATATTCTTCTGAAGATGAGACTAAAGATCCCATCACAAATTAAGGGGGAACTTTAGAGTCAACAGATCAAGTGCCTACTCTAGTTGATGTTCAGCTAGTAACAGCAACTGACTAGCATCCAAGGCCTGGGCTCTCAAGTCCTAGACTAGTCAACTCCCTAGTTCATCATCTATCTCCAACTAAGGATAGAACTGCACCACAAATCAGACCCCCGAGTCCGGCACCTCCAACGTCTCCAAGACTGGATTATTCTATCACAATGCTTGAAGCTGCTAAGTGAGCACGGAAGAACAAATGATGGTATGAAGACCACGTTAAAGATTCAGTGATAGGAAATCTGGAAGCTGGTGTCCGAACCAGAAGATTAGCTCAAGTTGTAGATCCTACAACATACGTTCCTACTCAGTTCACTCAGTCAGGAACTCCAGCTGATAAAGAACCAACTTTAGTAGCTCAATACGCTAATGAACTCAGGATACTTTGCAAGTTTCATCAGGTATGAGATGTGGCTATGACAACATTCTACGTAGCTGGCGTGCCTGAACCTAAAGACATCTTGGAAGCTTTAGGATGTATCCACTGGACTCAAGCCATACAGGAAGAGTTGAATGAGTTCCTCCGAAACTGTGTTTGCAAACTTATTGAGAGACCTAAAGGAGTCAAGGTGATAGGTCTGAAGTGGATATTCAAGAATAAGCGAGACGCCATTGGATACGTAGTGAGAAATAATGCTAGACTGGTAGCTCAAGGTTACTGCCAGCAAGAAGGAATAGATTTTGAAGACTCCTTTGCACCAGTTGCTCATTTGGAAGCAATTCGGATTTTCCTAGCCTATGCCGCTTACCATAAGTTCAAGGTATACCAAATGGACGTGAAGTGTGCATTTCTCAATGGCGAAATCAAAGAAGATGTTTATGTGGAACAACCTCCCGGTTTTGAAACTGGTGAGGGTAAAGTCTACAAGCTGAAGAAAGCCATATACGGACTGAAACAGGCTCCACGTGCATGGTATGACACCTTGTGCGACTTTCTACTCGAGTCTGGATTTCTCTGAGGCTTAGTCGACAAAACACTCTTTACCATCAAAGTTGGAGAAAACATTCTGGTGGTACAAATATATGTCGGCGATATCATCTTTGGATCAATGTCTGAAGCTCTATGTGAGAAATTCTCCTAACTCATAAAGGAAAAGTTCGAGATGTCCATGATGGGAGAGATGAACTATTTTCTTGGACTGCAAGTCAAGCAGCGCTAGAAGGAATATTCATTAATCAGTCCAAGTACACAAAGGAGCTAATTTCCAGTTTTGGACTGAACTCAAGCAGAACTACAAAGATCCCAATGAACACCAACTGGAAGATCGAACCTGGGCAAGAAGGAAAGCTTGTTGATGCAAAGAAGTACAGCTGGATCATCAGCTCGCTGCTATATTTGACTGCTAGTCGACCAGACATCTACTACGCAGTCGGAGTTTGTGCAAGATTCTAAGTTGAGCCTAGGAAAGCTTACATGCAAGCAGCGAAGAATATCATCAAGTACCTCAAAGGGACAGTTCATATGGGACTGTGGTACCCAACTGATGATAATATTGAACTGACATGCTACTCAGATACAGACCTAGCTGGAGATCGAGTTGATAGGAAATCAACCTCAGGATATTGTCAGTTCATGGGAAGCAAGTTAGTATCCTGGTTTTCAAAGAAACAAATGTGTGTCGCCACCTCCACAACTGAATCAGAATACATGGCAGCAGGAAGCTGTTGCATGCAAATACTCTGGCTGAAGCAACAACTCAGAGATTATGAAGTTGAGACAAGGCAAGTACCCATCTTCTATGACAGCTCAAGTGTTATAGCCATCACGGTGAATCCGGTCCATCGCTCCAGGACTAAGCACATCGACATCCGACATCACTTCATCCGTGATCATGTTGAAAAGAAAGACGTCATTGTTGAGAAAATTCACACTGACATTCAGCGAGCTGATATCTTCACAAAGCCTTTGGTGGAATCTCGATTCAAGATGTTATGTCAACTCCTTGGATTGCTCAACCCAACCGAAGAAGAAGCCATGAAGATGGAGATCACAAGTTGAGGGGCATCTCAACTTGAGGGGGAACTGTACAAGTTATTGCCCCACTCAGTTCAGCGGAAAGTTGGAGTCAAACCTAGAGTGAACTGACGACTTGAGTCAGTCGAGTGTAAGCTGAGTTAAGGAGACAGTCGAGTTCCACGCCAACTAAGTGGTATACTATGTTAACTTGTTCGTTATTTTTTAAGGCGGGTGTTTTGAAATAAATTCAAACATTTGTTTATAAATTATTTAAAATGAATTAGCCCAGCGGTCACATTCAATGAAAAACTAGTCTAAATCTATAGACCATGTCTTTAGATTGCGATTGGGCTGAAATAGTCATACCTAATCTCCTCACGCGCGCGAGTGTCACTCACCGCCCTTAACACGTTCCATCACAATCATTCCTGGAAGCAGCTTTTTCTAAAACAACACATTCAAGACTGCCGTTTATCCCGAAGAAAACTGCAAAATTTAATCTGATCCGTTGGTATGGATCCCACTCCTCCTATAAATAGGGGGTCTTGCAATTCATTTTGCATATCAATAACAACATAATCTTATGCCTTATCTCATGAAATTTTTGCCTAGTGATTTTCTCTCTTGCTAGGGTTTCTCTTTCTCTTTAGAAAATCCTACCCAGATCGAGAATATGCCTTCCTACTTTTCAAAGCGGTTATCTTCTCCCGCTAGCCCTGAATCAGTGAAGCAATCGGTTCAGCAAGAACGTTATGTTCATGGCTACATGAGACGCAGACATATCAAAGGACGACTGATAAAATGGATGATTTATGGTGTCAACCAGCTAATGCAGCTCCTAGAGATGTTCTTCCAATTGCATGTCGGGATGAAGATCTGCAATCCCGCGTCACCAGAACAGGTCGTTAGTAACCTGTCCATCAGAAGTCCAAGGCGGATCTACGCATTCCCTCCTGAGACTGCTTTGTGCAAGGTCTTTCTTTGTTCACAAGCTCATCTCAGTTGAGATTCCTTCCTTAAGAGCTGCAACAGCTATACAAGCAAAAGCATCAGGAGTCGCAGCTGCTTGTAAAGTCTTGCTAATGTTATTCCTTGCCCTAGAAATGAAAGGAAATTGGGCACGATTTTTTGCCTTCTCAGGAATCACTGCCGGAATGCTCTCCTACTAATCTGTGTTACATCTTCTTTTTGTTGATGCCAAAAAGGAAAAAGTACCTCAAACAGTCACCTTGAAAGTTTTGCTTGGGTCAACACATCTTTGTTGATGCCACCTCAGGTGAACTGCAACAGGAAGGTAGATTGTGGATTGTTGTGCTTGTGTATAAGCTTGAGAAATAAGATAGCCACGTGGAAGAGCTGGCGTGGATGCTTCTGGAAGGAATGGCGATTATGCAGTTAGCACAACAACTTGTTGAGAGCTGGCATTCGACTTCTGCATCAGGGCAGTTTTGATCGTGTGGTGTAGATTGTATCTTAGCTGATATATAAAGCTTTGCATTCTCTTCTTGTACGTCAGATTCTATTCCTAGAGTGAGAAGTTAGTTTGAACAGAAGAGATGAGAGTTGGGAGAGAGCTGAGAAAGCCATGCATGGAGCTTGAAGTTCTTCTTCTTCGTTGAGTGTTGTTGTAATCTTTTCTCTGCATTCTTAGTAAAGGTTCAGTTTCCTTCCTCCGTGGACGTAGGCTCACATGGAGCTGAACCACGTAAATCTCGTGTTCTCGTTTTACAATTCCAGTTCTATTTCTTCATCGAATCAAATCAAGGAATAGGATTTTTAGCTGAGCTAATTCAGCGATTTAAAAATCAACAATTGGCACTGTCTGCCAGAATCGAATCTGCGGAGATCAACGACGATCGGCGAGAGATCGGAATCTTCTTCTCAAGATCTGAAGAATTTGCTCGAAGAAATTCAGAGCATCGAAGATGAATCCATCCAAGATCGAGAAGGAGAAGTTTAATGGGAAGAATGATTTTGCGTTGTGGAAGATCAAGATGAGAGCAATCTTGATCCAGCAGGGATTGGCTGAAGCGATAGATGAAGGAATAAAAGGAAAGGAACAGAAAGAAGAAGATAAAGGCAAGGAGAAGAAAGAATCTGGTTCAAGTTCGAAGATGAACAAGATCGAAATAGATCAAAAGGCTCATAGCATGATAATTTTGTGCTTGAGCGATAAGGTTCTCAGGGAAGTTGCGAAAGAGAAGACTGAAGCCTCTGTCTGGCTGAAGCTAGAGTCATTATACATGACTAAATCCCTTGCCAATAGGTTGTATATGAAGCAACGACTTTATTCCTTGAGATTTTCTGAAGATAAGAGCATTGAGGATCAGATGGAAGAGTTCACCAAATCCATTGATGATCTCGAAAGTATAGATGCTCAGATTGGAGATGAAGATAAGGCCATTCTCCTCTTGAATGCTCTGCCAAAGAGCTATGAACATGTGAAGGATGCTCTTATTTTTGGAAGAGATGGAGCAATCTCTCTTAAGGATGTGCAGACTGCTCTTCGTGCTAAAGAACTCCAGAAACTGAATAATGGAAAGCTAGAAATGTTCTCTGAAAGTCTTAACATCAAGAAGTTTAAAGAAAAGGGGAAGAAAACTTTTGATAGTTTGAAGAAAAAGGCTCAAGGAAAGGGAAAAGAGTCAGACAACAAGGAGGCCAAGAAGTGCTTCGAATGTCAAAAACCTGGACATTTGAGGAAGAATTGCTACATCTGGAAAAGAAAGCAACAAGAACAGAAAGGCCAAGGGTCTAGCAATGCTGATAATGTGCAAGAAGCTGAAATAGGTGAGGTCATGAATGTGATGCAAGGAAATGCAGAAGATCATTGGATCATGGACACAGCTTGCTCATTCCACATGTGCCCCAACAAGAGCTGGTTCTACACTTTGCAAATGGGAGATCAAGGTTCAGTATTACTAGGTAATAATCAGGTATGTCATGTGAAAGGAATAGGATCTGTTAGATTCAAAATGCATGATAATTCTGTCAAGATCTTATCTGATGTTAGGTACATACCTGATTTAAAAAGGAATTTAGTATCTCTTGGCATGCTAGAAAAAAGAGGGTTTAGCTGGGGATCCAACAATGGTGAAGTGCATGTTAAGAAGGGTAATAACCTGGTGATGAAAGGGAAAAGAAAACATAGTTTGTATTATTTAGATGTTGAGGTCTTGTTGGGTCAGACTGATGTCAGTATTGAGCCTAATTCTGAGGTCGAGTCCATGAAATGGCATGCAAGATTGGGACATGTTAGTGAAAAGGGACTTAATGAGTTGATAAAACAGAAGATAATTGCATCTAAAGCTATGTTTAAGCTTGAACCTTGTGAATCATGTTTGTTAGGAAAGAGTATTAAATTACCATATCCTAAAGGCATGCATATATCTGAATCACCACTTGATTATGCCCATGCTGATCTATGGGGGCCAGCTAACACTGCAACTCTTGGAGGTGCAAGATATTTTTCTGTCTATTATTGATGATTTCAGCAGAAAAGTCTGGGTATATGTTTTGAGAAACAAATCAGATGCTTTCACTTGCTTTAGAGAGTGGTGTACAGAAGTAGAAAACCAGAAGAGGGTCAGTTCGAAGTGCCTGAGGACAGATAATGGATTGGAGTTTCTGTCGAAGGAGTTTGACAAGTATTGCAAGAAGAGAGGAATCAAAAAATACAAAAGTGTACCTGCAAATCCACAACAAAATGGAGTTGTGGAAAGGATGAATAGAACACTGCTTGAGAGAATGAGGTGTATGCTAATTACCTCAGGACTTCTAGAGAGATTTTGGGGAGAGGCAGTATCTACAGCAGCCTATTTGATAAACAAGTGTCCTTCTTCTGCAGTGAAGTTCAAGACTCCAGATGAGCTGTGGTCTGGCCATGTTACTGACTACTCATGATTTAAAGTATTTGGCTGTCAGGCATTTGCACACATTAAGCAAAGCAAGCTAGCTCCAAGAGCGTTGAAATGCATAATGCTGGGATATCAACAAGGAGTAAAAGGCTATAAACTATGGTGTACTGAGCCTGGAATGAATAAGATCATAGTCAGCAGAGATGTTGTATTTCAAGAAGAAGTTCTACCATTCTACAAGAGAAAGGTGATGCTGAAAGAAGCAGATCAAACTTCTGAGAGCAAGGAATCTGGGAATTCAGAGGTTAAGATGGATCTCATGGATCCTTCAGTCTCTGATCAAGATCAAGAATTGGAAGAAGCTGAAGATCAGATACAGCAGCTTGGTCAAGATGATGAACTAAGTGATTATTTGCTGGCTAGAGACGGGTCAAGAAGGGAGATAAAACCTCCTGATAGGTTTGGACATGTAGATATGATTGCTTATGCTTTCAATGTTGCTGAGAATATTGAATACCAGGAGCCAAGTACATACAAGGAAGATATGAGTAGCAAAGATAGAGAGAATTGGATCAGAGGAATGAAAGAGGAGTTAGACTCTTTGCTAAGAAACAAGACGTGGATTCTAGTTGACAGGCCTACAAATCAGAAACCAGTTGGATGTAAATGGATATTCAAAAGGAAATTTGAGATGGTAAATGGCAGAGAGATCATTGGATTCAAAGCAAGGTTAGTGGCAAAGGGGTATACTCAGAAAGAAGGAGTAGATTTCAACGAGATTTTCTCTCCAGTTGTTAAGCATTGCTCAATAAGGATTCTGCTATCTCTAGTTGCTCAAAAGAATCTGTACTTGGAACAGCTGGATGTAAAGACAGCTTTTCTCAATGGAAGTTTGAAAGAAACTATATATATAGAACAACCTGAAGGTTTCATATTACATGGGCAGGAAGGAAAGGTTTGCTTGCTGCAGAGATCCTTATATGGTCTGAAACAGAGTGCAAGACAGTGGTACTTGAGGTTCGATGAGTTCATGGTGAATTCAGGTTTCTCTAGATCAAGGTATGATAGTTGTGTATACCTTAAGAAGAATGGAAAGGAGACAGTGTTGTATTTGCTACTTTATGTTGATGACATGCTAATTGCTAGCAGTAGTTTGAAGGAAATTCAAGTTATGAAAGAGCAGTTAAAGTCAGTTTTTGAGATGAAGGATTTGGGATGTGCTAGAAGGATTCTTGGTATGGATATTATTAGGGATCATAGCAAAGGGAAGTTGTGTCTGTTGCAAAAGGATTATGCTCTTAAGGTGATTAGGAAATTTAATATGCACGAAGCCAAGAGTTTGGTAGTTCCTATATCACAGCAAATCAAGTTGTCAGCAGTTCAGTGTCCACAAACAGATGCAGAGAAGAAAGCAATGTATCCAGCCCCTTACTCAAATGCTGTTGGAAGTATCATGTACATGATGATTTGTACAAGGCCAGATTTGGCTTATGCCATTAGCATTCTTAGTAGGTACATGTCTAATCCGGGAAGAGAGCATTGGGAAGCCATTAAGTGTGTCTTCAGATATATAAAGGGAGTTGCAGAAGTTGGTCTTGTGTTTGAGAAGGAAGCTGACTACAAAGGTAATCCGTTGAGGGGTTTTGTTGATGCAAATTATGCTGCAAATGTTGATTGTAGGAGGTCTCAAACTGGTTACGTCTTTACTCTTTATGGGACTGCAGTGAGTTGGAAGTCTATGCTGAAGAATGTTGTTGCCTTATCCACCACAGAGGCTGAGTATATGGCGATGACTGGGCAGTAAAAGAAGGAGTTTGGTTGAAGGAGATTCTTGGTGATTTTGGTGTGATTCAGAGAGTTGTGGAGATATTCTGTAACAACCAAAGTGCTTTACATTTGGCCAAACACCAAGTTTTTCATGAGAGATCCAAACACATTGATGTGAGATATCATTTTGTGAGAGATCTTGTGAACAAAGGTCTTATACAAGTAATTAAAGTTCCAACGGAGGAGAATTCTGCTGATATGTTGACAAAGGCATTGCCTCGAGTAAAATTCAGGCATTGTCTTGATCTTGTGAAGGTGGAGTAGTAAAGATGAAGGAGAAGATTGGAGCTTATACTAAGCAAGGTGGAGATTGTGGATTGTTGTGCTTGTGTATAAGCTTGAGAAACAAGATAGCCACGTGGAAGAGCTGGCGTAGATGCTTCTGGAAGGAATGGCGGTTATGCAGTTAGCACAACAACTTGTTGAGAGCTGGCATTCGACTTCTACAGCAGGGCAGTTTTGATCGTGTGGTGTAGATTGTATCTTAGCTGATATATAAAGCTTTGCATTCTCTTCTTGTACGTCAGATTCTATTCCTAGAGTGAGAAGTTAGTTTGAACAGAAAAGATGAGAGTTAGGAGAGAGCTGAGAAAGCCATGCATGGAGCTTGAAGTTCTTCTTCTTCGTTGAGTGTTGTTGTAATCTTTTCTCTGCATTCTTAGTAAAGGTTCAGTTTCCTTCCTCCGTGGACGTAGGCTCACATTGAGCTGAACCACATAAATCTCGTGTTCTTGTTTTACAATTCCAGTTCTATTTCTTCATCGAATCAAATCAAGGAATAGGATTTTTAGCTGAGCTAATTCAGCGATTTAAAAATCAACATAGATCAAGAAAGGCTATTGAAAGTTCGAGAAAAGGCGTATGACCTTAACCTCCAGCCATAATATGAAGGAGTTGAAAACAAAGATCTTCTTGAAGGATAAGAAAAATCTTTGTAGAAGATCAAGGCTGAAGAAGAGACGACTGATGAGAAATCAGTTACCTCGCCATGTTGCTTAAGGTAGGTATTCAGTTGAGCTGAAAATGAATACCTGTAACTGACGTCAGCCGCCAGCCTTGATAAAGACATGCAAGGCTGCTGAAGGAAAGGTTGATAAAAGGTCAAGTGAAGGGATGACCTCAGCCTCCAGCTTTGCTGAAGATGAAGTTCAAGAAGAAGATGAAGATCCTAGAGTAGGTTAGAATGTTAGGACTGCAGTTATAGGAACCCAGTTGTAACTGTAATCACTCCCCAACTTGTTATCCATAATGATAAGTTGCTAGTTTTTAAAAGGTCTTGAGTTATTAACTTCACTTGATGACAACTATCTCGTTGTCCAAGTTCAAAGTTAATTTTTATTTTATATATTTTATCTTGTGCTAACCCCTTTCCTCTTATAGACTAGAACTCAGTTCGTCTTAGTGATATCAGTTGTATGGTATCAGTTAGGAAAGTTAGGTGGTGTCAGTTTATAGTTTTGGCATCATCAAAAATGGAAAAATTGTTGGGAAAATTAGTAAAGGTTTTGATTTATCCCAAAACCCAATTGATCCCAACCAGATGACAACCATAAGTTTGAACTTAGCTAGAGCTCACTGTTTGAGCGTAGAAATTTTTATCTTTACAGGATTTGAGCAGAAGAAGTCAGCCAGACTGATGAAGGGAGTTCTTAAGGAACTCAGTTGGACCACAACTCAGTTGACTCCATAACTGAGTCATGCAGCTCAAGCATGAAGAGAAGTTGTGTTGAAGTCATACGTCGCAAAGTTGAAGAAGAGAAAACTTTAAAGACGTTGAAGGCAGAAGAGTTGAAGTCCAAATTCAAATCTACTCGAAAGCACAAGTCAGCTGGAAACTTACCATAAATGGCCCGACAACAGAGACACACAAAAAGCGAAGGTTGCAGTTGCCATTTTAGGAAAGTTTGCAGTGAAACAGGTGGAGTCTCATCCTTTTGGCAGAGATCAAATGGCTCTTTCCAACGGCTAATTAGATCTCCCTCTATAAATAGAGGTCTCCACATCGAAAAAGATAAAGAGAGAGTACAGAGAGAAAAGAGTGCAAGAAGCAAAGTCAAGCAAAGCAGCAGACCACCACTCTCTCCAGCAAGAACAACCAAGTCGAAGAACAAGTAGAGTGTCCTCACCTCCTCCTGTTCTTTCATCTAGCATCTCAAAAAACTCTTTCTTTGATCGAGTGTAGAATCTAAGTTCTTGCTTATTTATTTCTGAGCTGACTCTCTCCCAAAAGATTGAGTCTCTAAGCCTTAGAAAGAAACCTCCACTTCTCTCAGTGTAGAAGGCCTTATAGTTGGAAAAACCCAAACCCCAAACCTTAGGTCTGTCTTTGAACCCGTAATCAAAGACACTAGGTCCCTTAGAACCCGCAATCTAAGACTAGGTCTCTTAAAACCCGCAATCTAATACTAGGTCGCTTAAAATCCGTAATGCAAGACCAGGTTGTACACTTGTCCGCAAAAGTGTTGTAAGGTTTTGTTCAAACCCGTAATCGAACTGGTTAGGTTTCTTGATACCCACAAACCAAGTGGAACGTTTGATAAGCACGCGTAAGCTTATCTAGTGGATCAGTTCCCCGAAAAGGAAGTCATGGATGTAGGAGGTCAATCTCCGAACCACGTAAAAATATTGTGTCGTTTACAATTCTGTATTTACATTCAATATTTACTTTTCAGTTACCTAACCAACTGACTCTACATACAAATTGCACATTTACAAACTGCACTAAGTTTTGGAAACTTGACCTTCCCCGTTTTCATAAAGGTTTCAGTTTAAGTAACGAGCTTTAGCTTCCACCAACTTCTGCATAGCTTAACTCTTTGAAACCTCGGTTAGATTACACAGCTGACCTTCAACCAAAGAAGTCAGCTGTGCACCTGACTGTGTGATCAGCTCTAACTGTCTTACTCACTTGTTGAGCGAACTGACCTGAACAGTTAACTCAGTGAAAAGATTTTGAAAGTGAAAATCACTACTGGTGTATTCCCCCCATACACCAGATACTCATTAGCGGGGCCATCAACCCCCATTTGTAAGCGATGAAATGAATAAAAAAATAAGATAGTGGTGCCGTCATGTCCCAAAATGGAATGGTCATGAGGGACGACCAGAAAAAGAAAAGACGATTTCACTATTTAGGATCGGTTGGAGTATGATTATAATAATACAAAATTTATTCATATTTATAACTAGTTTCAAATTGTGACCATTAATTTTTATTCCTAAATAGAGTTTATTCGTAAATCAATTATGAGATTTTATTGTACCTATTAGATTTAGTGTTTGTATTCTTTTCGAATAAAGGATTTTATTATATATAAAAAATAAAAATATAAAAAGTGAAACAAAATGGCAAAAACACCACACTTACGGGGTCATTGGGGGTCATTGGAAAATTATTGTGGTCATTCGAATTTATGGAAACACCACATTTATGAAGGACATCCTAAAATGACAAAATCATCACACTTACGAGGGACAGAGAGTATAAGTTACTTTTTTGATGTGATAAGATATGCTTATGTACATTATGCTGATGATGAAAGGTGTTTAAACCTTTGGTCTTAACTAAACTTAGAGTTAAAAGACATTTCAAATGAGAAAGTTTTTGCCAAATGTAGTTCATATGGTTGATGCATATCGGCGGCACTAACATAGATATGCAGAAGTAGAGAATTGATGTACTAACATATTACATGAACATCTTTTATGAGTATCACTCTAGTTTTGTTCACAAAACATTATTTTATTATTGATATTATGTTTTATTTAAATATTTTATAAAATTATGTTATTGCAATTACAAATTATATAACAAATTAAAGATTAATTTATTCTTTTACTCTTAACTTCACATAATTGAATAAATAGAACTAATGAAGCTTTGATTTTTTTGCGTAGTTGTAAATTTCATAACCATGTTGAGAAAATTAGTAAAAGTTTTGATTTATTCCAAAACTCAATTGAGTAGATGAATCATCAGTTTGATTAGAGTTAGAGCTCACTGTTTGAGTGTAGGGATTTTTATCTTTACATGATTCAAACTGAAGAAGACACCTCAAGACTGAAAGGCAGTTCAAGTTCAAGTTTGATCAGTCAGACCACTCCTCAGCTGACCCCGGGACTGAACTATGCAGTTCATGCATGTTGATCAGTTATGTCGAAGTTAGAAGTCCATAAGTCAAAGAAAGAAGACTTGGAAGATGAAGGAAGAAAAAGAAGTTGAATTCAAATTCAAATATACTCTGAAGTACAAGACAGCCATTAAATTTCCGTAAATGGATCGACCGCAGAGACATGCATAAAGTAAGGCTCGCAGTTACCATTTCGGAAAAGTTTGCAGAGGAGTAGATGAAGTGTCATGCTTTATAGCAGAGGTCAAACGGCTCTTTGATCTCCCTCTATATATATATAGGTCTTCATCATTGCGAGAAGATGACTGAATCTACGGGCAAATAATCCAAAGCAAGTAGCATCTTCAAGCAAGAAACAACAAGTGTTCGAAGCAAAGTAGTAGAGAGTTCCAGTCCTCCTCCTTAGCTTCCTTCTAGTATCTCAAAGCCTTGTTTCTTTGATCGAGTTTAGAAATACTTATTCTTGCAATCTCTAAGCAAATTCACTGTAAAAGTTTGAGTCTCTAAGCCTTAGGAAGAAACCTCCACTTCTCTGAGTGTTGAAAGTTTCACTAGTTAAAAATCACCCCAACCCCTTTCTTTAGGTTCCCTTCGAACCCGCAATCGAATAAACTAGGTCCTTTAGAACCTATAATCAGAGAATAAACTTTATACTTGCCCGTAAAAGTATTGTAGGTGTTGTTCGTCCCTGCAAACGAACTATCTAGACTTATTTGATGCCCGTAAGCCAAACTTCAACGTTTGATAAGTACGCATAAACTTATTGGTAGCGGTTCCATGCAATGAAAAGTCAAAACCGACTTTAGAATGCCAAACAAATAATCAAATAAAACAATTGGCAGTTTAATTTGATTTTGTGTGTTAGAATAAAAAGTCAACGGGCCCATCAACATACAATTACAACAAAATAATTGTATTGTTTAATTGGTTTGCAATTTATATAATGGGGCGACCCCAATTCTTAAGAGTTTGATTACTGAACTAATAAACCATTAAGTCCAAACTAATCAAATTCAAAGCTCAGGTCTCAATTGAACTCGTTCTTTATAACAATTTGATTATAATAAAATTTATCTTTATATGCGTGTGTTAATATAATGATAGAGTGGTTAATGCACGGGTTAAATGTCATGGGTTCGAGTTCACCGTCACGCGGTCTATAAAATTTCTTAATATTGTTAAAAAAATCATCTTCAACACCTTCGATACATAACTATATATCATTTCTCACTCACCAAATAATAATTTTGGAACATGAATATAGCCCAATTATTTACTCGACAAGTAAAATAATCCTCAATTATTTTTTAATAATTAAATAATTAACCGTCATAATAATAATTTTCAAACCATTATTTCAAACAATATCAACTCCTGCCCAAAATACTTCCGCTTGATATCAACTTCAATATTCACTTCCTCAGATACTTCATGTTAAACACGCAATGGACCATCAACCACTGAATATGAATATCTCACTCACGAAATATGATTCATGTATTTTACAATTATATAATATATTACTATCTTCGGTCTTTAAGTTTTTTCCTATCTTTTCTATTTGGACGGTCTTCAAGTTTCTTTTTAGTTAATTTTGGATACTAATTCACAACAAATTATTATCTCTTACCCTTACTTTATCAACTTATTTACCAAAAATACCACATATGGCTCCCCACTATTTCAATTAATTAATATATCACTACCCTCAAAGTGGTACTATTTCTCTATTCACAACAAATTCAATCATTTTTTCTCTAATTACAACTAACTCACCAACTTTTTCCTTAATACCCGTGTCACTTCCTCATAAGAAGAGATTTGGGGATCCGAAATAATACAATCATTAAGATTTTGCTTACTTAAAATCTTATTTTGTCGTTGCTGGATTTAATAGCCATGAACTTGGTAGGTTTTTTCTCCTACGACTTTTATAGTTATGAGAAACCGAAAATTGTGTGTATTTGTATATCTTTCGAAAGAGCTGAGCATTACTTCAAAATCATTATGGTAGTTGTGTTATTTTTCTTGAGTTGATTATGTTGTTTGTCAATATGAATTTGAGGCTATCTGCAATCTTTGGAGATCACAAGGGGTTTCTAGCAGCACTTTTCCACTCGAAACCCCTTAGAGACACATATCTCTGCAACGCAACTGTTTCCAAACTGTCTCTATCTTTAATATTAAACAATTTTCCATTTCCATTAAATTAATTCATAAAATTCCATTAATAAAAATAACATAAAACATTACATTAATTCAAATAAAATAAAATATTATATTAATTAAAATAAAA
The DNA here is from genome assembly GCA_029490685.1 of Schizonepeta tenuifolia. NCBI lineage: Eukaryota > Viridiplantae > Streptophyta > Magnoliopsida > Lamiales > Lamiaceae > Schizonepeta > Schizonepeta tenuifolia. The sequence continues at coordinate 13,623,135 of CM055956.1, forward strand.
AAAATTACATTAATTCAAATAAAATAAAATATTACATTAATTGAAATAAAAAACTACATTAATTAAAATATGAACTACTCCGATAGAGGTCCAAATTTGCGCCAAAGGTGCTCGGTGAGATCATTGGTAAGCCGATGGTGCTTTCGTTGATCTCTCATGTCAGCTTTCCGAGCGAGATATTCCTTAAAGGCGATCTAAGTGGTTCTCCGGGATATCCCGCTAGTGGACGGAGAATCAGAGTCATCTCTCCAATTCTCCGCATCCTCTCGCTCGTCTTCGATGATCATGTTGTGCAAAATAATGCACGCGAACATGATATCTCGGAGATGCCTCGTGTACCAGCACCGACCCGGAGCCCGGATTATTCTCCATCGGGCTTGGAGAACTCCAAATGTCTGCTCTATGTCCTTTCTGGCCGACTCATGCATCTTCTTAAACCTCGCCGTCTTTGGGTCAGTTTCAACCTTCGGCGCTTTGATTAGTGTTGGCCAAGAAGGGTAGATTCCGTCGGTCAAGTAGTACCCCTTGTCGTATCGGTTTTTCATGACGGTGAAGTTGCACGCCGAAGCTCTATCCTCAAGCACGTCGGTGAACAAGGGCGACTGATTGAGGACGTTGATGTCATTGTTGGAGCCGACACCCAAAAAAGGCATGCCAAATCCACAAATTACACGATGCCACCTCCTCCAAGATTAAGGTAGGCACGCCTTGATCGTCGCGCGTGTAGGCACCCGCCCACCCTTTTGAGCAGTTCCTCCAATCCCAGTGCATGCAATCCAGGCTCCCAAGCATCCCCGAAAACCCATGTCGCGCCTCGTGCATTTGGAGCAGACGAGCGATGTCGGCAACGTTTGGCTTCCTCAAGTATCGCTCGCCCAAAAGGTCGATCATTGCTCGGAAAATTTTTTGAGGCATTACCGACCCATGCTATCTCCGATCTTCAGGTACTCGTCGAACACATCTGCAGCACCACCGGTGGCCAGTTGTCGCACCGCCATCGTGCATTTTTGCACCAACATCAGCCCTTATCGACCAAATGCATCTTGTCGATGCGTGAAGAAGTGGACGTTGTCCTCCAATGTCTTGCAAATGCGCAAGAACATATGCTTATGCATCCGAAACGGCGTCGAAAAAAGTGCTCACCGTAGATGGGTTGTCGGCGAAGTAGTCGGCGTGTAGGAGCGCACACGCCGCTTCACGGCCGCGGTCGACAAACGACCTCGCCTTCTTCTTCTTCTTTTTCTGCTCCGCCAAGTGTGCACGGAGGTCGTTCCACGTCTGCCATCATCTCCAGTACCTCGTCGTCGGTGCCGGTCTCGACATATTCGACCGACAAAGATGAAAAACTCGATGAAGACATTTTTTTAGAGTTGAAATTGAAAGAGAAAGAGTATATATTTTTGTGGGATGAATAAGGGATGAGAGGTTAAATTTATAGTGGAGGAAAAGAATAAAAAAAAATGGCATTTAGCCGTTGAGGAAACAACGTTCGAAAATTAATTTTTTTTTTGTTGGGCGCGTGTCTTATTATTATTATTATTATTATTATTAGTATTATTATTATTATTATTATTATTATTATTATTATTATTATTATTAATTCGAAAATGTAGCGCGTGCAAGCCACGCGCTGGCTTCGAGCCGGTCTCGAGCTCGCCGGGCTTACAATGAGGGGGTCTCGAGCTCGCGCCGTCTTGAGCCCCCTTCGAGATCGGCACTCAAGATGGCGTTGCGGGCAGTCTGATATGATTTGAATGACAGTCATTCATATATTATGTTTTAGTGGCCAATAGTCATATTGTTATACTAGTTTGTATTAGACATAATTCATTGAACTTTAAAGTTTCCGATTTAACATTATCGTATTATTCTTATCCATATTGTGATGAGAAAAATTAATGGTATGTGTAGACATTGATGCACAAAAAGGTTGGTCTATTAAATTAAATCATTTAATTAATTTACTACAGGAAGTCTACGTGAAATATGTTGGTTTATTTTTATTCATAATTTCTCGAAAACATGAACCTATCTATCTATCTATCTATCTATCTATATATCATTAAAACGAAAACGATTCTATCTTATGTGGCACACTTCAAATTCTTCCATTCTTATTTATTTAATTTCTCAAATTTTTGAATTAAACATTATTAATCTAATAATAATCGTCCTCAATTAAGATGACCATATATACTTTCAATTTTTTCAAATTTTTGTTTCCTTTTTTCATAATGTTGCGTTTTTAATAAAACTTCTTGTTCAAATATAAAAACGTTTACAAAATTAAATTATAAGTTGACCGACTAATAACTTGAAGTTGGTATCATCATCATCATCATCATCATCATCATCATCATCATCATCATCATATTATTATTGCGGATTCCAGTCATTTAACATTTGGCTAATTTATTTTCACTGAATTAAATATAAAATACATTAAATTAATATGCATTTTCTCATCCTATTCACTACCAATTTAATTTGGCCAATTAATTAGTGGCTAAATAAATCGTTTTAGTTTTACTGAAAATTTTAATTTTTATATACATGTGATATGCATGCAGAGTCGGGCTAATCGAGTTTACGAGGTTAAGCCTCCGGGCTACGAGATTAAGCTGTCAGACAACGAATTATTCACTTATAAATTAAAACTGCGATCAACATGGATTCCGACCCGAAATTATGGCGGTAGACGGACCAATTCCCAACCGACGGGTACCTTAAGTTGGGAAATTTTTCATTTTATGTATTTTTTTGTACAATCTAGAATCGTCATTCATAAATTAATTTTTACGTTATTTGTAGTTGAGTTTCCAACTTTGCATAATCTATAATTAGCGAAAAATACTATACGATTAAGGACGAGAACGAATAATACAATCAATTTTTTTAATTAAATTTTGGGTCTATGTAAATTCTAAACGAGTTTCATAATTTACGCACTTATAAATCAGAACTGTGGTCAACGGCTGACCCCAACTGACGGATATTGCTATACATATTTACTTAGAAAGGAACACAGATGAATAATTTTTTAATTGCATTTTAAACAAATACGAGTATATAAATTTCAAACAAGTTTGAATAATTCTAAACACACCATCTCGAATTGTTTGATTAAGAGTCTCCATTGGGAAATATCGAATGTGTAGAAAAATTGGGAGAAAAATTATTAACGATTTGCAACGGGCCAGTTCCGACCCAAAATTGTTCGCTATAGAGGCCGATTTAATAATGTCCGAGCAACTTTTATTATAATTTTATGTTGAACCCATAAATTTAAGGATTTTTAATTAAGGTCACCTTCATTCTTATAGATAATTTAAAAAAAAAAAACAAAAATCACACAAGACAATCTCTTTGAGAAGTAAATAGTTTTGTTCCCTTTTGAGAAAAAAAAAAGAGTGGTTTGAAAATTATCTATAAAAATGAGTGTGAATTAGATTTGAATTTTAAAGGGTATTACTTAAAAAAATAATAATAACTAATAAACAGTATCTTTCTTATACTATCGCCTATTAAATTTTATTAATTTTATTCAATAATAATTACCCGTTAATTTTCGACGGATTATACACTAATTTTAATTACATTGTGTCTCTTAATGTAAAACCGAATATGTCATCATCTCCCGACCAATAAATTTATGGATTAAAATCACAAATAGCTCAACTCAAACATCGCCGCACGACGCGACTATAAAACTAGTGCCTTGTTTAAGTAAAAAATGCACTATTTAACACAAGGGTGTAGACTGGCCCAGCCCTCATATTTCGCCAATTGGGGCATTTGTCTAGGATCCCAAAATTTAAAATTGAGTATTAGAATCCAATTTATAGCCCATTTTTTTAAAATATACAAAATATACCCATTTTTTGTAATTTGGATCTAAATACCCCCGTTTTCGTTTACCAGATCTAATTGTTTAAAGCTTCATAGCATATTTCCCACGCATCTCTCTCTCCCTCCGCTTTCTATCTCTAATCCACCCATCGTTGATCCCGCCGCTGGAACGACGGCTCCGCGCTCCAGAAATTGGCCTCGTCGTTGATCCGCCGGCGGCACTGCTTCACCTTCTTCTGCGACTTCTTCACTCTCATCTGACGACGGCTAGGGGTTCTCGGCAGCGGCGGCGCCCCCTCTGAGGGTGCCGTTGGAGCGGAGGCGGCGACGGAAGAAGGAGGAGATGGCGCCACCAGAGCGGAGGGGACGGAGGAGAGATATGGTGAGTTTCATTATATGTGGGCTTTTGATATGGTGTAGGATTTATACGTGTTTTAAGCTTCAGGAATTGATTTGAGGTCTGTGGAAGAAGGGGCATTGTTTTCTCTGAAATTTAATGATTATTGTCACGTCCTTACATCATTACTACTCTTCACTAAAGCATGAATTTGTGGCTTGCTTTCCTAATTATTTGCTATATCTTTCGTCACCATGCCATTTAGAAAATTTCTGTTCACCAGATACTTCTTAATTTTTTCTGAGAAGATCAAACTTTGATAATTGGCTCTTTGCTTATGTAGCTGATATTATAGTGCCTAGTCAATAGCAAATGGAAATTGTTCAGCTTGTATATGTAAGCCGTTGGAAATTGTGAATAATGCGGTTGGCTTGTCTTAGAAAATGTTGGGCATTGTAGTTTTTTATGCTTTTTCTTAGATGTGGTTTGTCTCTTTGATTCAAATTTTTACTTATTTGCTGGTGAGGAAATGTGAATTTTAATTCAAGTCTTTCTTAGATTTTTTTTTGTGCTTCAATTATTTGAACCTTTTGTTTTGCTGATACGTTTAGGAATGAGGCATCAACAACCATCCAACATCAGCAGCCATCCAAAGGTGCTGAGATGCCTCGTTGCTTTGTGGTGAAGGTTTTGATAAAGGAAGACAATCTTGTGGCTATTGTTTGTGTTGTTTTTTTTCATTATCAAAATTAGTAAAAATATGGTGGCCTTCGTCGAGAGTCTTGTTTTAATTTCTTCTTAATCCCTATACTTTTTCTTGCTTCTGTTATTACACATCAAACAGTGACGAAGCTAGAAATTTAATTCAGAGGGTTCCAATTTATATTAACATTTTTTTACATACATAAGAAGTTTAATACAAAGTTAAATATATAAAACTTTTTAATATGAACATAATATCTTTTAAAATACTTTAAAAACATTAAAAAACTCAACGCAATGAAAAAAATATTTCAAATATAAATTAGATAAATTGCATGGTATAAGATCACGAGTTAATAAGCAAAATATTACTAAGACTTGATCTTAATACAATAATAAGATATAATAATTTAAAATTGAACTCAAGATATAGAAACATCGCTATTGTTAAAATAAAATATATTACGCATCAACAACGTTTTTTTAGAACATCAAGAATATTTGGAGGTCATACATGAAAAGAGGTTAAATATATCTCATTTTGAGGCAAACACAAATGAAGGAAAACATAAATAAATACGCAAGCACAAATGAATAAGTTAAAAATATAAATAGACAAACACAATGAAAAAAAGAAGAAGAAATAAAAAACATCGATGAAGGACCAAAAAATAAAAAAGTAGGACAGAAAAATAGAACAACACAATTGTGTGCATGGTAATCGAACAAAAGAGTTCAGAGAAATTGGGAAGCATTAAAATAATGGCACCAAACACCAAGTAGTATAACATTAGCTTTCATATTTAATATTAAATATATCTTATTTTTTCTAAATTATACAAACAATCACTAATATACCCCGTTTTTTTTCACAAACCCCAGGGGGGTCCAATGACCCCCCTGCACCCCCCTCCCTTCGTCTCTGACATCAAATATTGACATTTTGGTGAAGAAACAGCGGTCTTGACTCATGTAAGATTACAAGTGATAGATCTGATTTCATCCTTTATTTATGATTACAAGCTGTAATTGAGTGTAAATTTTGATCTGTTGTAATTTGGTACTTTGGCATTAATGACCATATTTGTGTGTGTGTGTGTTAGCCTAGTGGTAGTGAAGTTAATGTCCGGGCCAAAGGTCACGGGTTCGAGTCCTCCGTCACGCGGTATTTAAATTTCCTTGCAATGTTGTTCAACAAAAAAAAAACCTACGTAATTTGGTACTTTGGTAGTGATGGTCCCGATACGAGTTCTGGTGTATAGGGGGGAATACACCAGATAAAACTTTTAAAAACAACTCTTGAAAAACAATCACAGCCGAGTAAACTGGGACTCAGCTGGATTCACAACCGAGTAAGCAAGCTCAGTTGGAAGAGTGGAGCTGTGCGGAATGTGGTGGAAAATAACAACTCGTAAAATAACTCACGCTTTTATGCAAGGTTGGTCAATAACCAAGTCAGTTGATATGGAAAGATGCAGTTTGTATGCTGGTTAGTTAGTCAGTTGAATAAGCAATAAGTAACTGAATAATAAACGCAAACACACAGGGATTTACGTGGTTCGGAGATAACTCCTACGTCCACGGGGAGTTGTGAGTCCACACAACTCAGTCCAAGTTCTTCTGGACAAAAACCACAAAGCTTACGCGGGCTTTGCAACCGTTGAGATAAGTTTACGGGTACTTATCAACCTTACAGATTAGTTTACGGGTACTAATCAACCTATCTACTCAATTCCGGGAAGAGTAGGGTCCTAACAATCTTTTTGAGAGGATGTGTGAAAGGTTGGTTTCCAACTAATAGCTCGAACAAGAAGTGAGCTAGGATCTAACACTCTACGAACTCTCAACTAGTGATGTTCTCAAGGTTGGATCGAAAAACACAAAGACAGAATCTAACACTCTAGAACTCTCAACTAATGATGTTCTTAGAGGATATCAGCAGTTTTGCTTGAGTGCAGAAAGTCGTTCTTTCGCTCGTATATCTCTTCTCGCACTTGTCTTTCTCGTAAATCTTGGTGAATGAATGAATGCCTCTATTTATAGGCAGAGAGAATCAACTAGCCGTTGGAGGAGCTGTTGATCTCTGTTCTTTGAAAGCGATAGCTTGTCTCTCATCTCTGCAGACTTTCCGGATTTGGCAACTACGTGCTTCTGCTTTCCATCTGAGACAGCCTTGTGTTGGGCCAAATGAGGTAATGACAGAGAGTCAAACCTTCATGTTGGGAAATTTATTAGTAAGAGTTTTGATGAATTCCAAAACCGACTGACCCCAACCGAGTAGATGTTGCCAGAACCTAATGTTAGAAATTAGGCTCGCTCTTTGAGCAAAGTTCAGATTTTATCTTTACAGGTCTCCAGCAGGCAACAAGGCATCACCCAATCAGAACATCAGTTGTCATGAAATACAACTGAGAGCTCATTGTTCAGATGCAAAGAGGGGGAAGTTTTCAGAACATCAGTTGTGAAGAAAACCAACTGAGGGTTCATCAGATGAGAAACAGTAGAGAGGAAGAGAACATCAGATGAAAAGGAAGTCATCTGAAGGTTCAAACCCAACTGACTAAATACAAGAAAGACAACTGAGTGTTCAGTTTCAGAACCTCAGTTGTAGAACTCAAACAAGAAGAACAACAGCATGAAGTTCAAAGTAAGCTGAGAGTTCAACGGTTCAGTCAGAACATCAGCTCAAGACCACTCAGATAAAGATCAAGATTTTCAACCGACTAACCGAGGTTGACTGTCAAAAAGGTTAAAATTTGAATTTCAAAAGGAAGTCACATGAGGGTTTGACCGTTCAGTCATTACCCCATCTGGCCCAACACAAGGCTGTCTCAGATGGAAAGCAGAAGAGCACAGATCCCATATCGGGAAAGTCTGCAGAGATGAGAGACAAGCCATCGCTTTCAACGATCAGAGATCAACAGCTCCTCCAACGGCTAGTTGATACTCTCCACCTATAAATAGAGGCATTCTCTCATTCGAGAGGTTTACGAAACACGAGACAAGAGACAGAGAAGTGCAATCACAAGAGAAACAAGCACAAGAAAAATCTGCAAAAATCATATTCTAAGAGCATCAGCAGCTGAGAGTTCAAGAGTGATAGAACATTAGTAGCTGAGGGTTCATAGAGTTATAATCTGTCTTAGATCTTAGTTTGAGTGTTTATTCGTTCAAGCCATAGATCCAGCTCTCATTCGTGATCGAGCTGTAGTTGGAAAACCCACCCACATACACACCTTAAAAAGTGTTTGTTAGGATCATACTCTTCCTGTAATTGAGTAGCTAGGTCGTCAAGTACCCGCAAACTTGACATAGGTTGTTAAGTACCCGCAAACTTAACTGTAAAGGTTGATAAGTATCGGTAAACTTATTGCAACGGTTGCACAGCCCGTGTAAGCTGTGTGGATCTGTCCAGAAGAACTTGGACTGAGGTGTGAGGATTCACATCTCCCCGTGGACATAGGAGGGTTATCTCCGAACCACGTTAAATCCTGTGTGTCTGTGTTTATTTTTATTCAGTTACTTATTGCATTGTTAACTGACCAAACTAACCGGCATACAATGTGCATATCTGCACATTCTCAACTGTTTTGGTTATTGATCAACCGTGCTAAAAGCGTGAGTTGTTTTAACGAGTTTAATTTCCACCACATTCCACACAGCACCACTCTTCCAGCTGAGGTTGTTTACTCAGCTGTGAGATTCCAACTGAGTCAGTTTTACTCAGTTGAAGTATTTTTAAGGGTTAAGTTTTAAAATCCTAACTGGTGTATTCCCCCCCTCCCCCCATACACCAGTAACTCGTTTCGGGACCATCAAGTGGTATCAGAGCAGTGGTTCAAAAGACTGCTGACTCTGTTTCACAAGGTGTGAATTCCAGAAATTTTCTTCAGTGGTCAACTGAACAGATCTTTTCACGCTAGTGCATATTTGCTCGCATATTTGTCCTGTTTATTGTGTGCAGATGGACATCAAGGACAAGATCGTCGTCATGTTCTCAGTAGTCAATTATACATCATGGAGAACTCGAATGAAGAAGATCCTTCTGTCAAAGCATCACAGGATGCAACAAATTCTCTCTTCCGGACCAATCGTCATTAAAGAAAGAATAGCTCGCACTCCCACAAATCCTAACGATGGAGATACAGTGGTGGAGTATGTGGAGAAACAGCCAGAAGACTACTCTCCAGAGGAGGCCAAGGTGAGTTGGATATCTGGGCTCAGAGCACAATAATGTCCACAGTTGGACAAGATTATCTGCCTTGGATAGAGGAGTGTGAGACTGCAAAAGAGATGTGGGACATCCTGGCATCACTGAGTGAAGGAAGCGACGAGACAAAGGAAAACAAGTTCTCACATGCATGTCAAGATTTCGACAACTTCAGTCTGCGACCTGATGAGACCATCGATCAGCTAGAGCTCCGGTTTATGGACATCATCAGAAGAATCTAGTCCATCCGAAGAGGAAAATACACACTAAGAGAAATCAATCTCAAAGTGTTACAAGCTCTACCGGCTGAGTGGGATACTTTCACCAATATCCACGAGAGCCGAGCTGACCTTAGTGAGATGGGAACTGAAAGATTGTTCTCAATCTTAAAAGGAAATGAGTATAAGGTCAACAGGAGGAGATCGCAGTCCTCAGGTCAAACAAGTAGAATTGAGGATGTTGGCTCAGCCTCAAAGTTAGTTGCTCTCCGAGCTGACTACTCGAAATCGAGATCATCGAGGCTAACCAGATCGGCTGACACGACTGCAAAGGAGCAAAGCAGAGAGGAACTGCAACAGAATATTGCAGCCTTGTCAAAGAAGCTAGCCGACATGGACACTCGGTTCGGCAAATACAAACAATTCTACAAATCAAACCGAACTAGAGATAGCTCGAAGCCAGTCACTAATGGTTGCTTCGAATGTGGCAAGGAAGGACACTTCAAAGCTGACTGTCTAGACCTCTCAAAGAAAGAAAGGGAAGCGTTGAAGGCCAAGCAATCTGCAAAGAACAAGGCCATGGTAGCAGAAGAAGCAGCTGACGATATGGATATCTTCACTGATACTGAAGATGAAGATGAGCTGACTTCTACCAACAACGCTATCAGTCAGGATCAATGCCTCATGGCACTTGGAACAGACCAAGATGATATTGAGGTACAATCTAATCCTGCTCAGTTAAATTCTTCCAATACTTCTAACATGCAAGAATCTCTGGACGATGAGTTGGAACCCTCCTGGAGTGATTTTTAAGAACTCAGTGAGGAACTGCTTCAGCAATTGGTTGAGTTTAAGAGTCTTCAAGCTCAGTTCACCAAACTTGAAGATTCCTTAACCGAGAAGGACGATCTGATAAAAAGCCAAACCGAGGAGATTGAAAATATCAAGAGTCAGCTGAATGAAGCTAAGGCTCCAACTGATGAGGAGTTGACAAAGCAGAACAAGGAACAGCAAGATCAGTTGAAAAATCAAGAGGCTCAGATCGAACAGCTGATAAAGAAGTCAGATGGACAAACCGAGCAGATAACTGTCCTTATCAAGGAGTTGCAAACTGAGAAGGACAATCTAATCAAGTTGTATCAGTCATCCAAGATCATAGAGAATCTTATCAGTTATAGTAGACAGATGGATGACTTGTCAGGACTTGGTTATGATGTTGTCAAGGATACTGGAATTCCACCAGCAACCTTCATCAAAGCTGTAGAAGTCACAGCTGTCGAGTCAACCACAGCTGAGTCTTCAGAAGCTAATCCAACCTCCACCTCTCAGCAAGTTCAACTGACCAATACTACCACACATGAGAAGGGAAAAAGAACAGTAGATGAAGGACAAAATATTCCATCGGCTGGAAAATCAACCGAGGGGGAATGTTCCAAAAGTCAGAAGAGGAATCAGAGGCGTCGAAGGCACAACCGCAACCGATCTTAGAATCAGAACCGACCTCTGCATCAACCTCAAAGTCAACGTCAGAAGGAATGGAACCAACCTCAGAACAGACATGGGTTCAATCGTCTGAATCAACAACGGTTCCAACATCAGTTCGACCAAAGATTCCAACCGAGTCAACCAATGAGGAACTGGTCGAACAACTAGAGATATTCATGCCATAATATGAATCATCAACAGGGCATGAACAGCTACAGACAACCCTCAGGAAGTTGGAATCATAATCAGCCACAAAGATTCCAACATGGCGTCCGACCTCACAGACAAACTCAACAGGATAAGAATCGCCATCAAAACAGGGGGAAAGCCTCACCTCCTAAAGCTCAACATGGGAGAAATCCAACTCCTCCCAAGAAACAGAACATCACTACTAACAACAAGCCTAAGGATAACCGAGGTGTTGTTATAGTTGATGATGAAGGAAAAGTAATCTGGAATGATAAATCCATCCGAGTTTACAGGGAATGGAACTGGTTCTAACCCTCCAGGACCCAATTGAAATTGGGGACCTAAGCGAGTTTCTCTTTGCAGGTACAGGAGAAACAGCTGAGGAAGAAGAAGGCGTCTGCGACAAAATGGGTAATGGACAGTGGATGCTCAAAACACATGACGAATCTAAAGGATTTGCTTGGAAGTTTCGTGGAGAAAGAAGGTCCATCAGTTACTTTTGGTGATAACTCAAAAGGTTACACCAGAGGTTACGGTACCCTTGAAACCAATCATGTTTCAATTTCTAATGTCTCTTATGTTGATGGATTGAAGCATAACCTGCTCTCCATCAGCCAATTCTGTGATAATGGTTTCTCTGTCAAGTTTGATGCACAGGGTTGCAGAGTTAAAGATGTCAGATCAAAGCAGGTGATATTGTTGGGAAATCGATCACCAACAGGGAATGTCTATTACGCTGACTGGAACAGCAGCCTCCCTGACACCTGCCTGTTATCAAAGAGCAGTTCTGATGTGAGCTGGCTGTGGCACAAAAGGCTCAACCATCTGAACTTCAAGACGATGAACCGACTCGCCAGACAAGAACATGCAAGAGGCATACCTAACCGAGTGTTTTCAACAACACACATCTGCAGTGCATGCCAGCTGGGAAAGCTCGCTAGATCCTCCTTCCGGTTGAAATCAACTCCCTCAACCGACCGAGTGTTACAGCTGATCCATATGGATCTCTTCGGGCCAGTTACACCAAAGAGCATAAATGGCAACGAATATACATTGGTTGTAACTGATGATTACTCGAGGTACACGTGGACCATTTTCATGCGTCACAAGAGTGAAACCCGAGATGAGCTGCCCAAGCTGATGGATCGGATATCGAACCAACAAGAGATGAAGATCATTTCTATCCGATCAGATCGTGGAACTGAGTTTCTAAATGAAACCATCATCGAGTATTGCGAGAAAAATAGAATTACCCATCAGATATCAGCCGCGCGTACTCCGCAACAAAATGGAGTAGCTGAGCGAAGGAACAGAACGCTGAAGGATGCAGCCACATCCATGTTAGCCAGCTCAGCTCTACCAAAGAGATTTTGGGCTGAAGCGATCAACACTGCATGCTACACTCAAAACCGGTCTCTTCTAACCAAGCGGTTGGGAAAGACACCATATGAGCTATGGAGACGCAGGAAGCCAGATATTTCTTATTTTCGCATCTTTGGTTCTAATGTTATATTCACAACAATGGGAAGACTCAGTTGAAAACTTTTGATGCCAAAGCTTCGAAGGGCATATTTCTTGGATATGCTGCTCGAATCAAGGCATACAGAGTTTTCAACAACAGCTCTCGTGTTGTGGAAATAACACCTCATGTTAGTTTTGATGAATCTACCTTTGAGTGCAGGGAACAGGTTAAAGGACAACAAGCAGATCCAGCTGTTCCACCAGTTCTCACCAGATCGCAAGCTCTAAGGGAAAAGAACCTAGCTGAACCACTGGCCTGGGCAACTGAGGATGAGGATCCATACTCCTCTGAAGATGAATGCGAAGACCCCAGCACATCCCAAGGGGGAACTTCAGCTGATGCTCCTCCAACTGCTTCAGCATCCGAAGCCCAACCGAGTCCGGTTCAACCTAATACCAATGTTGAGGATCCAGACTCAACAGCTGATCAATCACCAGCTCTGAAAACTCCAACTCGGATTTCAGAACAACCACAGTTGGAAGAAGAAGGAAGACACAACCGAAGATGGTATGAAGTTCATTCCACTAACAACATCATCGGCGATCCAACCGAGGGTGTGCGTACAAGGAGCCTAGTTGCAAATCCAGAATCAACTGAAGGAAACTCCAACACTTACGCCCAGTATGCTGAGGAGTTGGCAGTTCTAGAGGAGTTCGAGCAAGCTGGAGATGTTGCCATGATTTCTTACTTTGTAGCTGATGTACCAGAATCGAAGAATGTTGGGGAAGCTCTCAACTGTGTTCACTGGACAACAGCCATGCAAGAAGAACTGAATGAGTTTCTACGCAACTGTGTATGAGAGTTGGTAGAAAGACCAAATGGTGTCAAGGTGATTGGATTGAAGTGGATTTTCAAAAACAAGAGAGACGCCATTGGATTCATAGTGAGGAATAAGGCAAGGTTGGTAGCTCAAGGATACTGCCAACAAGAAGGAATCGACTTTGAAGAATCTTTCGCGCCTGTTGCAAGGCTGGAAGCCATCTGAATCTTTCTAGCTTATGCCGCACATCACAAGTTCAAAGTGTATCAGATGGATGTGAAGTGTGCATTCCTCAACGGAGATATCAAGGAAGATGTGTATGTTGAACAGCCTCCTGGTTTTGAGACTGGAGATGGAAGAGTGTACAAGTTGAAGAAAGCTATCTATGGTCTAAAGCAAGCACCAAGGGCCTGCTATGACACTCTTTGTGGTTTTCTACTGAACTCGGGATTCAAACGAGGATCAGTTGACAAAACCCTATTCACCATCAAAGTTGGAGAAGGTATACTTGTTGTGCAAATCTACGTCGATGACATCATCTTCGGTTCCAAGTCAGAGGAGCTGTGCAAGAAATTCTCAGATCTCATGAAGGAGAAGTTCGAGATGTCAATGATGGGCGAGATGAATTATTTCCTTGGATTACAAGTGAAGCAGTCACCAGAAGGAATTTTCATCAATCAGTCTAAGTATACAAAGGAGCTCATCACCAAGTTCGGATTGCGGACAAGTAAGACCACGAGGATCCCAATGAATACTAACTGGAAGATTGAACCCGGAGCTGAAGGAAAGCTCGTAGATGCCAGCCAGTTTAGAGGGATCATCGGTTCACTGCTATATCTAACTGCCAGCCGACCAGACATATCATACGCAGTTGGAGTGTGTGCTCGATTCCAAGTTCAGCCAAGAGAAGCACACATGTTGGCAGCAAAGAACATCATCAAGTATCTGAAGGGAACTATTAATGTTGGATTGTGGTATCCAACTGACGACAATATCCAACTGACCGGATACTCAGATGCGGACCTAGCAGGAGATCGGTTGGACAGGAAGTCTACCTCTGCACACTGTCAATTCATGGGAAGCAAGCTGGTTCATGGTTCTCCAAGAAACAAGCATGTGTTGCAACCTCTACAACCGAGTCAGAGTATATGGCTGCCGGAAGCTGTTGCATGCAAGTATTGTGGCTGAAGCAACAGCTGAGAGATTATGAAGTTGCAACTGGACAGGTTCTCATTTATTGTGATAGCTCGAGTGCCATAGCTATCTCTCTGAATCCTGTTCACCACTCTCGGACAAAGCATATCGACATTCGTCATCACTTCATCTGAGATCATATTGAGAAGAAGGATGTGTCCATGGAGAAGATCCCAACTGAGATTCAGAGAGCTGACATCTTCACCAAACTTTTTCCTGAAGCTCGGTTCAAGATGTTGTGTGATCTTCTTGGACTATTGGATCCATCGGATGAAGAGTCATCCGAGCTGGAGAAGATCCATCCGAGATGAAGAGTCAGATATCCATCTGAGGGGGAAGCTCAGATGAAGGGGGAATCTCAGATACGAATTGCCAACTGAAGAACATCAGCTGAACAGACGAACTCGAGTCAGCTGATGGTATGCGGCAACTGAGAAACTCAACTGAGGTATACAGCTGATCTCGACATCAGCTGGCAGGTATCATTTATGACTGAAGGTGTTATGATATTAAATGAGAATGTTTGAAATAAATTCAAACATTCCTGAACATGTCAGCTAGACTAAACAAGCCATCATATCGCATTTAATGTAAAGTCTGGCTGAACTCCTATAGCCTTACTTTATAGTGCGACTGGGCTGACACCTTAAACTATTCACCTTCTCACTCGCGCGCGTGGAGCATCAGTCAAAATTACCCAACAGTCGCGTAATCCCAGCTGTTGATGGATTCGCACCATTTAACCCCAGCCGTTGATCTCATCCGAGTCAAAGCTTATATAATACGGAAAATCAGGAAGTGATCCTTACCTTCTTTGCATATCTTTACTATTTCGTGCATATCTTTACAATCTATTCATCATCTTCTCCAAATTTGTCTCACCATTTTCGGTAACGAATTTCTTTCTTCCTTGCATATATACATTTCTCTGAGATGGCACCGAAGTCAAAAGCGCCCAAGAAAATGGTCTCTGCAGAACCCGCTACATTTCAGGAATCTTTCGACATGATGATGTCGAAGATTCATTTCGAACAGATTCTTTCCAGGGATGCCCTGACCTCGCCGGAACTCGCTCCAGTAGCCGCCATCCTTTCCGACCACAGTCTGCTAAACTGGGCAACTCTCTCTCCATCCAAGCTGCTCAGGAAGCAGGTCGCACATTTCTACAGAAATCTGCAGCGAGTTGCAGAAAACGGGCTTGTCATGATCATCCCGTGCAAGCAACGAAACAGCACTACCCGTACGCTGGAAGACACCGCTATTGAAATAAAAGTAACCAAGGAACTGCAAAAGATCATCCCCAGAGATCGAGAAGCCGTAGACGTGATGGGGAATTTCACGGACAAGGAAGCTGATGCATTCCTGCAAACAATCCTTCTTGTCCCTGAACAATTGAAGGGGAGTATGCAGAGGACAAAGCTGAAGCCGGAGCACCGATTGTTGTTCGACGTCATTTCAAAGTGCGCCTTTGCGTACGGAGAAGCATTCGGTGATATTAGCAGACCGAAGCTCAAGCAGCAGAAGGCCCTGGAAGAACACCACAAAATCGACTGGCTGGGCTATCTTGAAAGCCAGTTGTTGATGGAGAAGCAGAAAATATCCGAGACGACAGCTGAGTCCGGAGAGCAGCTGTTGAGTGTCAAGGGGACACTCAACTTCGGCACAAAAATCTCTGCCCTGATTCTCCAAGCTATAAAGGGACAGAAGCTGACCTGGGAAGAGAGTGAGGACCCTCCGTTCAGCAAGCTGATGTTGTTCCCTACAGCCAAAAAGGCTAAGGATGTGGTGGACGCAATCTACACACCCAAATGAGCCTCCAAGCCAGCTGTGGAGTCGGCCTCAGCAGCTCACCGCCCTTCAAGGTCCAAGCCTGCGAAGCGCCAGCTGGAGGAGGTGGCTGAGGAAGAGGAAGATGAAGAAGAAGATGAGAAGGAACCCCTCCAAAAGAGGCCCAGGATTCGAATTATCCAGCCAGCAGCTCAACCGGATGCATCTGGCCCGGTGGTAGTGATACCAGCTGAGAAAACAGCTGAGGAGAAGGAGTCAACCGAATCAAGCCAGTCGGTTGATCCAGCTAGATTTTTGCTTCAACCCCGTCAGCAGGAGGCACTGGCTGAAGAAAAGGAGATCAATGTGGAGGATTCCAGCTCCTCCTCAGATGACTCTACTTCATCTGAGGAATCCCACGACAGTCCAACTAGAGCTGATGCCAGCCAGGAAAACCCACCTGCGTCTGAGGAAACAATTGAGCTGAAAACCCACCTGCGTCTGAGGAAACAATTGAGCTAGCCCACTCTCTACCCAAAGAGGATCCAGTTCTCTCAACTGGTCCTCAGTCAGATATTCCGAGCCTCTCGCTCGATGCCAACGTTGTGACCACTCCTTTGGCCAACGTTGATGAAACCATCGAACCCGTCGCCTTCGATATTGACCCAACCCCAATTGATGAAGAAACCAATCGCCAGGCGATCTTGGATGAGTATGAAGGCCGGTTGGACTACTGTTTCCACAAGCTGATCGGCATGTTCCCCGAGGCAAGCTCAATGCCCATTTTTGCCGTGTTCGGGACGGAACTGCTCTATCAGTTTTGCGTGATTTTCAGCTACTGGTACGTCAAGGAGGAAACTCTCAGGATCCATGGTTGGGACAGGTTGAAAGTTGAAGAGTCCAACCTGAGGGTATACTTCGACTACCAGAACCTGGAGGTGGCCTACAACCAGAAAGTGGTTGTGCTCCGTCGTCGTCTGGACAAAAGCATCCAAGAAGGGACAGACACCAGGGAGTTGTGCAACAATCCTGGAGCTGTTCAATTTCTTGAAGATATGTTGGCTAAGAATGCCAACTACATGGAGGATGTCGACGCAGCTGATGAGGCGGCCAAGAAGGAAGAAGAAAAGCTCAAGGCCTACCTCGCCAGCCGAACTGCCCTAGTTGTCTCGAAACCAACTGCCCAGCTACAACCACAACACCTGCCTGGACCCTCAGATCAGCCAGCGCTCTCAACCAATGCCATCTGTGAGCTGATCTCTGAGAGGGTCAACCAGCTGAGGCAGGAGCTGTTGTCCAAGATCCAGCTCAGCAAGGAGGAGAATGCTGACAGGATAAATCAGCTGATGGCAGAGAATGCAAGCTTGAAGAATCAGCTGGAACACCTTTCCTCCTCTCTACAGCAGAAGATCGAAGAACTGTCCACTTCTACCAGCTCGGAGGTCAAGGATCTGAAGAAGGCGGTTCAAGGACTCAGCTCGGACTTCAACGTCTTCAAGTCCATTGCTGATTCTGATCTGGCAAAGTCCCAGCAGACTCAAGACCAGGAGTGGATGTCTCAGTTCGAAAATTTCCGAGCTGAGTTCGTCACCCTCCACAAAGAGGTCTCTGCGACCTTTGCAGCATTGCAGAAAGTCGAGCAAGAACGCCAGGATCTGGAGCTGGCCAAGAAGGTGGAAGAGAAGGATGCTGTCGACGAACTCTTTTCCCGAGTTGAACAGGCTGAGGCCAAGCTGACCTCCCTGGATGGCACTGTTGCCACCCTTTTGGATGATGCTAAAAAGGGGGAAGACAAGGAGCCAGCAGTTGTTGCTGGAAAGGGGAAAGATGTTCTTCAGCAAGGGGAAGGAGTGCCAGCTGAAGCTGAAGGATCGCAACTGAAGGAGTCTGAACAGGAACTGGAAATCTCCCACGACCTCGTAGCCGAGCTTACAGCCGAGCTCGATACCGATCTTGACGGCGGGATCTCTGTTGAAGATTGCATCGAAGCTGCCAAAGCTATGGGGGAGTCCAAGGAGAAGTACTTGAATCCCTCTTGGATCAAGAAGTTCACTGCGGATCAAGCCAAGAAGGTGGCAAAGTTCGAAAGAGAACTGGCCAAAGTAGAGAAAAATGTCGACATGAATAAAGCCAGCCGGATCGTGCGAAGAATAAACAAGCACCAGATGAAGGCTGAGGCTAGGAAGAAGACGCAGCAGCTGCAGAAGAACGCCCCGCTCCCGTCTCGGTTCCCACACGTTGACAAGTGGATGAATGCTGAGTGGAATGATGACTGGGAGCAGTTCAAGCATGAATTCATTAATGACTTTTACTACAGGAAGGTCTACTCGACTGAAGACCCAAGGCAAGCCTTCAAGGAAGCCCTGTGGGAGCTCAGATCTGGAGACCCTGGAATGTTTAGTCAGTTCAAGCGAGCCATGCTGAATGCTCAGCTCGATCCCAACACCATTCCAGTTCTGCAGATGCTCAGATATCGCCCTCAGATGATCAAAGGCACAAGCACTCCGAACAGAAATACGATCATGGCAGAGGCGAGACAAGTCTGCAAGGAACATGGTGTCAACACTGGGATCAAGTCAGCTGCGAAGAAAGAGATTTTCGACCGTATCTTCAGCAAGTACGGTCAACAGTATTTTTGAGCTGTCAAAGTTTTTGAGCTAATGAAGTTTTTTTTTTAAGCAACTGATGTATCTTTATCTGTTTTGTTCTTAACCCTGTAATCATCAGTTGTAATGAAAACTTCAAAGTATATATACGATTCAACTTGACGCACAATATCTCATTGTCCAAGCTATGAATCGCAGTGTTTTAAATACCATGTTAAAACTGTGCTAACCCTTTGATGTTTTATCTTATAGACTGTCTAGAATTTCAGCTGAGATTTTAGGTCAGTTAGTGAGGTTTAGATCAATAGTGGTTTAAAGTTGTAAGTGATTTTGGCATCATCAAAAAGGGGGAAATTGTTGGGAAATTTATTAGTAAGAGTTTTGATGAATTCCAAAACCGACTGACCCCAATCGAGTAGATGTTGCCAGAACCTAATGTTAGAAATTAGGCTCGCTGTTTGAGCAAAGTTAAGATTTTATCTTTACAGGTCTCCAGCAGGCAACACGGCATCACCCAATCAGAACATCAGTTGTCATGAAATACAACTGAGAGCTCATTGTTCAGATGCAAAGAGGGAGAAGTCTTCAGAACATCAGTTGTGAAGAAAACCAACTGAGGGTTCATCAAATGAGAAACAGTAGAGAGGAAGAGAACATCAGATGAAAAGGAAGTCATCTGAAGGTTCAAACCCAACTGACTAAATACAAGGAAGACAACTGAGTGTTCAATTTCAGAACCTCAGTTGTAGAACTCAAACAAGAAGAACAACAGCATGAAGTTCAAAGTAAGCTGAGAGTTCAACGGTTCAGTCAGAACATCAGCTGAAGACCACTCAGATAAAGATCAAGATTTTCAACCGACTAACCGAGGTTGACTGTCAGAAAGGTTAAGATTTGAATTTAAAAAGGAAGTCACATGAGGGTTTGACCGTTCAGTCATTACCCCATCTGGCCCAACACAAGGCTGTCTCAGATGGAAAGCAGAAGAGCACAGATCCCATATCGGGAAAGTCTGCAGAGATGAGAGACAAGCCATCGCTTTCAACGATCAGAGATCAACAGCTCCTCCAACGGCTAGTTGATACTCTCCGCCTATAAATAGAGGCATTCTCTCATTCGAGAGGTTTACGAAACACGAGACAAGAGACAGAGAAGTGCAATCACAAGAGAAACAAGCGCAAGAAAAATCTGCAAAAAACATATTCTAAGAGCATCAGCAGCTGAGAGTTCAAGAGTGATAGAACATTAGTAGCTGAGGGTTCATAGAGTTATAATCTGTCTTAGATCTTAGTTTGAGTGTTTATTCGTTCAAGCTATAGATCCAGCTCTCATTCGTGATCGAGCTGTAGTTGGAAAACCCACCCACATACACACCTTAAAAAGTGTTTGTTAGGATCATACTCTTCCTGTAATTGAGTAGCTAGGTCGTCAAGTACCCGCAAACTTGACATAGGTTGTTAAGTACTCGCAAACTTAACTGTAAAGGTTGATAAGTACCCGTAAACTTATTGCAACGGTTGCACAGCCCGGGTAAGCTGTGTGGATCTGTCCAGAAGAACTTGGACTGAGGCGTGAGGATTCACATCTCCCCGTGGACGTAGGAGGGTTATCTCCGAACCACGTTAAATCCTGTGTGTCTGTGTTTATTTTTATTCAGTTACTTATTGCATTGTTAACTGACCAAACTAACAGGCATACAATCTGCATATCTGCACATTCTCAACTGTTTTGGTTATTGACCAACCGTGCTAAAAGCGTGAGTTGTTTTAACGAGTTTAATTTCCACCACATTCAGCACAGCACCACTCTTCCAGCTGAGGTTGTTTACTCAGCTGTGAGATTCCAACTGAGTCAGTTTTACTCAGTTGAAGTATTTTTAAGGGTTAACTTTTAAAATCCTAACTGGTGTATTCCCCCCCCCCCCCCCCTATACACCAGTAACTCGTTTCGGGACCATCACTTCACGTGACTTCCTTATTTAAAATTCAAATCTTAACCTTTGACCTCCAACATTTGATAGTCGGTTGAGTCGTTTGATCTTCATCTGATTGGTCTTCAGCTAATGTTCTATCTGAATGCTTCTGTCTGAGTAGGAACAGTTGAACTCTCAGCTGACTTTGTACTTCAAGCTGTTGATCTAACTGGTTGAGTCCTACAACTGATGTTCCATCTTGAACGCTCAGTTGTCTTTCTTGTATCTGACTCTGATCAGTTGGCTTCGAACGCTCAGTTGTCTTCCTTACAACTAATGTTCTATCGCTTGAACGCTCAGTTGTCTTTCTTACAACTGATGTTCTCTTGCATCTTCCCCCTTTGAATACATAGTGGACTTTTGCATCTTCCCCTTTTGAATGCTCAACTATTGTTCTGAAACTTGAACGCTCAGGTGTTTTTCTTACACCTGATGTTCTATCCGAGTGAAGCCTTGTTGCCATCTTCAGCTGGAGTCCTGTAAAGATAAAATCTTAACAATGCTCAAACAGCGAGCCTAACTACTAACATTAGGATCTGACAACATCTACTCGGTTGGGGTCAGTTGGTTTTGGAATCAATCAAAACTTTAATAAATTTCCCAACAATTTCCCCCTTTTTGATGATGCCAAAACCCTTATAAAAACCTTTACAGATCAAACTGATCTAAATCCTACTGACCTATCTAAAATCTCAGCTGAAATTCTAGACAGTCTATAAGATTAAAACATCAAAGGGTTAGCACAGTTATAACATGATATTGAAATAACTTTGCGATTCAGAGCTTGGACAATGAGAGATTGTACGTCAAGTTGAATCGTATAACAGAATAGTTTTTATTACAACTGATGGTTACAAAGATAAGCACAAAAACAAAAATTACATCAGTTGCTCAAAAACTAACTGAGTTAATACTTAAGCCCATATTTGCTAAACATTCTAACAAAAATTTCTCGCTTAGCTTCTGACTCCTTCGATATGTCAACCCCGTGCTCTCGGCAGACTTGCCTTGCCTCAGCTGCTATCTTCGTTCGGTTGGGGTTTCGAGAGTCTGGGAAGAAGGGAGGGAGATATGTGACCTTCTGAGGGACCGAAACTGTGTTCATGTCCAGTTTTGCTTCTATCATGGCTCGCCTGAACTGGCTGAACATGCCCGGGTCCCCAGTGTGCAGCTCGGTCAGCGCTTCCTTGAACGTTCTCCTCGGATCGTCGGTTGAGAACACCTTCCTATAATAGAAATCGTTCACAAACTCTTGCTTGAACGACTCCCAGTCCTCGTTCCACTCGGCTGGCATCCACTTATCTACATGCCTGAACCGACTTTGTTGCTTGACCTTTCCTGGCAGCCTCTGTTGCTTCAGCCTTGCCTCAGCCTTTACTTGATGTTTGTCTATTCGGCGACGGCTGCGGGAGGCAATGTTCCGGTCCAAGTTCTTGGTGACCTTGTCAAGCTCATCCTCGAACTGGTTGACTCGCTTAGCTTGGCTAGCTGCGAACTTCTTAATCCAGTCGGGATTCATGTAATCTTTCTCTGCAACATCCATAGCCTTGGCAACAGCAATACACTCTTCGGTTGTGATACCGTCGAGTTCTGAATCAAGCTCGGTTGCGATCTCGGCTATGGAGTTGTAAGAAACTCCAAACTGCTCCGCCTGCTCCAAGTCTTTTGCCATTTCAGCTCCACCTACGTCGGTTGGATTGGGAGCGGACTTCTTCTTCTGTGTTGTCTTCCTCCTCGGCTGAGATTTTGCAGCAGCTGGAATTTCTTCCTCAGCCTGGGTCTCATCTTCCCCCTGCATCTCAACATCCCCAATCTTCTCTTCCCCTTTTTTGGCATCAGCAACAAGGCTTGCGACTGAGCCATCCAGAGAGGTGAGTTGTTGTTCAGCTTGTTGGATGCAGTTGAAGAGTTCATCGACCGCGCACTCTACTCCAACCTTCTTCGCCAGTTCAGAGTCATGGCGCTCTTGTTCGGCTTTCCTCAATCCAGCGAATGTTTCATTTACCTCAGTCTGGAAAGCAACGAACTCAGCCCATCTTGACTCGAACCGAGACTCGCATTCTTCATCCTGAGTCTGTTGGGATTTGGCGAGGTTGGAATCAGAAATGGATTGGAAGACATTCAGTTCGGACTTGATCCCCAGAACAGTTGATTTCACGTCAGAAATGTCTTGGCTGGAGGAGGTTGAGAATTCGTTCAGCTTTATCTTCAGTGAAACATTCTCCTCCAACAGCTGCTTGTTCTTCTCCTCTTGTGCTTCCAACATCCTCAGCTGATCTTCTTTGTTTTGCTTGAAGTTGGCAAGCATCTCCGTCCTCAGTTGGTTTACCCTCTCAGCTATTAGCTCACAAATTTCTTCAGTTGAGGGTACTGGCTGATCAGCTGGAGCTTGTTGTTCAATCAGAGTTGGCTGGTCAACTGTAACCATGGCTTGACGGTTGGCCAGGTACAGTTGAAGCTCCTCTTCTTCTTCCTTTGCTGCGGCGACGGCTGCGTCCAGATCATTAAGGAACTCAGCTGACTTGATTAGCATGTTGTCGAGGAAGTCAATACAGTCTTGTTCAGCTGTCTCCCGGGTATCTGTGCCTTCTGCCTTGCTGAGGTCCAGACGAAGCGTCAGCAGTGCCACTTTGTTGTTGTAGGCGACCTCCAGATTTGTGTAGTTGAAATAATCTCGGATGCGTGACTCGTCTGCCTTCAGCTGGTTCCAACTGTGTACCCTTACAGTATCTTCCTTCACATACCAGTGACTGAAGATTAGGTTGAACTGGTACAGCAGCTCGGTCCTAAGCGTAGCAAAAATCGGCATATCGCGCGCTTCAGGGAACATCCCGATCAGCTTCTGGAAGCAATAGGCCACCTTGCCTTCATGCTCCATCACGACGGCCTGACGATCAGCTTCGTCATCGATTGGGGAGGGAGATAGATTCTCATATGGTAACGGTTCAAAAATTTCATCAATGTTGACCAAAGAGGCGATCTCAACATTGGCATCGAGCTGGGAGCTCGGAATTTCGGATTCTGTGGGGAGGGGGGTATCAATCGGTTCCTCAACATTGGCCGAAGAAATGGTCTCAATGTTGGCATCGAGCGATGAGCTCGAAATTTCTGGCTGTGTGTCGGTTGTGAGAGCGAGAGGCTCTTTGGGCGGTACGGCATTAGTTCCTGCCGTGGGGGAGGTTGGAATTTCTTCAGCTTCCTCAGAGGAGGAAGAAGCATCCGAGGTCAGATCTGTTTCCATCCCATCAGCCTCATCAGTTCCAGCAGCGCGAGGAACGATCTCGAAAGCAGCTGCCTCAGCTGAGTGGCTCGACTCGGATGGCTCCTCAGCTGGTGCCATCTCAGCTGGCGCCTCCACAACTGGTACCTCCTCCTCTGCTGGCGTACCCTCAGCTGGCACATCCTCAGCTGGCTCCTCAGCTGGCATGTCCTCAGCTGGAACCTCCTCCTCAGGTACTGCAACCGTCTTCTTGAAGCGAACTCTTAGCTTCTTCTTGGCAGGCTCCTCCTCACCCTCTTTCTCCGACTCAGCTCTGCATCGGCGAGCAGCTTTCAATTTTGAGGGGCGGCTGACAGCTGGTACCTCCTCAGTTGTATCCTTTGCTTCAGCTGTCTTCACAGCATCCTTCTTCTCCTTAGGAGTATACACACTCCTAACCACATCTTGAGCCTTCTTTGTTGTTGGGAACAACATCAGCTTCTTCACAGGGGTCTCCTCGCAGTCTTCCCAGACCATGTTCTGACCCTTGGTTGCGAGCAGGATCAGAGTGGAGATTTTGCAACCGAAGTTGAGAGTCCCCTTGACACTCAACAACATTTCCCCAGATTTGGTTGTGGTCTCGGAGATCTTTTGCCTCTCCACAGTCGGCTGGTGTTGAAAATACTTGAACCAGTCGACGTTGTGCTTGTGTTTGTGCTCCAAAGTAATCAATTGCTTGAGCTTCGGTCGGCTGATATCTCCGAAGGCACCACTGTAACCGAACACGACCTTGGAGACAACATCGAACAAAAGTCGATGCTCCGGCTTCAACTTCGTCCTCTGCATATTACTCTTCAACTTTTCCGGAGTGATGAGAGCACTCTCCAGAAACTCATCGGCTTCCATGTCGGTTATGTTGTCGATGGTGTCTGTGGTGGAATGATTCGGCGGAATGACTTGGCGAAGAAAATCGGAAACTGCAATGGGCATGGAGACACGTCGAATCGTCCTGGCCGGAACGTCGCGTTGACGACACGAAACCTCTGTAATGACGCCATCTCTGCTGTCAATGGGCGATTGCAGATTTACGTAGAACTCTCCGACCTGGCGCCTGAGCAGGTGGGAGGGGAAGAGCTTCGCCCATTCCAGTAGGCCGTTCTCCCTGAGAATATTGGCGAGGGGAGACAGCACCGGTGACTCCAATTCATCCTCTCAAAGGATCTGCTCAAAGTGTATCTTGGAGACTAGCAAGTCGAACGATTCTTCATATGATGTTGGGACTAGGGAAGGTCCGGAGGAAGCCATTTTCTTTCCTTTGGGTGCCATTTAATATGTCTGAGAAGATATATATAAGAAGGAAAGAAAAACTTGCAGTAAATGGTTAGACAGAATCTGAGAAGATGATGAACAGTTACTGCAGATAAACACGAATGAGGAAGGTAAGAGATCACTTCCTGATTTTCCGCCATTTATAGGTTTTAGGCTCGGTTGAAATCGACGGCTAGGGTTGAATAGCGCGAATTCATCAACGGCTGAGATCACGCGACTGTTGACTAGCTTTGACTTGACGTCACGAACCGAGTTCCAACCAGCGCGTGAGAAGGTGAACTGTTTTTCATGTCAGCCCAGTCGCACTATAAAGTAGGCTATTGATGTTCAGCCGTACTTTACATTAAATGCGGTATGATGGCTATTTTAATGTAACTGACATGCTCAGGAATGTTTGAATTTATTTCAAACATTCTCATTTAAGATCATAACACCTTCAGCCATAAATGATACCTATCAGCTGATGTCGGAATCAGCTGAGTTCCAATGTTGTGGCATACCATCAGCTGACTCGAGTTCGTCTGTTCAGCTGACGTCTGATCCAATGTTGCAGCATACCATCAGCTGACTCGAGTTCGTCTGTTCAGCTGACGTCTGATGTCTTCAGTTGGCGATCCGCATCTGAGATTCTCCCTTCATCTGAGCTTCCCCCTCAGATGGATATCTATCTCTTCACCTCAGCTGGTTCCTCATCTGATGGATCTAACAATCCAAGTAGATCACATAACATCTTGAACCGTGCTTCGGCTAGAGGTTTGGTGAAGATATCTGCTCTCTGAATCTCAGTTGGAATCTTCTCCATGGATATGTCCTTCTTCTCAATATGATCTCGGATGAAATGATGTCGGATGTCAATGTGCTTTGTCCGAGAATAGTGAACAGGATTCAAAGAGATAGCAATGGCACTTGAGCTATCACAATGAATGGGAACCTGTCCAGTTGCAACTTCATAGTCTCTCAGCTGTTGCTTGAGCCACAACACTTGCATGCAACAGCTACCGGCAGCCATGTACTCTGACTCGATTGTAGAAGTGGCAACACAGGCTTGTTTCTTGGAGAACCACGAAACTAGCTTGCTTCCCATGAACTGACACTGTCCAGATGTGGACTTCCTGTCCAACCGATCTCCGGCTAGATCCGCATCTGAGTATCCGGTCAGTTGGATATTATCGTCGGTTGGATACCACAACCCAACATTAACTGTGCCCTTCAGATACTTTATGATGTTCTCTGCTGCCAACATGTGTGCTTCCTTCGGTTGAACTTGGAACCGAGCACACACTCCAACCGCATAAGATATGTCTGGCCGACTGGCGGTTAGATATAGCAAAGAACCGATGATCCCTCTATACTTACTGGCATCCACGAGCTTTCCCTCAGTTCCAGGTTCAATCTTCCAGTGAGTATTCATCGGGATCCTTGTGGTCTTACTTGTCTGCAATCTGAACTTGGTGATGAGCTCCTTTGTATATTTGGACTGATTGATAAAAATTCCTTTTGATGACTGCTTCACCTGTAGTCCAAGAAAATAATTTATCTCGCCCATCATCGACATCTCGAACTTCTCCTTCATGAGAGTTGAGAATTTCTCACACAGCTCCTCTGACTTGGAACCGAATATGATGTCGTCGACGTAGATTTGCACAACAAGTATATCTTCTCCAACTTTGATGGTGAACAGTGTTTTGTCAACTGACCCTCGTTTAAACCCCGAGTTCAGAAGAAAACCACAAAGAGTGTCATACCAAGCCCTGAGTGCTTGCTTCAATCCATAGATTGCTTTCTTCAACTTGTACACTCTTCCTTCTCCAGTCTCGAAACCGGGAGGCTGTTAAACATATACATCTTCCTTGATATCACCGTTGAGGAAGGCACACTTCACATCCATCTGATAGACCTTGAACTTGTGAAATGCAGCATAGGCTAGAAATATCCGGATGGCTTCCAACCTTGCAACCGGCGCGAAGGAGTCCTCGAAATCGATTCCTTCTTGTTGGCAATATCCCTGAGCTACCAACCTTGCCTTATTCCTCACGATGAATCCAATGGCATCTCTCTTGTTCTTGAAGATCCATTTTAATCCAATGACTTTGACACCATTTGGTCTTTCTACCAACTCCCATACACAGTTGCGTAGAAATTCATTCAGTTCTTCTTGCATGGTTGTTGTCCAATGAACACAGTTGAGAGCTTCCACAACATTCTTCGGTTCTGGCACATCAGCTACGAAGCAAGACATCATGGCAACATCTCCTGCTTGCTCGAACTCCTCAAGAACTGCCAACTCCTCAGCATATTGAGCGTAAGTGTTGAAATCTTCCTCAGTTGACTCTGGATTTGCAACTTTGCTCCTTGTTCGCACACCTTTGGTTGGATCTCCGATGATGTTTTCCCTGGTATGATCTTCATACCATCTCTTGTTGCGTCTTCCTTCTTCTTTCAACAGTGGCTGTTCCAGGATTTCAACTGATGGTGAATCCTGAGCTGTGGGAGATGCTGGAATTTTCAGAACTGGTGATTGATCAGCTGCTGAGTCTGGATCCTCAACATTGACAATATTTTGAACCGGGCTCGGTTGGGCTTCAGATGCTGATGCAGTTGGAGTGACATCAGCTGGAGTTCCCCCTTGAGATGAGCTGGGGTCCTCGCATTCATCTTCAGAGGAATAGGGATCATCATCCTCGGTTGCCCATACCAATGGTTCAGCTAGATTCTTTTCCCTTAGAGCCTGCGATCTGGTGAGAACAGGTGGAACTTGTGGATCAGCTTGTTGTCCTTTAGCCTGTTCCCTGCACTCAAAGGTAGATTCATCAAAACTAACATGAGGTGTTATCTCCACAACACGAGAGCTGTTGTTGAAAACTCTATAAGCCTTGATCCGAGCGGCATATCCAAGAAATATGCCCTTTGAAGCCTTGGCATCAAAAGTTTTCAAGTGAGTCTTCCCATTGTTATGAATATAACACTTAGAACCAAAAACGTGAAAATAAGAAATATCTGGCTTCCTGCGTCTCCATAGCTCGTATGGTGTCTTTCCTAACCGCTTGGTCAGAAGAGACCGGTTCTGGGTGTAGCAGGCTGTGTTTATGGCCTCAGCCCAAAATCTCTTTGGCAGAGCTGAGCTTGTCAACATGGATGTAGCAGCATCCTTCAGCGTTCGGTTCCTTCGCTCAGCTACTCCATTCTGTTGTGGAGTACGTGCAGCTGATGTTTGATGAGTAATTCCATGCTTCTCGCAGTACTCGATGATGGTTTCATTTAGAAACTCGGTTCCGCGATCTGATCGGATAGAAATAATTTTCATCTCTTGTTGGTTCGATATCCGATCTATCAGCTTGGGTAGCTCATCTCGCGTTTCACTCTTGTGACGCATGAAAATGGTTCACGTGTACCTAGAATAATCATCAGTAACAACAAGGGTATACTCGTTACCATTCATGCTTTTTGGTGTAACTGGACCGAAGAGATCCATATGGATCAGCTGTAACACTCGGTCGGTTGAGGGAGTTGTTTTCAACCGGAAGGAGGATCTAGCGAGCTTTCCCAATTAACATGCACTGCAGATATGTGTTGTTGAAAACACTCGGTTTGGTATGCCTTTTGCATGTTCTTGTCTGGCAAGTCAGTTCATAGTCTTGAAGTTCAGATGGTTGAGCCTTTTGTGCCACAGCCAGCTCACATCTGAACTGCTCTTAGATAACATGCAGGTGTCAGGCGGACTACTATTCCAGTCAGCATAGTAGACATTCCCGGTTGGGGATCGATTTCCCAACAATATGATCTGCTTTGATCCGACATTTTTGACCCTGCATCCCTGTGCATCAAACTTGACAGAGAAACCATTATCACAGAATTGGCTGATGGAGAGCAAGTTATGCTTCAATCCATCAACATATGAAACATTAAAAATCGACACGTGATTGGTTTCAAGGGTACCGTAGCCTCTGGTGTGACCTTTTGAGTTGTCACCAAAGGTAACTGATGGTCCTTCTTTCTCCACAAAACTCCCAAGCAAATCCTTCAGATTTGTCATGTGTTTCGAGCATCCACTATCCATCACCCACATGGTTCGTGATGCCTTATTCTTCCTCAGCTGTTTCTCCTGTACCTGCACAGAGAAACTCGCTTAGGTCCCCAATTTTAGTTGGATCCTGGAGGGTTAGAACCAGTTCCCTCTTGAACTGTGATTCGTTTTTCCCTGTATACTCGGATAGATTTATCATTCCAGATCACTTTTCCTTCATCATCAACTATAACAACACCTCGGTTATCCTTAGGCTTGTTGTTAGTAGTGATGTTCTGTTTCTTGGGAGGAGATGGATTTCTCCCATTGTGAGCTTTAGGAGGAGAGGCTTTCCCCCTGTTTTGATGGCGATTCTTATCATGTTGGATTTGTCGATGAGGTCGGACGCCATGTTGGAATCTTTGTGGCTGATTCTGATTCCATCTTCCTGAATGTTGTCGATAGCTATTCATGCCCTGTTGTTGGTTCATGTTATGGCATGAATATCTCCAGTTGTTCGAACTGTTCCTCATTGGTTGACTCGATTGAAACCTCTGGTTGAACTGATGATGGAACTGCTGTTGATTCAAATGGTTAGATCCTTGTCGATTCTGCGGTTGGTTCCATTCTTTCTGATGTTGGCTCTGAGGTCTATTCAGAGGTCGGTTCTGAGTTCGGTTTCGATTGTATCTCCGACGTCTCCGGTTCCTCTTCTGACTCTTGGAGCATTCCCCCTCGGTTGATGTCCCAACCGATGGAATGTTCTGTTCTCCATTCACTCATTTTCCTTTCTCAGTTGTGGTTCCCTTGGTTGGTTGAGCTTGCTGAGAGGTGGAGGTTGGATTAATTTGGGGAGATTCAGACTCAACCGTGTTAGGTTCGACAACCTTGACCTCCACAGCTTTGATGAAGGTTGCTGGAGGAATTCCAGTATCCTTGATCACATCATAACCGAGTCCTGACACGTCATCCATCTGTCGGTTGTAACTGATGAGATTCTCGATGATCTTGGATGACTGATATAGCTTTATCAAGTTGTCCTTCTCAGTTTGCAACTCTTTGAGGAGAACAGCTATATGCTCGGTCTGTCCGTCTGACTTCTTTATCAGCTGGTCGATCTGAGCCTCTTGCTTTTTCAACTGATCATGCTGCTCCTGGATTTGCTTCTTCAACTCCTCATCGGTTGGAGCATTAGTTCGGTTGGCCGCATTCAGTTGATTTTTGAGATTATCAATCTCTTCAGTTTGACTCTTAATCAGATCGTCCTTTTCGGTTAAGGATTCTTCAAGTTTGGTGAACTGTTCTTGAAGACTCTTAAACTCAACTGATTGCTGATGTAGTTCCTCACTGAGTTCTTGAAAGTCACTCCAGGAGGGTTCCAACTCTTCATCCAGTTTTTGCTGCATGTTAGAAATATTAGAAGAATTTAAATTAGAAGGACTAGAGTGTACCTCAGTATCATCCTGGTCGGTTCCAAGTGCCATGAGGCATTGATCCTGACCAGTAGCGTTATTGGTGGAAGTCAGCTCATCCTCATCTTCAGTGTCGGTGAAGATGTCCATGTCGTCAGCTGCTTCTTCTGCAACCATGGCCTTGTTCTTTCCAGTTTGCTTGGCCCTCAACGCTTCTCTCTCTTTCTTCGAGAGGTCTGGACAATCTGCTTTGAAATGTCCCTCTTTGCCGCATTCAAAGCAACCGTTGTTCACAGGCTTTGAGTTATCTCGAGTTCGGTTGGATTTGTAGAATCTCTTGTATTTTCCGAACCGAGTATCCATGTCAGCTAGTTTCTTTGACAGGGAGGCTATATTCTGTTGCAGCTCTTCTCTACTTGGCTCCTTCGTAGCTGTGTCTGCAGATCTTGTTGGCCTAGATGTTCACGGCTTTGAATAGTCAGCTCGGAGCGCTACTGACTTTGTGGCTGAACCAACATCCTCATGTCGACTCGTCTGAACCGAGGACTGAGTTGACCTTCGTCAGTTCACCTTGTACTCATTTCCCTTCAGAATTGAGAACAATCTTTCAGTTCCCATCTCACTAAGGTCAGCTCGGCTCTCATGGATATTGGTGAAGGTATCCCACTCAGCTGGTGGAGCTTGTAATACTTTGAGGTTGATTTCTCTCAAAGTATATTTTCCTCTTCGGATGGACTGGATCCTTCTGATGATGTCCATGAACCGGAGCTCTAACTAATCAATGGTTTCATCAGTTCTCAAACAGAAGTTGTCAAAGTCTTGACAGGCATGTGAGAACTTGTTCTCCTTTGTTTCGTCGCTTCCTTCACTCAGAGATGCCAAGATATCCCACATCTCTTTAGCGGTTTTGCACTCTTCTATCCAAGGAAGATAGTCTTGTCCAACTGTGGACATGATTGTGCTCTGAGCCCAGATGTCCAGTTGGCTCACTTTAGCTTCCTCTGGAGTGAAGTCTTCTGGCTTCTTCTCAACTAACTCCACAGTTGCATCCCCATCATTGGGATTTGTAGGAGCGAGAGTGACTCTCTCTCTGATGATGATCGATCCGGATGTGAGTACTTATTGCATTCGATGATGCTTTGACAGTAGGATCTTCTTCATCCAAGTTCTCCAGGATGTATAGTTCACAACCGAGAACATGACCATGATCTTGTCTTTAACATCCATCTGCACACAATCAACAGAAAAAAAAATGCAAGCAGATATGCACTAGCGTGATAAAGAGATCTGTTCAGTTGACCACTGAAGAAAACACCTCGAATTCACACCTCGTGAAACAGAGTCAGCAGTCTTTTGAACCTGCTCTGATACCACTTGATGGTCCCGATACGAGTTCTAGTGTATGGGGGGGGGGAGGGGGAATACACCAGATAAAACTTTTAAAAATAACTCTTGAAAAATAATCACAGCCGAGTAAACTGGGACTCAGCTGGATTCACAACCGAGTAAGCAAGCTCAGTTGGAAGAGTGGAGCTGTGCGGAATGTGGTGGAAAATAACAACTCGTAAAATAACTCACGCTTTTATGCAAGGTTGGTCAATAACCAAGTCAGTTGATATGGAAAGATGCAGTTTGTATGCTGGTTAGTTAGTAAGTTGAATAAGGAATAAGTAACTGAATAATAAACGCAAACACACAGGGATTTACGTGGTTCGGAGATAACTCCTACGTCCACGGGGAGTTGTGAGTCCACACAACTCAGTCCAAGTTCTTCTGGACAAAAACCACAAAGCTTACGCGGGCTTTGCAACCGTTGAGATAAGTTTACGGGTACTTATCAACCTTACAGATTAGTTTACGGGTACTAATCAACCTATCTACTCAATTCCGGGAAGAGTAGGGTCCTAACAATCCTTTTGAGAGGATGTGTGAAAGGTTGGTTTCCAACTAATAGCTCGAACAAGAAGTGAGCTAGGATCTAACACTCTACGAACTCTCAACTAGTGATGTTCTCAAGGTTGGATCGAAAAACACAAAGATATAATCTAACACTCTAGAACTCTCAACTAATGATATTCTTAGAGGATATCAGCAGTTTTGCTTGAGTGCAGAAAGTCGTTCTTTCGCTCGTATATCTCTTCTCGCACTTGTCTGTCTCGTAAATCTTGGTGAATGAATGAAGGCCTCTATTTATAGGCGGAGAGAATCAACTAGCCGTTGGAGGAGCTGTTGATCTCTGTTCTTTGAAAGCGATGGCTTGTCTCTCATCTCTGCAGACTTTCCGGATTTGGCAACTGCGTGCTTCTGCTTTCCATCTGAGACAGCCTTGTGTTGGGCCAAATGAGGTAATGACAGAGAGTCAAACCTTCACGTGACTTCCTTATTTGAATTCAAATCTTAACCTTTGACCTCCAACATTTGATAGTCGGTTGAGTCGTTTGATCTTCATCTGATTGGTCTTCAACTGATGTTCTATCTGAATGCTTCTGTCTGAGTAGGAACAGTTGAACTCTCAGCTGACTTTGAACTTCAAGCTGTTGATCTAACTGGTTGAGTCCTACAACTGATGTTCCATCTTGAACGCTCAGTTGTCTTTCTTGTATCTGACTCTGATCAGTTGGCTTCGAACGCTCAGTTGTCTTCCTTACAACTAATGTTCTATCGCTTGAACGCTCAGTTGTCTTTCTTACAACTGATGTTCTCTTGCATCTTCCCCCTTTGAATACATAGTTGACTTTTGCATCTTTCCCTTTTGAATTCTCAACTATTGTTCTGAAACTTGAACGCTCAGGTGTTTTTCTTACACCTGATGTTCTATCCGAGTGAAGCCTTGTTGCCGTCTTCAGCTGGAGTCCTGTAAAGATAAAATCTTAACAATGCTCAAACAGCGAGCCTAACTACTAACATTAGGATCTGGCAACATCTACTCGGTTGGGGTCAGTTGGTTTTGGAATCAATCAAAACTTTAATAAATTTCCCAACAGGTAGTGCCAAAGTACCAACAGAAAGCACGAAAAGAATTACGTAACTTGGTACTTTGGCACTAATGACCATATTAGTGCCAAAGTGCCAAAGTGACAACAGAAAGCACAAAAAAAAACTACGTAACTTGGTACGTTGGCACTAATGACCATATTAGTGTCAAAGTGCCAACATAAAGCACAAAAAATACCACGTAACTTGGTACTTTGGCACTAATGATCATATTAGTGCCAAAGTGCCAACAGAAAGCACAAAAAAAACTACTCCTTCCGTCCATCAAACAAATCCCCATTTGGGGTTGGACACGGAAAATAAGAAAGCTGAAAAAGTTGTTTTGAGTGGGATAAAAGTTAGAATGTAAGGGCAGCGGGATAATGACAAAAAAACAGTGGTATTGACAAAAAAATAGTGGTATTGACCAAAAAGTAGGAATAAAATTGTTGTATGGTGGGGTCATCAATGACAAAGGATAATAAATAAAGAAAAAGTATGAGGGCATAATTGTACAAAAAGGTAAATGGGGATTTATTTGGTGGACAAAAATTTGTGGTAAGTAGGGATTTATTTCGTGGACGGAGGGAGTACGTAACTTGGTACTTTGGCACTAATGACCATATTAGTGTCAAAGTGCCAACAGAAAGCACAAAAAAATACTAAGTAATTTGGTACTTTGACACTAATGACCATATTAATGTCAAAGTGCCAACTGAAAGCAAAAAAAAAAAAAAAAAAAACTAAGTAAATTTGCTTTAGCACTAATTAGTGTCAAAAGTGCCCGACTTCTTGTACCTGAATCCGATCCGACCCGCGCCCTGACCAGACCCGTGCACCCTTCATTAAGGGTATCTTTGTCCCAAATTCAAAAAAATGATTAAAATTTGTGTTTTTAAAAAAAACTATATATTGGATTTTTATCCTCATTATGGGTATTTCATAAGTTGGCTCTTTAAAATTTCGTCTATGATTTATACTAATAAAAAATAATATAGTCGACAAATAGGAGTATTAAATTATGTTATTTTACACTAAAATTCATTAAACAATCATAATTTTAAGGTGTAAATTTTATTTTCTCAACCCTAAATCTTAAGAAGGATGCTATATTAATGTTGATGCAAATTGTGCTCGCAAAAAACAAGATGTGTTCATGCATTTGTATGCATAAAAAAGATCGTTTTGTGTTTGTGTTTGTATTTGTGTGAAAGAAAATTATACTATGTGGTATAGATTATTGATAAGTATTTAACACCTCAAGTGCTATTCCCCTAAAAAAAACACCTTCAAGGGTCGCCAATAAATTACAACAAAATAGAAGGGGCAAACAGCAATAACATAAATAAATAAATAAATAAAGTCATGACGCATAATTTTTTTTCCCGGCTAAAATTGCCGCTACTTTCTCAAATTTGAACAATTTGGCGCCTAAATCCTACCTCCCCCATTTTATCTACGCTTCCCAGATCCCCATTTACTCCATCTCCAAATTTACCCTTGGAATTCCGATCAAAGAATCGAGAGCACCGGAAAATGGACAGCGACGACGATTATCAGTCATTGTCACCTTCAAAGGAGCTCTCGCCGCATTTCCAATTTCGGCGGCTGAAGCGCTTGAAGAAATCCGACCATGGAGCCCCTAAGGACCCGTTGTTCGACTCGATTGACGATCCTATTTTTTCTTCCCACGTCGATTTCGCCAAATTGGAAGCACTGGAGAATGATTCGGAGCCACAATTTGTGAAGGAATCAGATTCAACTGAAGATGCAAATTTATCACAGGATTCACTGTCTCAAGGCGTCGGAAATGAAGTCGAGGACGATCAACTTTTCCGCGAATCAAATTCAATTGACGAGGCAAATTTATCTCAGGAGTCACTGCCTCAAGGCGTTGGAGATGAAGCCGAGAACGTCGATGTAATGGAGTTAGGGTTTGATGTAGAAGTGAAGAAAAAAACTAAGAGGGTTTTGGATTTTGACGATGATGTGATTGGTGGAAGTGCGATCATGGAAGAAAGTGAGAATCTTGAGCCCGAAAAGAAGGTGGGCGTAATTGGTGAAGAGGATCTGTTTGAGGAGAACAAAGAGAAAAAGAAAAATAAGAAGAAGATGAGAGAGAAGAATGACGGTGGTGATGAGTTAAAGACCAAGGGTACTAACAAAAGGAGAGAAGAGAAGGTTTGTTTGAATTTGGTGTTCATGAATCATCCTCGTTTGGTGCTGTTTTGGTCGTCGACCTCGAGTTGTATACTAATGTTTTGTTTTACAGGAAAGAATTGCCTACCTTAAGGAACTTCATGCTGAATCTCAGAGACTGCTACGAGGTTCGTTTTTCAAGTTTAGTTTTTTTGAGATTGTTGCTACTATTATTTATGACTATTCTATGATAGTGTTTCTGATTATGCTTTGGCTGTCTAGAATCGGGAGATGCGGCATTTAAACCTATACCAGTGCTGCAGAAGCCTATATCATCAGTTCTGGAGAAAATTCGGAAGCGAAAGCTTGAAATTTCAAAAAAGTGTGTATATATTTTATTGTGTTTGTACCTAAATATGTGATGGTTTTGATAATTTGATCAGGTTTAGTAAACTAGCATGAATTTTATGTTTTGTGGCAGATCTTTGATTTCAAATGACAACGATCATGGTTTTGAGCAAAACATCAGGCCGAGAGACAGACTGATGGACCTTGATGTACCTAATGAAGAGAGATCGAATGAAAATGTAACAATTGCGGGAGAAAAGGAGTTCATTGCTCCACTTGAAAAACAGAATAGTTTGGCTGCTCTCAATATGGATGAAGATAATGATGATAAACTAACAATCCGAGAAAATACTCAAATTCAAGTGGTACGTATGTTGTATCATAAATTTAATATTTCCTTTGAAATCTCCTACAGCTTACATATGCTTATGTCGTGCCAGTATTCCTTTGGTGTGAGGCGAATGAGTTTACTCTTTGAAGAATTTGGTTTAGTTATTTGGTGTTTGCTAAGTTATAATTAATTGTTTCCTACCATTTAACTACAGTCCGCAAATGTAGAGCCTACTCCTGCACTACGAGCACCAGCAGATAATACTCAGGTTTATTTTTGTTCAAGGAAGTTGATGAATTGGTGGTTTTTGTTTCAAAGGTCTACCATCTTACCAAGTTGTGATGTCTACAGGATATTTTTGATGATTCGGAACCAATTGGTACTACAACTATTCAGAATGATGAGAAGCCAAATAGCCCTTTGGATGAAGATTTTGCTCCATCTTTACATGCTATGAACTTGAAGTTGGATTCTGTCCCTGTGGATGATAGGTTTGTAGGTTTACGGATGTATTTCGGTTTGCACGTTTACTTCTGGGTATAGTTAACTATTTGGGCTGTCTAAGTGGAATCTTATCCACAACAAGAAAACTTGTTATGCTTGGTTTTGCTGGTCCCAAGCATATTTATTAGTTTCTTCTGTTGTTCAATTTGATGTACTATATACTAATCCTGGCATTGGCTTATAATGTAAAATGACATGTCATATTGATTTCTCAGTTCTTCAGAAGAAGAGGACAATGACAAAGAAAATTCTGATCCGCGTCCCCATGGAGTTGCTGATAGCTCTTCTCCAAATGGCGATCCTGTGAAGGATTTCATTGATGAGGAAGCTGAGGAAGAAGATGACAGTGATGATGATCTTAATCGCTTCCAAGAAAATGAATCAGATGAGGATATTGATGATTTAGAGGAACTTAATGATATGATAGCCACTGCGTATGAAGAAAGACATACTGATAAAGAAACACGCGATGAGCTCCATCAGAAATGGCTTGAACAACAAGATGCAGCAGGAACTGATAATCTAATACAGAGATTGAAATGTGGTTCTGTACTTAAAGATGTATTTGGGTCAGACAACGATCATGAAACTGACGAGGATGATGAGAAGGATGAAGAAATTGATGATGAAGCTGAAGAAGACTCTCTGCCAAAGGAATCTAGCAAAATAAATATTAGAAAGGCCAAGCAGATAATCCTAAAGTTGTATTCTGATAAAGAAGATACTTATTTATCTTCTGATGATGATGATGATGGCATGCAGAGGAGGCGTGCACAGTGCCTTATCAGAAAGGCAAGTTTTTTCAGGTTATTTTTGTCTGGTTATCCGTAATTGTATACTTGTCCATGCATCTTTAGGTTCATGACAGACAATATGCTATTTTGTGCTGTTTAAAAAGTTAAATTGCTTGTGTTGGTTTTGCTCTAATTGTTTTGTCTGTTGCTAAGCTCAATATTGATTTGAGCAGGAAGAGCGAGCTACAATAACATCACCAGCTGCTGACGCGAGTTCGAGGGAAGTATTTGGTCTTATCAAGAAACTCAATATCACCTCCGACAGCAAGAGGAAACCTAAAGCATCATTGTGTAAGACATTCTCTTCTTGTAGCTTGTTGATAGTATATACATTTTTTTGCATCTTGTCCCTTATCGTTGGTGATAACTTGCAGCAATCTTCGACTCCGTCCTAAAAGGAGGAAGTAGTGGTCTGTCTACTAAGGTAATCTACACTTTTGAGTTTTGAGTACTGATCAGCTAGATTCATTTATCATTTATGTTAGTGCAATGATAGAAGTTCTATTCTTATCTGCAACCATCGTCATTCTTCTGATTGCATCTTCTTCATTAAATTATTTACTCATACTTTATATGTATCTTTGTTAGGTCAATAGTGACTGGTCTAATATTGTTTTCTGCATAATGTTGTATTCTTGAGGGCGAAAGGTACAGCTGTGATGCCATTAGAGAAAGTCATTATCCTAGTTTAAGATGCAAGTCATTCTTACTATTACACCGGTGGTCTAAGTTTGCCAGCATCTTTCTTTCTGTGTCGTTATTTTTCTGTCTTCGTAGTGAGATTCTTACAAGAAAAGGCCACTTGATGTGTAGCATGGCAAACTAACTTAATTCATGTTGGATGTAAATTGCAGTCATCTTTTGTTGGACGAGCATCAAACCATCACATTCCATCATCTCAAAAGCAAGGATCAGCAACAGTTCGATCTTTCATTTTCGGAAGGGATGACAGCAATAGCCGGAGTTCCATATCAGTATCAGAGGACTCCTCAAATTCAGTTAGTCATGTTTGCATGAAAACTTATTAGTTAGTACATTGGAATGTTAGTTACTTATTCTTAACCTGCAGGTCTCCCGAGAAATTCGGCCAACGAGGAACCTGGCAACCAAATATAGCAACTCACAGAGCAAAGCTAGAAATCAAACAAAAGATGGCGATGTAGAGACAGTATCAAGGACTTCACTGCTTGAGATTTTGAAGCGATCTTCATCAGAGTCTAAAGTCTGCAATGAAGAGACTGCGGTGGATCTAACGAAGAGTATCTTTGCATTTAGAGCTCCAAAAAAGCCAACAAAGATAGAAGGAAGAAGCTAACTCCAGTCTGTCTATTCTATTCTGACTGCTTTCCTTCTTTCTATTATTTATTCATCACTTCGTTTCTTGAAGTTATTACCTCAAATTTGCGTTCACCCTGTAAACAAGTTTGCGGCTTTCTCTTTCTTTTATACGGATGATTTGATTATTTATAAGGCTATCACTTGGCTTTGAGGTCTTCACTGGTGGTTTCATTGAAATTCGTAGTACAATTAAAATTGATGTGTGAATTGAATGGAAGTATCCTCGTGTACATTGTTTGTACAAAATGAGGATACTTTTGTAATTTCTGTCTGAGGAAATCCACTACAACAAAATTAACTTTAGGATATAGTCAAATATGATGCAATAAAGTGCAACTCAAGTGGTCAGACATTTTCCTTTCAACTAAAGATTGGGGGTTCGAGTCATGTGTGAATGAGTAAACTAAAAAAAATATCTCTAATAAACAATTTATCACAACATTTGTCTTTTCTCCACATTGTTTGTTTTTGCATCGTTTAAAATTTGTTAATTTTCGATATGACATGATAACCTAATATGAATGGACACGAAAATAACGAATTTGGATCAAACCTTCAGGTCAAGTTCGAGTTGAGTTCGGGTTACACGATAAAGTATTAAACTTTTAAGTACTATATTTATTTAGTTAATGTCGAGCTTTTAAATTTATGTCATAGTATTAATTTTTACTTCTAAGTCATCAAAATATCTTGAATTTTATTTATTTATTTATCTTTGTTTTTAATTATTTTTTTCTTAATATATCTTTTAAATTGGGTTCGGGTCATTATCATGTCTATTTTGTGTTCAAGTTTGATCAATTCATATTGAATTCATATTCAGGTCGAACATATTCGTAAAACCCGATCTAGAACCATAAAATGACAACCGGTTCAGGTTCCACAACCGGCTCATTGTTTATTGGACCCGGACCATTAAATGATAAAAAAGAAATGGTCCAGGTCTCTTCATAACCTATGGATTTTTATCCGGTAATTTAATAAGTAAACATATTATCAAGGCTAAATTGTATATAAATTTCCAACTTTTTATTCATTTCTCGTTTATATCTGCACCTTTTTAAATTAGGTGAAAATTCCTCACCTTTAAAATTTTCGCAATTCGATACCTCCGACCATTTTCTCCTAAATTAGCGCTAACATCGAATTCGAAAATGTTTACATGACAAAGTCCGGCGGAAAAACAAATGATTTAGTTTTAAAAATATTTATATTGTTATTCAATTGGTGCCCTAATACGCATTAATAAATATAAAAATAAGTATTTATGTTTGAGGAAACGACGACGTTTTGTGTTTTTTAAAACTACGTCATTTGTTTTTCCGGACTTTGCAATGCAAGTATTTTCGGATTTCAAGTCAGTGCTAATTTGAAGGAAAACTGTTCAAGTTATTGAATTTATATACAATTTAGCCTATTATCAATTTCAAACAGAAATTGTGATTCGCAAATGTTAATCTTCACCAACCGTCGTTGTTACTCAAATATCCACCGCCGACCGTGTGTGCAGCTAACTGCTAAGGTTAGTTCCTTTTAAAATGTTCGGTGGCTGAGTCTCTGTAAAAAACAAATAGGATCCCAACGCCAATTTTAACTCCAATTGACCGTATGCTGATGATGTCGATCCAAATAGTCCCAACCCATCTCGTCCATCCCCTCGACACAATTTTTATTCTCAAAAAAACCCCAACGAGATTTATTCTCGTCGCCTCAAGCCTTCGCCCCACAATTTTCCACGCCCGGAGGCTACGTTCCTCACTTTCCGTCGGGTGCCTTTGCACCATTTCAAGGCTTCGGAGCCACCAATGTCGCTGTCCCCGCAAACACCGGCTACCCTACGCACCCCGCACCGTTGTCCGAAGATTTCAACTCGGAGGTGAATATGGCCGAGGATGCCGACGAGGTTCAAGTCACGTCGCCAGCAAAGAGGAAGAGGAAGAAAGCGACGACCTTGGACAGTGGTCGCCGTGGTGGCGGTCGTGGCAGCCGTGGTGGTCGTCGTGGAGGCGGCGAAGTCTTGGCTCGGTGTTGGATCGACATTAGCCAAGACCCCCATCGTTAGTAACAATCAAAAGAAATATTTGTATTGGCGCCGGATTTTGCACTGTTACCGCGCGCAAGGAACATCGAAAAGGAACATGGCAAAGCTCCGCAACCATTGGGATTGAGTGAAACTCGTCTTAATGGAATTCCAATAAGTTTACAAGGAGTGCGAGATGGCAAGCCGAAGCGGTGAGAACGAGGACATTTTGGCCCAAGCTCTCATTGAATGGCGAAGCTCGCGCAAAATTGCCTTCAAGCACTTGGAGACGTGGCGGGTAGTAAGAGACACGCCGAAGTTCGCCACGGTCTACTCGGCTAAATATTAAATCGCGTCGGGGTAAAAGAGAACGAAGACGGGCGAAGATGGGAGCTACACCACTTCGGCAAATTATTCGGCAGCGGGGAGCAATCCGAGCGGGAGCACACCACCGTCTACCACTCCACTTTCCGGCAGCGAATTTGGATCGGAGCACTCTAGTCGGCTCGATCGGC
The DNA here is from genome assembly GCA_029490685.1 of Schizonepeta tenuifolia. Taxonomy (NCBI): domain Eukaryota; kingdom Viridiplantae; phylum Streptophyta; class Magnoliopsida; order Lamiales; family Lamiaceae; genus Schizonepeta; species Schizonepeta tenuifolia. The sequence goes on from CM055956.1 coordinate 13,664,851, forward strand.
CGATGGGTAGAGACAAGGCAAAGGCGGCGGCAAGAGGGAAGGAGAAGGCTGGATCGAGCTCGGGAAGCAGTTCGACAGCGGGAAGTGTACGGGAGGAATTTGTTCGCGTCATATGGAAGAACTTACTAGACAGCAATACTATCATATCATCACGAAAAGCAGCGACAGTATGGCACCGACCCAGAAGTTGTTCCACAAGAACTATGTCAAGGAGCTTAAAATGAAATATGGGTGGCTCGTTGATGAGGAGTATTTTTTTTTATTTATTTTTTTATTTTTTATGTTTAATGTAGTATTTTTAATTTTATTGTAATGTAGTGTAATATTTTTATGGGCGATGCTATTCCCGGACATAACCGGTTCGACCAAAAAAAAAATCGGCTATATTCCCCTACATTCACTCCCCCTAAAAACAATTTCCTCCTATCCCCTAAAGAAATATCTTCCTAATTAAAACTGTATTAATTAAGACCATCATCGACATAAACATCTTTTCTTCTCTTCTAATTAAAATTCGAAAAGGGTATTATTATACATTTATAAATTGCCGAAATCAATGAAAAAAATATTAATTTAAAATATGTGTAAAATTAATTTTTACTTGATCGAACCGGTTATGTCCGGACATACTATGCCCGAATAGCTTTATTGTATTTTTATTTAGTGTAATATTTTTATTTTGGATGAAATGAATTTTTTTTTAACATTAAACATCCTGTTTCAATTAAAAAAAATTGCGAGCTCCACAAATTGGGAGCTCGCCAATGCAGTTCACAACTTGAGCGCATGCTGGGCCCACTAAAAAGGCGAGCGAACGCATATGGCAGGCTCGCCGCTACGTATGGTCTTTGACTATCCGCAGTGGTAATGTCTCTATGGGGTGTCTCTATGAGGTGTGATGGAGATGGAGATAGAGATAGTCAGCTGTAGTGAAACTGTCTCTATGGAGTGTCTTCATCTAATTAGTTTATTAATTTTGAATATTAATTTTGTATTAATTTTAATCATAAATTCGAAATTTTTATTAATTAAATTACAAATAAAAAATTGTATTAATCCGAAAATAAAAAACAATTATTTTTTTAATAAAAATATATTAAAAATGGAAACTGAAAAATGAAAAAAAGAAAAAGAATTTATGAAGAAGAAAAAACAAAAAAGAAAAAAATTAAAAATGAAAGAAAAAAACTGAAGAAGAAAAAAATTGAAAAAAATAAGAAAAAAAAGAAAGAAAAAAGGATCCAGACAGTGAGTACTGCACTGGAGAGAATTTGGTAGTATTGTCAAGGAAGATTATGAGAGAGGAGATGCCGTTGCGCGAAAAAGAGCTCTAGATTGGGATTTGTGACTTACAGTTTACTTCCTCGGAACGACGTCGTTGCTAGTATTTCGCACAATCAAATACCAGGGCGAGCACAATAGACAACGCTATCGCCACTTACAGTCAGTCACAGAGAGCAAATCAAACCCTAGCAAAACATCATCTTCCCTCCATCCATCTTTCTTCTTCCAAATTTCGAAAGCATTGGCTAGTCTCTCCCTCCCATGAATGATGAATCCAAAACATCCTATTTTCTGCGTAAAATGGCCATGGAACAATTTCAACACTAATCCTATCCCCTGCACTCTCGATACTCCTTGGCTCTTCAAGTCCTTCAACAATTTGGGCTCCGCCGCCTTCAAATTGATCAATTCCGCCCCTCTCCGATTCAACAATCGAGAGAGCAAGACGGCCGCTCAAGTGCAAGGAGAGGCGGAGCAAAGAGCATTTGCCGCCGCCTTAGCCACCGCCGGAGACGCCACGCTTCTTGAGTTCTACTCTCTCAAGTGCAGCCTCTGTAATTCTCTGCCCCCGTTTGTCACGGAAATTGAGAATCGCAACTCTAATTGGCTCAACATTGTTATGGCTGATGCTGAGAATGACATTTGGTTACCTGAGGTGAGGTTCTTTCTTTCTTTCTTTTTTCGTTTTACTTGCTTGATTTTGATTCTCATCATCTGTGCAGAAAATATGAAATGCTTTCCCTTGATTATCACTCGCTTATTAGCCAATTGCAAAATTCGATATATACATGAGAATTGAAAATTGAAAAAAGAGAGGAAAAAAAGGTGGAATGTCTATGCAATATGATAATTCTGTAATTTTGAGTTTAATTTAAGAAAATTGTCATTTAACATGTACTCCCTACACCCCATTCATCTTGGCACATATTCCATTTTGGATCGTCCCACTCATCTTTACACGTTTCATTTAGAAAATCACTTAATATCTTTTTATTCAATTCAAAGGCACTTTATATTATTTTATTAACTACACTAAACACCACATTTACACTTAATACCCTTCTTTTTAATATTCGTGCCGAAAAGAAACGCGTCAAGACAAGTGGGATGGAGGGATTATAGATCTAAAAACAAAGGACAAAAAACATGTTTCGCTTGATGAATCTGTCATTTCATTTTGGGATATTTGTTGAATTTGCTGAAAAGACCTGCTGGTGTTATTCCTGCTGTTTCTTACCCAACTAGTTGCTAACATTAATTTTATTTGATGTCATACGAACTGACACATGTTCACGAGCAGCTTCTCCATTATGACATTATGTATGTCCCGTGCTTCGTCCTAGTTGATAAACATGGCGATGCGCTCGCAAAAACAGGCGTTCCAAACAGTAGGCTCCATGTTGTGGCTGGGGTTTCCCATCTGCTCAAAATGAAACGACCCGAAAAGAATTTGTGATTAATTTTCCCTAATTGAAACTTCTACACAGCATATAGAAGGCACAATCTCCATTGTTGAATCTGTAGAGTAATGGAGAAGGAAAGTTAGAAGAATTCAGAAGAAAATGATATACATGAGAGCCAGAGGCAAGGTTTTTTTTTTTTTTTTTTTTTTTTTTTTTTTTTTTTTTCAACGTATATATTTGTTCATTCCTCTTCCCAATTTTTCGTGGATTTATGCACAAGTTAGACTAACTTAATTCTTTGTGATTGTTGGTGTTCCTTTTGTTTTCAGCAAATGGTAATGAATATTGGTCCTGGATGTTATTTTGTGTTGCTATTTGCTTTCTGTTGTTCTTCCTGAAAATCTTAACTGTGATTTCTCCTCCTCTAAATGTTCAATTTTTGTAAGTTTCTTTTCATCTTTCTCATAGATTGCTATAAATTTTGTATCTTGATAAATGTTATATATGTAGTATAGTAGTAGTTTGTTACTTATTCGACCTAAGTGAGGTGTAAGAAGAGCATTATGTGATGGAAACATGCATGGTTCTGTGCAGGGGAGTATTTTTTTTAGATAAACGTTTGCTTTGTTATCACATTTTTTTTTTCTTCTTTACCAGAATTTTAGTTTAATTAACATTGGTATTTGATGAATATTGTGGACAGTAAATGTTTATTAACCTTTACAATTTTTTTTGACGGTATCATATCTTGGATAATTTCCCAAATATGTTTGCAAATTACTACATCAAATTCACAAATATAATGACAACTTCGAAATGAGTCAAAGTATAAGTGTGCATGTATTCTCCATTATTTTCCGTGTCTATTTCTGTCTGAATGGTTGGCCGAAACATTGCCGTATTTGTTGTTTTGAGATTTTTATTTCATTGTTTGTTAAAATTAAATGAAGTTATGATATTGATTTTTATCTAAGTTTTCTTGAATTCAGATTGAATTTTGTTCTTATTTAGGGTATATAATTTGAATAATCTTCTACCTAAATTGTTTATTAGATTGTAAATCTATAGTGTATATTACATTGAAAAGAAGTTGTTTGAAATTATGAGCAAAAAGAATCTAACTTGTGCTTGGCTGCTGATATTGCTATTGTTGTTCTGTTATTCACTTTAGGATATAACTATTGATATATATATAGTCTCTTATGTATGTTAGCGTCTGTCTACTGGATTTCAGCAGATTCGAGGAGCAACAATAACATTTGCAACGACAGTGACGAGGAAAGAAAAGGTTTGATCTTGTTGGTCAACCAAGAAAGGAGGCTAGCTAATCGAGCAGGATCACAAAGAGCAGCGACGAAGATTTCTTCATCAATGAGGATCTAGATGCCCGTGGCTGATCCGATTTAGCGATGGGTGGTGGAAGAATGATGCAGGAGATTTGGGAAAAATGAGAGACGGTGTTTATTTTTTATTTTTATTTTTATTTTCCAACTGGACACTGTCGGCGCCATTGAACCAGAGGATTGGTGGTGGTAATTCTTCAAAACGAGCGGAACGAAGGGAGTAGGTAAAGTGAAGTTCATGTTCTAGTGCTTACCATATATGTAGTGGTGGTGTCAACGTCAAAGTTCATTTTTCGTGTCAACGTCCTAGTGGTCTGTGATGGAAGATTAATGTAATTAATATAGCCATCATTTTACTCTTTATAGCCCTTTATTTTAGAATGAAGGAGTGATATAGCAAAATCTCCCCTTAGATTACAATAGTTGTCAAGGAATATAATATAGTAAAATTATAGTCAAATTCGTGACTTTTGGACAATTATACCCTTATTATAGGGTGGAAGTTTATACACCATTTTATTATTTTCTCCCACCCATTTCATTTCACGTCAGTTTTTTTTCTCTTTCTAAAACTTCTCTCACCCATTTTCTCTCCCACCATTTTCCTCCCCCATTTCACGTCATTCACAGAAAACCCTACCTCCTCCTCCACCATTTTCTCCTACCGCCTCCTCCACCATTTCCTCCCCACCGCCTCCATCATGGCTTTGAACAGTGAGATCGAGGAAGAAGCCACCCAAACCGGTGGAGAAGAAGTCGCCGCCGTTGATTTGGGCGACGATATACAGTCGGATTCCGGCGACCAAGCAAGACGAGAGAGGAAGAAGAAGAGAAAAAAGATACAGCCGGGCGAAGCCCAACCGTCGAAGAAGAAAAAACGAAAGAAAAGAGAAAAAGGGAAGAGAAAGGAAGGAGAAGAAGAAAAGGAGGAAGGAGAGGTAAAATTTGAATTTCTCTTTCTCAGATCTGTCTGTTCAGATCTGAAATTCGTAACATGTTTGCTGGAATTTTGGTAATAGCATGTTACGAAATTACAATTTCGTAACATGTTTATGGCAATTTAAATGTTTCGAATACATGTTACGAATTTCACAATTCGCAACATCATATATGAATTTTGTATATAGTGTTACGAATTGTGAAATTCGTAACTAATTGTGCATTTTGATTCGTTAATTTGAAGTTACAATTTCGCAACATGTTTGAGGTTTTTTGAATGTTTCAAATCTGAAATTTTTAGGTGTATAATGTTGCGAATTTCACAATTCCTAACACAATTCGTATATAGTGTAGCGAATTGTGAAATTCGTAACTACCTGTGCATTTTCATTCATTTATTTGCCGTTACGAAATTACAATTTCGCAATACGTTTGGGACTATTTGAAGGTTCCGAAACTAAAATTTTTAAGAATATAATGTTGCGAATTTAACAATGCGCAACAAAATATACGAATTTCGTATTGAATAATCTGTTGCTAATTCATATTTTCGTATTACGTTTTTGGAATTTTGGTTATAACATGTTACGAAATTACAATTTCGTTACATGTTTGTGTCTATTTGTTAAGTATATGATGTTGCGAATTTCACAGTTCGCAACAAAAATATACGAATTTCGTATATAGTGTAGCGAATTGTGAATTCATAACTACCTGTGCATTTTCATTCGTTTATTTGACGTTACGAAATTACAATTTCGCAACACGTTTGAGACTATTTGAAGGTTCCGAAACTAAAATTTTTAAAAATATAATATTGCGAATTTAACAATTCGCAACAAAATATACGAATTTCGTATTGAATAATTTGTTGCTAATTCATATTTTCGTATCACGTTTTTGGAATTTTGGTTATAACATGTTACGAAATTACAATTTCGTTACATGTTTGTGTCTATTTGTTAAGTATATGATGTTGCGAATTTCACAGTTCGCAACAAAAATATACGAATTTCGTATATAGTGTTACGAATGAAATTCGTAACTAACTGTGCATTTTGATTCGTTAATTTGAAGTTACGAATTTACAATTTCGCAACATATTTGTGGCTATTTGAAGGTTTCGAAACTGAAATTGTTAAGTATATGATGTTGCGAATTGTGAAATTCGTAACTAACTTTGCATTTTCATATGTTTATTTGAAGTTACGAAATTATAATTTCGTAACATGTGTTACATGTTCTGAATTACTGAATTGATTTAATTGTTTGTTTATTGTAGATCGAATGGATATTCAAGAGAAAGATTCTTGCAGTCAAGCACCACCGGATCATGCTAACCGGTGGTGAGTGCACAGTGAACGATATTAGGTCTGTGTTTGAATCCTTCGACAACAAATCTATCCGGACGTTGAAGCAATAACAATGAATTCGTATCACAGTCATAATTCATTGTTACGAATTAACGCTTTCGTATCACATTGTTATGATTTCATGTTATGATTTTATGTTACGAAATCACAATTTCGTATCAATCATGTCATAATTCAATGTTACGAATTTACGCTTTCGTATCATTTTGTCATATTTCCATGTTACGAATTTACTATTTCGTATCACTTTGTCATAATTTCATGTTTACAAATTCAACTTTTCGTTTCAATCATGTCATGATCTCTTGTTACAAATTTTATATTTCGTATCAATGTTTGTAGGAAGTTTAATTTCTTATGTGTTACACCATTGCGAAATTCATAATTAAGCACGATGGACCCATCTGTATAAAAGGAATAAGATTTAAATTTGTTACAGTGTTACGAAATGAACAAATCGTAACACAAAACCAAAATTGTAAAAACTCATTCTATTTACGAAATAAGTAAATTGTAACCAAAAAATTTGTAAACATTCGTTTCGTTACGGAATTAAAGAATCGTAACACACTAAATTGTACGAAATGTTAAATTCGTAACATATTAATCAAATCTTAACAATTACAAAATCGTAACACCACACTACATGATTCGTAACATAACATGTTACGAAATTCGACTTTCGTAACTTCAAATAAATTTATAAAAATGTACAGTTAGTTACGACGGGGCGACGGAGGCGGCGATAACAGATCTAGAGAGAGAGCGACGACGACGGGAAGAAGAGAGAGAGCGGCGACGACGGGACGATGGAGGCTGCGACGGGAGGGGCGGCGGCGACGAGAGGAAGAAGAGAAGAAAAAAAATGAAGAAGAAAAGTAGCAGCAGAAGAAACGCGGTTCAGAGAGAGAAGAAAAAAGAGAAGAAAGAGGAAGAGGAAAAGAGATGAGGAAAAGAGATGAGGGAGAAAAGGAGAAAAAATGAAAAGTAACAGTATTTTGGTCCAAAAAATACATCTTTGGCTAGAATTTAATCATATTAAATTCCTTGACAACTATTGTAATCAATCTAGTCAAAGTGGCTATATGAATGGATTACCTCTTTATTTTATTAAATAATTAAATTTATTTTAACTTTACTATTATATTCCTATAGCCCAAAATTAAATACCAAGATTGTGGGGGAGCGCGCGCCCATTCTTGAACTGCAACCCTTCAAGCCTCATCTCAAACGAAAACACACTATATTTTGGAGTTATCGATCCGGCCACCCACGATGCATCAAATTGGACTAGAAGCTCATCATTTGGAAGCCGATGAACTAATGTCATTGCTTATGTTTCATTCATTTGTTGCTAGATTTGTCGAAGGTTATTTATTTTATTTTTTGAAATAAGTCGAATGTTGTTTTTTAAAATTCAATCAAATGTGTAGAAGAGAAGTAGTTGGAGGTCATATTGGCCAGCGATCATTATGCCATCTTTGAAAGCTTTTATCATCTCCATATTCTTCCATCAACCAATATGCAAACTTCATTCACAAAAAATTAAAGTATAAGCTTAAAATTTGTCCTGAATATGAGATATTGTCCTAAAATTGAGACCCCGCAACATTTTGGCCTATAATTGAAACACGGTAAAAGTTACAGTGCTAAAAAAAATCCCCTACTCCGAGGAAGACAAACATGCTAAAAAGTTCGCATTCAAGATCAAAGCAAGAAATCCGTAGGGTGTGTTTTCAATCAAAGAAAGATGAAAATGTGATTGTTAAAGTCATGCATACTAACTATTAGTGAACTGCTAAGACGGAAAAATTGTCCAAGAAAGATGAAAATGTGATTGTTAATTTTCTTCAGGAATAGAGAATTAATTTGAAGTAAACCATAACATATTATTTTGTGTGCAATAATTTGAAATATGAAATCATGGTACGTGTGGTCTTCTCATATCATCACTCAACTAGAAACAAACTTGGTTTTATTCTGGTGGTTAATTTTCTTTCCCTCATCTCAAATGACTGCATATTTTCTCTAGGGTTGCAAATTATTTAAACATTCATCACACTATGTATAGTCTCGAACACAAAAGTAAACACTCAGACAACGAAATTTTTTGCATATTTGTAGATAGAGAAAAAACTAATCCAACAATTCAATAACAAAAGCTGAATTACATAATAAGCATACTCTAAAACGTTTAGAAACTAGAATGAGCTCACATTCTCCATTGCATAGTTTTTGAGTGCAAATAAGCTTGGGACATAAATGCAGGGCTTGATACAAAGATCCTTAAATCGGTTTAGTATGATCAACTACTCGAACAGTTTTTGTTATGCTCGAGTAGCAATACAGTTTAGGTCTGACTTAATTGGCCAACAAGACATTGCCATTTTTGAAAATCTCGACGGGCACAACAGGAGCTCCGAGAAGCTTAGCAAGACTAACCTTGATGGAGCATACCTTTCTCCAAGATTTATCGTCTCGTATTTGTTCATCAACCATATGTCAATCACATAACCCGAAAGATGATCACACAAACATAAACTCTGCCCTAAAACACACAGCCTTCTTGTAAAAAGACCATGAAAACCACGACGTTGGGGAACGAAGAAAGTGCTAAAACATTCGGTTTCCAGATCAAAGCATGAAATCCTCTCTAAACAATCTCCCTTCCGCCCTCGAACCAACCAGTGAAGATTTCCATTGAGAAAAACACCTAACCTTGATTCGCTATACGAATGTGGACCACCAGCTGATACGCTTCTCCAAGATCTCGTTCCAAGAGTGTATACCTCACACTTACATGGAGATACATCACATGAATACTGCCCATCTTCATGAAACATCATAACCACCTTATATTTACGCGTAAGTTTGCTCACTCCAAATCCAAAAGCCTTGAATGCATAGCGGACGGCTACTATTGAATTCGAAGGTGGAAGATACATGTACTCGCAAGTGACTGGATTGCATATGAAAAGCTTAACATTCCGTTCGTTCAACAGAAATAGCAAACCATTAGCCGAGCTATGTATGACTAGATTCCAAAAAGGGAAACTGAAATTTGAAGACTACATTCCAGTGATGCCCAGAGTTTTCAGTATCTACTGATTCAAGAATTTCATATGGCTTCGAGCTCCTCTCGCGAAACAGAACAAGAGTGAGGGGGCGGCCAAAGCCGCGGACTGATTTAGAGAAATGTGATTCGGTAAACTCAAGGCTCTCGATCAAATTGAGCCATGATTTGCAAACGTGTACAACTAATAATGGATGGAATTGGTAATCTTGAGAGAACATCAATCTCAATTACTGGTAGAATATTTGCAAAGAAATCTTGCTTCGAATCAATTAATACCTCCATACTCTGCAGAAATGTCTATCATTTAGGCTTTACCAAACAAACCAAACGAGTCCGATCATAGGGCATAAATATAATAACAATTTTTGGTTGGGTATATATATAACTCGAGCGCACAATTTCACACGATTCAATGACAACAAATATCCATTAACAAAGTGAAGATTCTGCCATCTCGACCGGCAGAGTAATTTCCCTCCGAAACAGGGATTTCAAATATTAGGCTAATTGCAGTGGCGAGCTTGGGCGCGCGCTCGATGCCCAAGCGACCTCCACGTGGCGCTCGCTGTCCATTGTAGCTCGCTCAAGCTCGCAAGAGAGAGCATGCTCGCAGCGGGCTCGCAAGGAACAAAAAGGAAGAAAATGGGGGTATATGGTGGGTCCACCCACATTTATAAATTAGCTCGCAGTGTGCTCGCCATTACAGAAGAAAATTGGAGAGCATGGAGGGCCCACCCACATGGGTTGCGAGCTCCTACGTGGAGCTCGCTGCTGCTGGTAGTCTTAGAAGGCTAGTCTAGGTCGGAAAGAAGGAAAAGTACAAAGCTGGTGCTCCAGCCATTGCTTCTATCTCGATGTGCGTTTTAACCAGAAATACTTCAATTTCAATTCATGAGCCGTCTTTGCTTTTAGGACGTAAATTTGTTTCTTGACTCTCATTTCAAATTGTTCTCTGGACTTTTTATGAACAAAAGTGATCGTAGCACAGTGTATAAGCTTCGTTTATCAGGTAAATGAATAAGACCTCCTCCATCGCTCTGGGAATTAGCATTTGGATTAACCTGCAATGTATTTTGAGAAAAAGGTAAGAAGATACTGTTGGAGTATGGAGCCTGAAAGGAAGTGAATCATGCCACGATTCCGGCGATCCAACTGGGTATATTTTTGGGGCTGCCGTACAAGTATATTTGTGGGCCCAGATGCGGTTTCCTAGTTGGGCTAGGATTAGGGCTCAATTCGTTGCTATATAAATAGTTGTTCTCTTATTGTAAATTGTATCAGAAAATCATATAGTGAAAACCCTGGCTTGGCATCGCTCCCAGACGTAGATACATATCGTATCGAACTGGGTAAACAATTCTCGTGTTCTTTGTTTTCGTGATTGTGTGTGTTAATTTCCTAACAACTGGTATCAGAGCTCCAGGTTCGGTGGGAGCAATCACGATGAACGACGGGAAGATTTCAATCGAGAAGTTTGATGGATCCGATTTCGGTTTCTGGAAGATGCAGATCGAGGATTATCTCTATGGTAAAGATCTGTATCAGCCCCTCAAACCCAAACCGGAGAATATGTCTGCGGGGGATTGGGAGCTGCTGGACAGGAAGGCGATGAGCGCGATTCGTTTATTGTTGTCCAAGGACGTGGCGTATCACACGACTGCAGCAAAGTCGACGATGGAGATGCTGAAGATCCTGGAGGAGATGTATCAGAAGCCATCAACCGCAAACAAGGTACATCTGATAAGGCGTTTATTCAATCTGAAGATGTCAGAGGGTACACCAGTGCAGCAACATCTGAACGAGTTCAACATGATCACCGCGCAGTTGAACTCGGTTGAGATCAAATTCGATGATGAACTTCGTGCCCTAATTTTGCTATCTTCACTGCCAGAAAGTTGGGCCGGCACAGTGATTGCAGTTAGCGCCGCAGAGGCAAAACTGACGTTTGACAAAGTAAGGGATCTGATGATAGGTGAAGAAATTCGACGGAAAGAATTAGGATCTTCTACTTCGTGGTCAGCACTGAATACGGAAACTAGGGGCAGATCGAAGGGAAAGCAGAATCGGGGAAGATCTAAGTCCAGAGGAAGGAGCCAAACCAGGAAGGATAAGGGTTCAATCCAGTGCTGGAACTGTGACGAGTACGGTCACTTCAGAAATCAGTGTGATGCACTGCCAAAGAATAAGGGTAAGAATAAGGATTAGAAAGAGAAGAAGACAACGAACGCAGCCACAACCGAAGATGATGGCGAGGCGTTGGTCTTGAGTGTGACTAGTCCGATGGAGTCGTGGGTGCTGGATTCGGGAGCATCGTTTCATTCATGCAGTAATATAAGCGTGATGCAGAATTATGTCTCTGGCGATTTTGGACAGGTGTTTCTCGCAGATGACGAGCCTTTGAAAATCGCGGGAAAGGGAGATGTGCGAGTAGCGACATCCAATGGAGGCATCTTGAAGCTGAATGAGGTCAGACATATTCCCGGACTGAAAAGGAATTTGCTTTCAGTTGGGCAACTTGACGCTGAAGGATATATAACGTCTTTCGGCGACGGCTGTTGGAAGATCACCAAAGGAGCTATGGTAGTAGCTCGTGGAAAGAAGGAGGGTACTTTGTATATGACAAGTAACTCCAAGAAGTGCATTGATCTTGCGAGTGCAGCAAACAATGCAGATTTGTGGCACTGTCGGCTTGGCCATATGAGCGAAAAAGGGATGAAGATAATGTGTTCAAAGGGTAGGCTGCCTGGCCTGGAAACTGTTGAAGTTGGCCTGTGTGAGGATTGCGTGTTCGGGAAGCAGAGAAGGGTGAGCTTCTCGAGAGGCGGCAGAACTTTGAAGACACAGAAGTTGGAATTGGTCCATAGCGATCTATGGGGACCAGCACCTGTAAAGTCCCTTGGTGGCTAGGAGTATTACATCACCTTCATCGACGATTGCACTAAAAAGGTATGGGTTTATTTTCTTAAGAATAAATCTGATGCGTTTGATGCTTTCAGGAAGTGGAAAGCCCTTGTAGAAACTGAAACAGGGCTGAAGGTGAAGTGTTTGAGGTCCGACAATGGAGGAGAGTATGAACTTGATAAGTTCAAGAACTACTGTGCTGAGAACGGGATTCGCATGGAGAAGACTGTGAAAGGAACCCCTCAGCAGAACGGTGTAGCAGAACGCATGAATCGGACGTTGAATGAGCGAGCAAGATGCATGAGGTTGAAAAGTGGGTTGCCTAAAAAGTTTTGGGCGGATGCGGTCAACACAGCTGCATTCTTAATCAATAGGGGTCCATCAGTTCCGTTGGAGTTTCGGATACCTAAGGAAGAATGGACGGGAAAAAAGGTAAACCTATCTTTCCTACGCATCTTTGGTTGTGTTGCTTATGCTCATGTTGCTAATGTTGAAATGAGTAAGTTGGATGCTAAGTCTGTTAAGTGTACGTTCATTGGTTATGGTGGAGACGAGTTCGGTTATAGGCTTTGGGATGAGCAGAACCGAAAGGTTATCCGTAGTAGAGATGTGGTTTTCAATGAACAGGTGTTGTACAAGGACAGAGTGAAGGCATCGAAATCTGACGAGTCTGAGTCCCAAGTGGTCGAGTTAGACATCTCAAACTCGAGTGGGAGCAAGTAGAGTCAGAACATTGAAGAGGTGCTTGAAGATGGAGAGCCAAGCACCCCACCACCGAACGATCCGCTGCCAAGACCGGCTAGAGAGCGACGTCCACCAGATAGGTACTCGCCCTCTAACTTTTACTTGTTACTTACTGACGGTGGTGAACCTGAATGCTACGCAGAGGCAGGAGCGGTTAGTGATAGACGAAGGTGGAGAGTTGCTATGGATGATGAGCTAGCATCTCTTCTCCTAAATGGCACTTGGGAACTTGTGGAGCTCCCAAAAGGCAAGAAGGCATTGCACTGCAAGTGGGTCTATCGAATCAAGGTTGAAGCAGATGGTAGCAAGCGCTACAAAGCTAGGCTGGTTGTCAAAGGGTTTGAGCAACGATACGGTATTGATTATACTGATGTGTTTACTCCTGTTGTGAAACTGACCACTATACGTTTGGTGTTGAGTATGGTCGTTGCAGAAAACTTGCTGTTGCATCAGATGGATGTAAAGACGGCGTTCCTTCATGGTGATTTGGAGGAGGACTTGTACATGACACAGCCAGAGGGATTCGTAGTGAAGGGAAAGGAAAATCTTGTGTGCAAGCTGAAAAAGAGCTTGTATGGCTTGAAGCAAGCTCCAAAGCAGTGGTACAAGAAGTTTGACAGTTTCATGGTGGAGATTGGTTATACGAGATGCCACGCAGACCATTGTTGCTACTTTAAGAGGTTCGACAAAAGCTATCTTATCCTTTTGTTATATGTTGACGATATGTTGATCGCAGGAGCAGATGCAAAAGAGATGGATAAGTTGAAGAGGCAATTGTCCGAACAATTCTCCATGAAGGATCTTGGAGAAGCAAAACAGATTTTGGGCATGAGAATCGAGCGAGATAAGGCGGCAGGGAAATTGTATCTTTCACAGGCCACTTACATTCAGAAGGTCTTGGAAAGATTCAACATGGAAGATTCGAAGCCGGTGAGTGTACCTTTGGGTAGTCACTTTAAGCTGTCGAAGAAGGAGTCGCCGAGTACAAAGGAGGATCGTGCCGAAATGAAGAGAGTTCCCTATGCTTCAGCAATTGGCAGCATAATGTATGCTATGGTGTGTACGAGGCCGGATATTGCGCATGCAGTGAGAGTAGTGAGCCGGTTCATGGGTGATCCGGGCAAGCAACATTGGGAAGCAGTCAAGTGGATTCTTCGATACTTGAGAGGTACCACGGAGAAGGCCTTGTGTTTTGATGGCAAGAGTGTTGAGCTGGCAGGTTATGTTGATGCAGATTTGGCGTCCAATGATCTTGATGGGAGAAGAAGTACAACCGGGTATGTGTTTACTTATGGTGGTACTGCTATTTCTTGGACTTCTAAGTTGCAGAAGGTTGTTGCTTTGTCTACTACGGAGGCTGAGTATGTAGCCGTGACGGAGGCAAGCAAGGAGATGGTGTGGTTGCAGAATTTCTTGGGTGAACTTGGGAAGGAGAACAAGAATAGCACTCTCTATAGTGATAGTCAAAGTGCTATATTCTTGGCAAAGAATCCGGCGTTTCATTCAAGGACAAAGCATGTGGAGTTGAAGTATCACTACATTCGACACCTAGTAGAGAAGAAGATCTTGCAACTTGAGAAGATACTTGGAAGTGAGAATCCAGCCGACATGTTCACTAAGGTGGTGACCTTAGAGAAATTGAAGCTATGCATAGCTTCAATTGGCCTTGGAACTTGAAGAGTAGGCTAGGCGATGCTACAGGGAGGAAAAGAAGAAGATATGTTTACTTGAGAGTGTCAGTCTCCAAGTGGGAGATTGTTGGAGTATGGAGCCTGAAAGGAAGTGAATCATGCCACGATTCCGGCGATCCAACTGGGTATATTTTTGGGGCTGCCGTACAAGTATATTTGTGGGCCCAGATGCGGTTTCCTAGTTGGGCTAGTATTAGGGCTCAATTCGTTGCTATATAAATATTGTTCTCTCATTGTAAATTGTATCAGAAAATCATATAGTGAAAACCCTGGCTTGGCATCGCCCCCAGACGTAGATACATATCGTATCGAACTCGGTAAACAATTCTCGTGTTCTTTGTTTTCGTGATTGTGTGTGTTAATTTCCTAACAGATACAAGAAATTACATAATAACTATGTACCCTATTCAGATTTTGCTTTTTCGCACGCACATGTATGACAAAATACTATATTCTCTATAAAATCTATGAAATTTACTTTACAAGGAATTTACTTCATTTGCTTATATATATATATTATAATAACAGACAATATGTTGAAGAAGAAAGTTGTAATGAAGAAGGAAAAACATAGCAAAAATAGATGGAGTCTGTGTCTAGGATTATCGGACAATATAGCAGAATTTGGTACACCGAATCAAGAGAATCACTGAGTTTTTTCTTAGCTTCACTGAATGATTTGACACCGACAACAGCACTAAAGCTAGGCGCGTACGATTTGCCCGGAACGGGCTCCCAATCTTTGCCTCTTAACTTCTTGAGAACTGCAGCAGGTAAGGTACTTGTGTAATTGAATGTGATTTCTGCCATGGAAATGTCCCAACATTAGAAAGAAAGAAAAACAAGTAATTGAAGAAAAAGAAGAAAAGACAGCATAGATTGGAAAGAAATCGAAATTTGAGTGGACCAATGCCAGTCACGACCCTAAATCATAATTAAACAAGAGATGGCATTTCTCCATATCTCAATACAAAACTAATTAGATTAATCAAAGATTAACGTTGCATTTGGTTTGTAGGATAGGATACATAGGATTGATATGATTAAATTCATAATCCATTCAAATTTAGGATGATAAATTATCACTCAATTGACGGATATGAACACAAGGCATGTTTTCATCACGGACTTAATCATTCAAATTAAATATGTGATTCGGTTGAATTATTTAATAAATCAAGCCTTATCATGCTTTATAATGTAAACTAAATGACCCAATAAATCAAGCCTTATCATGCTTTATAATGTAAACTAAATGACCCCTAATTAGATTAATTATTGACATAGCCTAAATAGCTCGAAGATTAACAAAACAAAATCAGATTAATTATAGAGACTAAAAAAAGAAATGGCATTTCTCCATATCTCAATACAACTACTCTATTCACGATGCAACCCTAAATTGCCCCATTTTAACAAACAAAAATCAGATTATTCAAGAGAGTTGAGAGAGATACAAATAGAGGCATATCGTTTTGAATTCGAAATTAATTCGAGAGAGCACAACGTTTACCAACACATATAAACAACAAGAAATGAAAGCAGGACCACATATGTAACAATATAACATGGAAATCCCCAAAATGAAAAGACAAATCACACTTACCAGTTGAAAAACCTCTGCAAGAAGAAGGACCAGGTTTCTTGAGGTAGGAATTAGCCCTTAGTGCCCACATCGCCGCCATGTTTACACACACTCCTCCTCAGTGTGTGTTTCTGTCGAATATTTCTGTTTTCTTTCTTTTTACTCCCTCGTTCACGAAATGGTTGCCACTTTTGCTATTTAAGTTTGTCCACGAAATGGTTGCCACATTTGCTACTCCACTCACATTTATTGTGGGACCCTTATTCCACTCACACTCAGTATAATTCACTACTACCTACCATTTTCTTAAAACTCGTATCGTCCACAATGTGGCAATCATTTTATCGACGGAGGGAGTACAAAACGGCACTTTACTTAAGAGAGAAGGTTGCTAGGGCTAACAAGGGAAGTAAACAGTATTTTATTCATAGAAAAAGGAAAAAATATCAAATAAACCAATAAAGTTTTCCCTCAAATAAACCCTAATTAGGAGTGTGCTTATTTGATGAAAAAGTATAGAAATTAATGATAATATCTGCACACATTTTTTAATCTTTTACACATGTTTATTATAGTAGTTGTTAATTAATTTTTTTGGGTACGATAATATGTTTTCCCGACAGCCTCTTTACCCATCTTTTTGCTCTAATTATGAAAAATATTAATATCGGAAGAGGTGTGATGATATTTTTTAATCATAAAAATAGGAGATGGAGGGTCTTTTCCACTTTAGTAAACACGTGATAAAAAAAAGTTGGAAATGATAATATTTTACTACCTTTTCCCCCCTCATTTTCCAATTGTAAAATTACAACCAAAACGAACACGCACTAAAGATTTTTAATCTTTGCATTGTAAAATAATTGAGAGTTATTATTTGGAACATGTGATCAGTGCATTTGAAGAGGAAATCTCAGTAGAAGTGTTCATTGATTCTCTATTGACGGTGAGGAAGAGAATGAGGCCGCTAGTCTCAAACATTTAAACATTCATCACTATATGTACTGTCTCAATGCAATACAATTTTTGCAAAAATCAATGATCATTTTCTTAATTACCAGTCAGCTTGCTCACTCCAAATCCAAGAGCTTCAAGTAAAAAGGAAAATATTACCGGAGTAGGAGGAGGAAGCTTTATGTACTCACGCGTGATTGAATTGCATATGGTGAAATCATTACGACTCACTTCACTCATCATTAATAGCAAACCATTAACCGAGCTATGTAGTATTAGCTGCCGATGAGGAAAGCTGAATTTCGAAGACTACATTACAATGAGGCCCACAGTCTTAAGAATCTACTAGTTCAAGAATTTCATATGGCTTCGAGATCTCGCCTCGAAACAGAGCAACTGTGAAGGGGTGATCTTCATCGAGAGCAAGGTCGGGGACTGGGCCAGATTTCGAAACATGTGATTTGGCAAACTCAAAACTCTCGATCGAATTCAGCCACGATTTGCAAACAAGCTTACACCTCATAATGGTTGGAATTGGCAGTCTTGAGTGGATTTCTATCATGATTTCAGATGGTAAATTTTAAAACAAATCTTCATTCGCATCAATTAATGCCTCCATTGTCTGCAAAGATATGTAACAGTTAAACTTTATCAATCAAATCAAACTAGTCCACATAGGACACAAATAAAATTACATATTACTTATCTTCTCCATAACCAGAAAATGATAGCGAAAAATAAATTAAGCAGCAAATTATTATTAGCCTTCAATGATTGGTGGTGTTGAATAAGATACTCGTAAAATTTTCACTACGAGTATTGAGTTAGATACTGATATCTATAATCATTGGCAATGATTGAGTAAATTTTATTTTATTTTTTATAATAAATAACATAAAAATATTTAATTAAATTCAAAAATTAAGAAATGACAATTTTATTCAATTAAAAAACTAAAACATATAATTAATAAAATAAAAATACAATAATTAAGAAAATAAAATTACAATAATTAAGAAAAAAAGTGCAAAGAACTACTAGTGGACTGGACTGAAACGTGTTCAAATCTCTTCAATCAGTTCGTCCATAAGACGTTTGTGGGCACGTGCATTCTAAATCCGAGCTTGTCTCTCAATATATTGGTGGAGTGGCACTGGCATACCTTAATTGACGGTGCCCTGTTCACGTGTCTTTCGCCCCGTTCGCTCGATTCAACATTGAATTGAGTTGCTCTAGGTCCTTCATCTTCAATGATCATGTTATACAATATGATGCAAACATACATGATGTCACATAAATGTTCTCGAAACCACAAGCGAGCAGGGCCCTTTATAATTGCTCAACGAGCTTGGAGGATGCCGCTCGTTCAACGTCTTTACGCGCAGTTTCTTACATCCGAGCAAATCGGGCTCTCTTCTGATCTGTTGGCGTATTGAGCGTCTTCACGAAGAGGCCCACTTTGGATAGATGTCGTCGGCGAGATAGTATCCCATGAGGTGCTGGCGGCCGTTTGGAGTGAATTGAGTTGACGACGCTCTCCCATTGAGGACGTCGCTGAAGAGGGGGGACTGATTGAGCACATTGATGTCCTTCAGAGAGCCGGCGACACCGAAAAAAGCATGCCAAATCCATAAATCTTGGGAGGCGACGACTTCAAGGATGTGCATTAGATACCCCTTTCGTCCACTTGTGTACATTCCTCTCCAAGACGATGGACAATTCTTTCACGCCCAGTGCATATAGTCGATGCTTTCAAGCATCCCGAGAAAGCCGTGCGTCCTCTCGTGTAATGTAGTGATCCTAGCGATGTCATCGGCGTTTAGCCGCCTCAAATAGTGTGTCGCTGAAAGCAGATCTGATGGCCCGACAGAAATTCTTAAGAATCGTATTGCCCGTTGTATCTCCACAGTGCAGATATTCGTCATACTGATCGGCTGATCCACCATTGGCGAGTTGCCTCAGAGCAACGGTGCACTTCACCTACACGTGAAACCCTAATCTTCCGGTGGCATCCGGGTGTTGCTAAAAATAATGCTCCCGAGCCTCAAGAGTTTCAGCTATTCTCAAGAATAAACTCTTGCTCATTCAAAACCGCCAGCAGAAGACAACATCACCCCATATAGGGTGGTGGTCAAAATAATCTCGCCGGAGGCGTTGTTCGGTCTCCTCACAATTCTGGCGCATGTACGTCCTCGTATCCGGTTCGTCATCCGACGAATCATCACCGTATGCTTGTTGGTAAAGCTCCATGGCTCGCTAACCTAACTCGATACCTCACCGGCGTCGCTCCTTCTCCTCTTCATGATTAAAAAATGCACCCGGCCAACTCATTCTTTTTTTTTTGCACAAAAAGAAAAGATTTGAAGATTGAAATTGAAGAATAAAGAAATTGGGATGAAGATTGGATGTTAGTGTGGAGAATGAATGGGATGAAGGTGTATTTATAGTGGATATTTTGGGTAAGCTATTGGGAATTTTTGTTTTATTTTTTTATTCAGAAAAAAAATAAGCCAGACCAATGGGGACACGCCACGTGTCCCCAAACCGTTGCCTCACCGGTATCGTAGGTGGTATCACAAAAATGATACCACCATTGACACCACCCCATCGCTACCGATATCCTTCGATCCCACTATGGCGCTCGATACCGCCAGTATCAAGGGAGGGAGTATCGAAGGGGATCGAAACCGGCTTAGATACCGGTGATCGATCCCCTGTAGTGGATGCTCTAAGTAGTTTTAGGTATTTATGATCATCCTATGAAATTATTACTCTAAGAAATTTCCTTTTTTTAAATTTTATTAATATTATAGTACAATTCTTTCGAAATAAATGATAAGTATAAATATATATAAAGTTGGATTAGATCCATATAAAACATACGTATACTTTTATTAATGCCTATAGTCTATTATTTAATAAATTATGATTAGTTCACATTAGTGTAAATTGTGTAAGTTGAATTACTTTTCCACTTTAATATATATACTTTTAAATACCAAAAGTTTATATGTATATATTATATATGTTCATAACATACATACATACACACACACACACATATATATATATATATATATATATTTGGTTACAAAAAAGTAAATACATGTTATATTAAATAAGTAATAAAATTTATATATATTCGTTAATTAGTAAACTAACAAATATATATACGTGAAACTTTATATATATGGTTGCATTCAACAATTGATAGCATCATTTATGGAACGATGTCTAGCTTGTCAACAAGTGAAGACCCTACACCAGAAGCTGTATAGAACCTTGCAACCACTCCCAATCCCTGAATGGAAATGGGAATGAGTCATGATGAACTTTCTGGTCAGTTTGCCCAAAACGGTACATGGGAAT
Source organism: Schizonepeta tenuifolia (assembly GCA_029490685.1). NCBI lineage: Eukaryota > Viridiplantae > Streptophyta > Magnoliopsida > Lamiales > Lamiaceae > Schizonepeta > Schizonepeta tenuifolia. The sequence continues at coordinate 13,685,513 of CM055956.1, forward strand.
ACTGCCATATGGGTTATTGTCGATAGCTTGACCAAAACAACACATTTTCTACCAATCCGAATGACATTAGGGTTAGATAAATTAGCCAAGCTATATGTGAAGGAAATCGTATGCCTGCATGGTGCGCCAGTTTCAATCACATCAAATAGAGATACACATTTTACATCGCGATTTTGGAAGAGCTTACAAGAAGCTATGGGAACACAACTAAATTTCAGTACTGCATTTCATCCACAGACCGATGGACAATCGGAACGAACAATGCAGACTTTAGAGGATATGTTGAGGGCAGTGGTCATAGATCAAGGTGGAAATTGAGAGGACTTTTTACCTCTAGTTGAATTTGTTTATCACAATAGTTACCAAGCCTCCATTGGAATGCCACCCTATGAAGCTCTTTATGGCCATAAGTGTAGATCACCACTTTATTGAGATGAAGTAGGTGAACGAAAAATTATTAGACCCATAATTAGTGCAACAAATGGTTGAGAAAGTCAACCTTATTAAACGTAGGATTAAAGAGGCTCAAGATAGACAAAAGTCGTATGTCGATCAATGTCGATCAAATTTAGAGTTCAATGTTGGAGATCATGTTTTTCTCAAAGTTTCTCCTACCAAAGGAATTATACATTTCGACAAGCGAGGCAAGCTACGCCCTAGATATATAGGACCTTTTAAAATCTTAGATAAGACAGGTCATGTAGCTTACAGGTTGGCTTTACCACCTAGTATTGGAGACGTACACAATGTCTTTCATGTCTCCCAACTTAGGAAGTATGTGTTTGATCCAAAATATGTGATTAGACATGATGAAGTTGTCTTAGCCGAAGACCTAAGTTATGAGAAAAGACACATCCAGATTCTTGACCGAAAGGTCCAAGTTTTAAGGAATAAACAAATTTCAATAGTAAAGATCCTGTGGAACCACCATGGGCAAGAAGAAGCAACATGGGAACTACAAGAGAAAATAATAGCCCAATACCCAGAACTGTAATTCTCAGGTATATAAATTTCAAGGACGAATTTTTTTTAGGAGGGAGGAATATAATATTTCGAATTTTTCCCAATAGCCCTTAAGTAGTTTTAGGTATTTATGATTATCCTATGAAATTATTACTCTAAGATTTTTTTTTTAATTTTATTAATATTATAATACAATTCTTTCGAGATAAATGATTAGTATAAATATATATAAGTTGGATTAGATACATATAAAACATAAGTATACTTTATTAATGCCTATAGTCTATTATTTAATAAATTATGATCAGTTAATATTAGTGTAAATTGTGTAAGTGGAATTAGTTTCCCACTTTAATATATATAATTTTAAATACCAAAAGTTAATAGGAATGTCTATGCTAGGCCAACTGCTGATAGGTGGGGTGCCAAATCAGCGTCACTTGGCATTAAATAATGGAAAATAATACGTGGCCCAACATGCTGTCAACGGGCCCGAAACTGTATCCGGTTTACGGTGAATAGTGCCTGATTTCTACCTCGAGTCTGCAGCCCATTAATGACGTCACACCATTAAGGCCATACATTGTATCGGCCACAACTCGTCCCGTTCACAACCCCTCATTGCCTACGCCTTTTTAATCTTTACTTCCTTCACGGTTATTGTTCATCATCCTCATACCAGTTTTCTTCAATGGGCGATTACATTCTTGTACATCTTCTTCTTCATTGGGTGTTAGTGTTCCGCCCAAAAGAGGATACTATGAGTGACGACAGTGAGAATAGTGTCAATGTTGCTCCTCTTACGAGGATGATGACGTCAGGGGATGTAGCACCTCAGCGCCGACGCTGGAAAAGAAGAGAAAATGGAGTACAAAGGTACCGAAATCACGAAAACCCTCGGATGTAAAAGGTAACGCTTTGATTTTATTTCATTATAGAAATTGTTAATTACTTAGTATGGCGATCCCAGATAGAATGCAGTAACTAAACATTGTTGTTCTAGGGTTTATTTTCGATGTTTTAGTCATTTTGGGTCTCTTTTGTTGGTTTTGTGTTGAACTAAACTCTGATTGCATATATGTTCTTCTCTACGTGTGCTTAACAAAAACATATGTCGATCAAATGTATATAAGCTCGAAGAACTGTTTGATGTTTGTGATTGTAAACATATACTATTAAGAGTGGCTTGCATTGTTGATTGATGTAGTGTCATGTAATGAGATCTTAAAGCTTTAGCTAGCTAGTGAGTGCTTGATTACATTATGAGATCTTAAAACTTTAGTGAATATGGGTTGATTACATTATAATTTGGTTTACCATGTAGGTGCAATGGTGTCATCGAGATGCAAGATCTTATACATAAGCCATGTTGTCAATAATATAAGTTGTCTAAAAGAAACAAAAGAATTCTTTTGGCATCAGGCTTTGGCCCACTGTTCAATATACGTGAGTGTCAGTTTCAAGGCCAGGTTATCCACCATCTTCTCAGTTGCTTGGACCTTGGTTGGAGGAGCGTAGTACCTTAGTTTCCCGTATAAATAACTCCTTAATCGAGTTTAGGCCTACTGAGTTCGCTTTAATGACTGGATTGAGCTTCCAACCAAATTACGAGTCTCTTCCCGATAGCAGTGATATCCATGTTCAGTTTTTTGGTTTTGCGCAGGGAATTGATGTCAAACAAGTTTTATATCAATTCGACAAAGAATGGGCGCGCAATCCTGACTCTGTTGAGTCGCTGAAGTTGGGTAGTCTCTACCTCGTCTACTCGGTAATTCTGATAAAGAAGTTTACATCCAAAGCCATAGACACGCGTTATTTCCACCTCATCGATGACTTTACTGCATTCACCAATATCCTTGAGGTCGTGTGGCATATGATTTCCTCGTGAAGACCATGCACAAAGGTCGAGAAGCTCTTCACAACAGTGACAAGAACAAGACCTCACAATCTAAAACTTGCGAAGCCAGTGGCTTTATTTTTTCCCTACAAGCTTGGTCTTACGAGGTAGTACCGGGTTTAGGCTGTTATACTGCACATCGTGTTGAAAACACCAATGACCTTGTACCGAGGATGTCAAGATGGAACTCCCAATACACTTTTCAATTCAGTGACCTTAAGCGGTTCTTCCAGCCTACATCCTGCTCAGGACCTGTAAGTTTACTTTGTAGAGTGAAATTAATTGTTTATTGTTGCGCATGCATGCATGTTTGAATTCCGTACTTTCAGGTGGCCATGGTGCCAAGTGAGGCCGAGATGCATATGCTGTCCAGCTTGGGCGTTGACGAAGCTGTCATTTGTACTTCGCACAAATAAATTTGTAATCTCTTATACCTACAGTAGGCAATAGCCAGTGGCAAGCAGAGTCGTACCCAAGGGAATTGGTGTAATCTCTCTTTCACAAACTGTTGTCACGAAATAAAGGGTGTTAGTCTGCACTTCACTCGTCTTGGTCAACAAACACTGAAATCTATAACTGAAACTAAAAGTAATTGTGATCAATAACAAAAGAGACTTGGATTGGATTTCGAATCAGTGATTATCAATACTCCTTACTCGATCATGGACACAATGATTTTCAACCGCATGCCTTTACTATTCAGTTTAAAGAATAAATTAATTCATGCCCTATGATCACGAAGTCACAGCTAAGAATACTTTTCCTTTTATATATATATATATCATTTTAAATTCGAGTATGCCAGAGACACTCTAGACAAAACTCCTCTCTTGATCAATACACTTGCGAAGACCCTTCAGCAGGTGTATTGCCCAAGAGGCATTAATATATTTTAGACCCAAATCAGCCAAGAGATGCCCAAGACATCGACTACTCTCCAATACCTATTATCTATTCGAGCATAAGAGACACTCTTGTGTTGACCTCGATTCTATTGGTAATCTAGACTCCTTAACTTATTGGTGATCAAGCAATTAGTTATCTTGCCCAAATCTAATATTAAGCCCTAAGTATTTCGGGAATAAAAGAACACGATTTATTTAACACACTTTGGCCTCACGAGTAATCGAAGTATCAATTATCACTTCATCTCATCCATTCCAAGTTTAAAGAATTAGCTAGACATAATCATAAACGTAAACAAAGTAAAATAAATCAAAGCAAAATAAATCAAAGCAAACATAATAGAAACTGAATAAGAACTATATTACCAAAAGCAAAGTAGAACGTGTCTAGGCCAGAACGCCAATAGAAAATTTAAACAGTAAAGTAAAGTAAACAGATTTTAAAGCTTTGCCCGTAGGACTTGTTTTTCTTCCTCACCAAACTCTCAAGACTGAATTAAAAGATCTATGCTAGGGTTGAATGATGATGACTTGCAGACTACATGCAACTATATATATAGGCATCAAGATTAAGTTAAGTCGATCCCCTTTATGGGCTGGACTCCTCCTCCCTTCCTTGGCCTTGTTCTCTTCTTTAGCTTGATATCGGCGCATTGGATTTCCTTCCTTGTTGAGTTCGACTTTGACCGGCCTCTTCTCAATAAGGATGGAAGTTTCCTTCCTTATCTTCTTCCTTGGCGCTCAAGATTCATCCATTGCCCTCTGCTTCACCCGTCTTCCTTGGTCACATCAGCTTCAGTCTTGCCCTCAACGTGCATCATTTTGGGTACTCTGATGCTTTGGCCATAAGCTTATGGGGAGGTACTGCTTCACCTGTAGCTTTGCTCAAGATATGTCTCTTCATTCCCAGCTACAGACTTCAGCCCTATGCCCATATTGCATCGTATCATTGCCCAACACCAAAAAAACAGTTTTTCACCAGATTATGTCCACAAACACACTTGTTCTACCCTGCACCCACTTCCTCCTACTTGTGTCCTTCCAGACACGAAAAGACTCGAAAAAGACACAAAATACATAACAAAAAGACACGAAAATGGACACAAAATTGGGTTCATCAGGCGTGTCTTATAACCCTGCCAAAGTTATGCCTCCTAGTGATGACTTTGCCGGTAAAGGCAAACTCTCCCCTCATGACGATGAAGGTGACGCTGGGAAAGAAGGTAAAATAGGGTTGGGAAAGAAAAATTTTGTCGGGGAAGGTAGTGGACCTCGTCGGTCTAGCAGGAGAAATGAAGGTAATGATGATTCTCCAGATGCTAAAAAGGAAATGCAGGATGTAGCATATGACAATAAGGTGCGATATTTAATTTAATCATGTATGGTTAATTTCGTTGAATTGAATAGATGAGCTGTTTAACTTTAAATGATTTGTGTAATTTTAGAGTTTGATGAATATGATAGTCGAACTATGGTCTGAATTAGCTCGCACGAGAGATGAATACGTTAAGAGACTAGATACGGTTCAAGGTGAGGTCGTAGAGGTATATTGGTTGATGCTTTACAATGATTTGGTGAGATTATAATAGCCAACACACTCCCGCCGGAGACACGAGTAGTGCATCCCGGTCTAATTCTCACCAGATACTACAGTTAGTTCGAAGCAAAGGAAATAAATTATAATTTTGGAAGGGGGCGATCCTTTATGCTCTGGTGGTAATGAACACGATGCAGACCTTGGAAACATAAAAAACGAGATTGAAATACAGTCCGCTTCTTTTTGGGATGCGTTCCTAGAACCACTACCTCAGACTAAAGCTGATCCTCTTTCCATATGGCCGTTGAATGAGTCACCATTTCAACCAGCCGAATACATCGTCGAAGACTCTGACGAGCATGTGTATCTGTCGTACGAACGCGTACCAATTCCATTAACTTCTACATTGGCCGCCGAACCAGCTGCCTCTCTGTCTGCTCCAAGGCACATAAAAGAGCCGAGCCGTTTCAGCTATAGATTAAAAAAAATGATCCAAGGCCACCGTATATGACCACAAATGTTGATATTCCAGAGTGCGAGTTGAACTCTCTCCCCTTTCAACAATTGTCTCGTGTCTTGAACGATTATGAAGTATGACGGAGCTCTAGTAAATCATGGTTTGATTTTTGATCATGTCATCATACATCTTCATTGAATGTAACTCTTGTTCCCCAATTATTTCATAACTTAATGGTATGTGTTTTTACTTGATTATTATCTGCAGGCCTGAAACCATTCCGATTCCGAGTGGTGAAAACGTTTGTGCTGAATGGTTTGACTTTGTCAACAATCCACTTGGTTGGCTTAAGGATAGTGTGAGCATTTTTCTCAATATATATGATTATATATATGTCTTCATGATTTTGATAACGCTTGCACATAACCCGTGGATGTATTGTGAAATATTAATTCAGCATGTGGATGCGCTCACATGCCTCCTCGTATGGAAATTCAATCGTTTTGCAAGTACTGAAACTAAGGCCTCAAAGGATTGGGGTGTGTTGCTCCATTGGCCAATGTTATGAGTATTTCCTTAAATTCTCTTCCCCTCCACCCTGATGTGTATTTTTTTAAAACTAATGCACGTTGCATTCGTAAAATACAGAGTGCCCTTTGTAGAGACAACACGAGCTTAATAAGTCGACATGTGTTGCCCTACGTATAAGGTCATGAACCTGCCATCGATAGGAATGAGTGGGTACAGCTAAATCGAATCTTCAACGTCGGTCATGTAGATATTCGAAACAATGGCCACTGGGTGGCGTATGAGATCAATTTCAGGTAGCAGCGGATCATAGTGTCAAAAACCTTGATCCGATTTTTCAGACGGAAGGTTGTGGCAGAAGATGGGCATCACACAACTTCTTACAATTCAAAGTTGTCCCTGATGTGAGTCCTCCTCAAAAAGTGAACGGGTCAAGTTGCGGCATTATCGCCGAAAAAGTCATTGAATGTTTGGCTTTCGGTGTTGGTCCAACAAAACTGGAGGCAGGAAATGATCATTGTTTCTAAAAAATATTTTGTGGACAACTCTTTCATTATGGATTATGCTATGGCAGTGATTAACTTTATATAGAATGTTGCAATGTGTGTGAGTCATAGTCATTAGTTAGTGGAAAACAGTGAAGTGTCATGCTTTAGTTCATACAGATATTCTTATTAAAACAATACAAAATTCAATTCAATCTTTGAAAAAGAATACGAAAAAAATAGGTCCACTCTTGATTCCCTGTTGTACACATTGTTGTGAACATCAATCACTTCGACGATACCTAACAGAAACCCTGATCAGTGCGCACTTCACAGTCATGTCATACAATATAACATTTTCTTCCATAACATCCACCGATCTCATGCATCATAGAATTTCCCGTCTCCAAACTGTAGACATAATTTTGAGCACATTAGTTATCCCCTATGTAATGATACAAGTAGTGAATCAAAATATGGTAACGTAGTTTGTATTACCTGCATGATGGCATGACGAGCATAGGGAGGCATTGAATTATAACCTCTGGTCATCAAGTATGTTTTGTTATGATCTATTGAAATGATGAGTAGCTGCAGTCATTATCTTGCGAATTGGTTTGTTTGGTACTGATGCTGGGACTAAAGCTGCAACTTCTTTTAACACTTGGCGTCTGTTGTTGCAGTTCATGCTGAACGTTTTTTAATAGTAGCGGATCACGGAATGGCTTTCTACCCCTTTTAGGCGGCAATAGCGGATCACGGAACCTGTTACATGTGCCCTTCTTCTTCAAATTATAAGGAGTGGAAGTAACCTGTTTTTTCTATTACGGTACTGAGACATAAGATCCAAGATGGTGTACTCTACAACGGCGGAAAATGGGTGGTCAGCTTTGCACTCAGTAAGCAAATTGTACGATAACTTCATGTTCCGATTAACAAAAGCCACTTCTTCGACCCATGCGGTGTTAGCTCCTTCACTGGTAGATAATGCAACATCTTTCACTCTATCATTTGCACTCTTTAGCCAACGATGCAAGACAAGATGTTCAGGCATTTGTGATACTCCTTTGGCATAATAGATTGTCAGTATATGTCGACACAAGATGCCCTTTGTTTTCCACATCTGACAACTGCACCTTGCATCGTGCGTTAATCGATTGAAAGTTACTTTCGTACAACTGAAGACCTTGGTGAGGAAATCTCGTACTTGAGCTCAATTTCTATCATATCTTCTGGCTCCTTTTGAAACTTATGTTCCAAAGAATGAATAGCCTCAAATTCAAACTTTTTGGCCAATTTGTGCATGTACATGCTCGCCACGTGTTCAAGAAAGTCATTTGTCATCAGCAATCCGGGCATCCCTTGGTTGGTCACATCCTCCGCTGTTTTGTCTCCCTCCATTCATTCACTAATTCCTTATACCGCACCACGAAATCAAAAAGTCTCGTCTTATATGAGCATATCTCCTTCATTGCTCTATTCATTGACTTGCTTCTTGATGTGGTGTGCACACCCCCAGAGAACTTTATATATGTAAACACACTTGCCCATCGAGCACGCATCTTGTGCATATTGTGAAACCATGTCCTATTTGTTTTAAGAAATTACTCGAGCATTTTTTTCCACGCAATGTCAAAGGCTTCAACAGTTTCGCACTCGTACGTTATATATTGCCACAGCCTCCTGAAACTCTTACTATGGTTCAGCTTTCCAAAGTTAGAAGGAGCATTCCGATTAAGATGCCATTGGCACAATCTGTAACTGACGGTCTTGAATGTCCTATCAAGTGCATTGTGTTCAACCTAATTAATCTTAGTTGCATGCAATTAAACGTGGGCGTAGTAGATTAAGTAGGCTAACCCGAATATCGTCTCTCAAGGAAAACTTAACAGAGAAATTATCGTATTGCAAAAAGAAAAGAAAAGAAAAATAAAGCAGTAAATCAATTGGTTTGTTTGTTTATAACTACGCGGAAGAAGTAATTAAGCATAAACTAAACTTAGACGATAATTGAAATAGAATCTAAACAAATTAATCCTAGGCAAGAAATTAAACCTATTCTAATGAACGACGATGAATCAATCATAATAGAGTTCAATTAACATAAAGGGAAACAAAAGAACTCACAAACTTGAATTAAAAGTAAACCAGAAATCGCAGTTGAATCTGTGGTGTTGATGTTCGTTAATCCAGAAATAAACTACTAAACTATGGAAGCAATAAATTAAGAACAATGTAAAAAGGGTTTTGGATGCTCAAAAACTAGGTAAAAATCGCATACAAGGAGAAGAGAGGCGGAAGGAAATAAATAAGCCCTATTTATAGAAAATTCACGCCTTTACGCCGCCATGGGCCAAGCGGTAACTTAGAGGACTGAGCGATCTCTTGGCCCCCGTCTCTGTCTGTCAATACGCCTGGCCAAGCGATCGCTTATGGGGCTGAGCGATCGCTTGGCCTTGCCTCGCGCGCCATTTTTGTTTCGATCATATCTCTCTCGTCCGAACTCCGATTTGCGCATGGTTTTTGCTTAGGAACTCGTATCGAGACGTACTTCAATCCTATCAAGTTCAACTACTCAAATATTTGTCACATTATTTTTCATTGTTGTCCATCTTTTGTCTATTCTCGCACAATTCTTGCAAAACCAACATGTTAGCGAGATTAACTAGAATGAATGAATTTAACAATAAAATCCGACAAAATAGCAATGAGAAAGACCACTTGACACATAAATACATATCAAAATGAAGCACAAAATGAGGTGAAACACCCCTCCACACACAAAACCTTGCTTGTGCTCAAGCAAATCCTTTTTCCAATCAAAATGAAAAAGTAATAAATTGAACTAAACAATTCATACTCCAATAATTCTCAATTTCAAGACAAATTCATCATTCATCAACCAAATATAATCATCACAAAACAATGAGTTGTCCTTCACACAAGAACTCAATCAACTCAACATCCAACTGCAAGATCTAGGTGAGAAAACTTGAACAACAAAAGGTATCCCAAATTCATGCCATTTCCTATATTATAAATATTAAATGAATTCCGGGCAATGTTCACTAGGTTTACTCACGGAAATTTCGGCCTCCTAGCATGGTTTCCCATACCCATTTCTCGTAAAGTATATTCAACATTGAACAGACATGAAAGAGGGGTATAGCCCTTCAAATCACAACAATTTTGAACAAAAGGCTTAACAAAAAGTTCTCAAGTCAAGTCGGGTTATATGGCCAAAATTCATGAGGTGTGAACATTTAGAGATCATCCAAAGTATCCTCATGTGGTTTTCCATGCTTATGGTTCCCAGAAGAGCAGAAGCCTCCCAACTTGACTAAACAAATTTAGACATTAACAGGCCCATTATTCGAGATACATTACTTAAAATAAAGATTTTCTCACCCTTCACCTACACTCAAACATCAAACTTCAATCATTCAAATATGAAATGCCCCACAATCAAAATGCAACAATCATATCAATCAAATCATAACAAAATATCCCGATCAATCTAGCAAATCAAAGCATGAACTATAAACTTCAATTCCTACTTCCACATCTCAATTGTGAAATAAAATAATTCAAACACAAACAAGATAAACTATCAAAAGAACACACCCCCTCCCCCACGAGAAAAGTTGAACAATGTCCCCATTGTCATAATAATAAATAAGAGATAAGGATAGAGGGTGATACAGAGGGATGATTGATATGGCAATGCAAGGCTTCATGATCAACAAGCTCCAACAACCTAACGTGATCATAAAAATAAACAAAAATAAAACAAAATAAACGAAAACCAAACAATTAAAACAAACTAAACTAGCAACACACCACTAAATAAAAATAATGATTACCAAACCGTGGGTTGCCTCCCACGCAACGCTAAGTTTTAACGTCGCCAACCGACGGAAACCGGTGTTATCCAAATTCTTTGTCGAGTTTAAGCCATTCCATCGCTTGAATTCGCTCATCTTTATCCCGCAATTCTACTAGCCACACCAACATACAGTTCTCACAACCTTCCTGCAAGAAACAACCAACGACCACTGCCTTAGTATCATCAAGGAAAAAACAATTATGAAGAAATGAATCAGATGGTATGAAATAAAAGTTTGGAGAAGAGAATGATTTAACAGTAATCTCAGAAATTTCAAACACCGGTGAACATTTTCCTCCATCCCCTTGCCCATCTATCAGATCTAGAAGGCATAGATCATCTGCACATTCCTCCATAATAGGCTTAATAATATACTCAACCCCATCATTTAGTCCTTGATCACATACATCCTCCAACACTATCGGCTCAATCAGGTAGTCATCTTCATCCAATGCCTCTGGACTGGTCAACTTCTCCTGATCATAGTCATCAGAATTCATGATCCTTTGAAAGGTAGTGTCCTCGTGTGCATCCAATTCATCACTCTCGCCGTCACTAAGATAAGTGTCGGTATGAGCCTGATGAGACTGCCATGGAAGTTACTTTGTCGGATTCTGTTGCATCATCACACTCATTGTCTCAACAATCTGCTCCACCTGTATGGTGAGACGCTCAAGTGCATCCCCTTGTGACTCCCTCGCTTGTTTGCTTTCCAGAATAAAAGCATTCATTGTATCCACCAAAGAAGATTTTCGAGGAGAAGGATATTAAAATTGTTGATGTTGAGGTTGAAAAGAGCTTGTTGGACCGAGTATGATATCTATGGAGACGAGTATTGTGGAGGAAAGTATTGTTGTTGAGGAGAAAAATACTACTGTTGAGGCGAATACGGCATTTGCTGCTCATAAGATGGCCCGAATGGATATGCTGAACCCTAACTTTGCCATTGGTTTGGTTCCACGCAGAACTCGGCTCATTAGTCTAATATGGCTGGTAACCTCGCATATTCTCCGGATCCCAGCAACCCAAAGAATGCCTCCAGTATCTCTAGATTATTTCCATAGTTCTTGCGTACACAAAAACAAGAAAACACATCACACGCAACTGGGGGAGAAAAGAAATCAACAAGAAAAATAAAAATAAATCAACACAAATAATCACCTAAAGCTTTCCCCGACAACGGCGCCAAATTTGTTCAACCTAATTAATCTTAATTGCACGCAATTAAACATGGACATAGTAGATTAAGTAAGCTAACCCGAACATCGTCTCTCAAAGAAAACTTAACAGGGAAATTATCGTATTGCAAAAAGAAAAGAAAAGAAAAGAAAAATAAGGCAGTAAATCAATTGGTTTGTTTGTTTATAACTCGGCGGAAGAAGTAATTAAGCATAAATTAAACTTAGACGATAATTGAAATAGAATCTAAACAAATTAATCCTAGGCAAGAAATTAAACCTATTCTAATGAATGACGAGGAATAAATCATAATAGAATTCAATTAACATAAAGAGAAACAAAAGAACTCACAAACTTGAATTAAAAGTAAACCTGAAATCGCAATTGAATCCGTGGTGTTGATGTTCATTAATCCGGAAATAAACTACTAAACTATAGAAGCAATAAATTAAGAACAATGTAAAAAGTGTTTTGGATGCTCAAAAACTAGGTAAAAATCGCATACAAGGAGAAGAGAGGCGGAAGGAAATAAATAAGCCCTATTTATAGAAAATTCACGACTTTACGCCGCCATGGGCCAAGCGGTTGCTTAGAGGGCTGAGCGATCGCTTTGCCCCCGTCTCTGTCTGTGAATACGCCTGGCCAAGCGATCGCTTAGGGGGCTGAGCGATCGCTTGGCCCTGCCTCGCGCGCCATTTTTGTTTCGATCATATCTCTCTCGTCCGAACTCCAATTTGCGCACAGTTTTAGCCTATGATCTCGTATCGAGACTTACTTCAATCCTATCAAGTTCAACTCCTCAAATATTTGTCACATAATTTCTCATTTTTGTCCATCTCTCGTCTTTTCTTGTGCAATTCTTGCAAAACCAACATGTTAGCGAGATTAACTAGAACCAATGAATTTAACAATAAAATCCAACAAAATAGCGATGAGAAAGATCACTTGACCCATAAATACGCATCAAAATGAAGAACAAAATGAGGTGAAACACCAAAACACCACGGATTCAATTGCGATTTCAGGTTTACTTTTAATTCAAGTTTGTGAGTTCTTTTGTTTCTCTTTATGTTAATTGAATTCTATTATTATTTATTCCTCATCGTTCATTAGAATAAGTTTAATTTCTTTCCCAGGATTAATTTGTTTAGATTCTATTTCAATTATCATCCTCGGCATCGGCACCAAATTTGTTCAACCTAATTAATCTTAGTTGCACGCTATTAAACTTGGGCGTAGTAGATTAAGTAAGCTAACTCGAATATCGTCTCTCAAGAAAAACTTAATAGGGAAATTATCGTATTGCAAAAAGAAAAGAAAAATAAAGCAGTAAATTAATTAATTTGTTTGTTTATAACTAGGCGGAAGAAGTAATTAAGCATAAATTAAACTTAGACGATAATTGAAATAGAATCTAAACAAATTAATCTTAGGCAAGAAATTAAACCTATTCTAATGAACGATGAGGAATCAATCATAATAGAGTTCAATTAACATAAAGGGAAACAAAAGAACTCACAAACTTGAATTAAAAGTAAACCAGAAATCGCAATTGAATCTGTGGTGTTGATGTTCGTTAATCCGGAAATAAACTACTAAACTATGGAAGCAATAAATTAAGAACAATTTAAAAAGTGTTTTGGATGCTAAAAAACTAGGTAAAAATCGCATACAAGGAGAAGAGAGGCGGAAGGAAGTAAATAAGCCCTATTTATAGAAAATTCACGCCTTTACGCCGCCATGGGCCAAGCAGTCGCTTAGAGGGCTGAGCGATCGCTTGGCCCCTGTCTCTGTCTATCAATACGCTTGGCCAAGCGATCGCTTGGCCCTGCCTCGTGCACCATTTTTATTTCGATCATATCTCTCTCGTCCGAACTCTGATTTTTGCACGGTTTTCGCCTACGAACTCGTATCGAGACGTACTTCAATCCTATCAAGTTCAAATCTTCAAATATTTGTCACATAATTTCTCAATTTTGTTCGTCTCTCATCTATTCTTGTGCAATTCTTGCAAAACCAACATGTTAGCGAGATTAACTAGAACCAATGAATTTAACAATAAAATCCGACAAAATAGCGATGAGAAAGATCACTTGACACATAAATACACATCAAAATGAAGCACAAAATGAGGTGAAACACATTGATCATTGCCATACATTGATCCGTGAATATTACTTGAGGTTCCTTCCCTTTCATAGAAGTGAGAAAAGCCTCAAACAACCACTGAAACGATGATGTGCTCTCATCTCTTAGGAAACTAATCCCAAACATCACATTATTTCCATGATGATTTATCCCTATAAATGGCATACAGTGTAAATTGTACTTATTTTTTTTGTAAGTTGTATCTACAGACATAACGTCCCCGAAATATTCATAATTGATAGCTGACCGGCCGTCTCGTATGCAAAAACCAAACAGCCTCCCTGCTTCATCTATTTTGGTGTTCTAATAAAATCCCGGTGAGTTCTCTGCCTTGTTTACAAAATAATCCAACAGTGTAATTGAGTCATCGTCAATGGCCCTACTGCTTTTTGTGATCTTCTATAGATGGTTGTAGGCATCTTTACGAAGAAATCCAACATTTTGCACACCTGTAGCCTCTTTGGCCATGTATCGATGGGATTTACTGACCTCAATTCTAGCCGCAAGGAATGATTCCACCAATGTAGACTTTGTTAACGTCAAATTCCTCGCCGATCGGAGCAAATAACTATTCAGCATAGGAATTAATTCATGATTGTGGTCATCCACAAAGACTGAAACCCTCTAGCTACCTTCCAAGTTTTCTCCAAGGACACGGAGTCTAGCCTTACAATGGCTGCGGACCACCTGCTTTCTATACTGAGGGGTCCTGTTAACATAACGCTTAGGGTCAGGATGACCTTCGCAAGAACAGAGACAAACCTTCATTCTCAAATCTAAGGACCCCTTGAAATACGCTTGGCTCCCTTTCTTAACGCTGAAACCCACCGTCCGAGCATGTTCATAGTACAAAGTGAACACATCATCAAGCGATTTGAATGATGCTCCCATATATAGCGTTTGTCGCTCTATATCATCATTTTCATCCTCAGATGAAAATACATCCTCATCATGAACCTCCTCCTCCTTTACCTTCTGCTCAGGACTGTTATTTTTGTCCATCTCCGATGAAGAATTTTCCTCAGTATCCATATGATTCAACATTCACTAAAAAATATTCTAAGAAAATCCTAAATATCATACGAGATCTAAAAAATAGCGGGACTGCAAAAGTCCCACAATTCTCTAAAAAAGAATGGAATAGCCCTAAAGTTCAAAAAAATACAACATCCAAAAAAAAAGGGAATGCCCCCGGACTGCAAAAATTCTAAAATCCTAAAATAAGAGGGACTAGCCTTTTCAAAATTTAGGGGTCGATGAAATTCAAAATTGGGCAAAACCAAACAACAAGCAAGACTGTGTACCTATAATCTCCTATTATCAGTAATCGTGTTCTCAATTGCTGCATGAAGACTATTAAAACAATCGAGATTGCTTACGCTTCAACTTACGAGAAGTTTGTTGATACCGCAGATCGATGCCGATGCCGATGCTGATACCGATTCCAAAATTGTTTATAAGTCAGCTGCAGCTGCTCGATGTACTAATTCCGAACTGAAAATTTTGAAGACTGTGCTGATGGCCTCAGAGGAAGCATATTGTCTCCAGTGAGATGCACGCTTGATCTCCTGTTTCATTATGCCGGGGGGTTGGGGGTGAGATAGTTGAAAAGTTGTGGTGGACCCTCATGTTTTTACATCAGCACAAGTAGTAGTAATAAATACTAGTAGCCGATAAAATTGTTGTGCATCGATATTAAACGACAATTACATTAATGAAGTTAATTAAAGACTAATTAGGAATTAAATTAGCTTTTAACCATTGGTCAATTCCCACTTGTCCCACTATTGCTGACCATTTTTTGGATAGCAAACGGGCCTCCCTTACATTAGATATTTCAGCAGACCTACATTAGCCTCTAGACGATGGTCTCTAACTTGAAAAGTAAATGTAAATATTTGATACTGAGAACCTTTTGATCTAGTAGGTCCTTAAAATTGACTACGACATAGCATATCAACGGACCCTATTATAGTTTTTAATTTCAGCAACAACCTAGTTTAAATTAAAAAAAAAACTAACCATTTTAAGTTTCATTAACAACTTTTAATGTAATGGCCAAATTTCACTAAGTCGATCATGGCATGTTGCCAGTGGCCCGCCGAGATATATGCATGTTTAAGTTTCTTACCACTGCCTCCCACTAAACATAACTAGAGTTTAGAACACACTGCATACAACTGAAAGCAATTATTGTCTACCACCTATTATCGAAGTCCAAATGTTTCCTACGGTTGCACCTTATAGTGCAATAGCAATATCGAACCAAACATAGGATCAGAGGAAGCTTCCGTGGCAGATTATCATCATTTTAATCTACATTTTAACGATGAGGCGCAAAGAACCAGGTAATCGATTTGCATTGATAATGGTTTCAGGTTTAGGGTTTGAATTCGAGTGTGTTTGATGTTTAGGAACAATGTTGAGTGAAATATAGGGTTTAAGTTTTACTTTATGCTTCAATTTTGTTGGAGGAAATGTTGAGCTTGAATTATGTTTCAATCATTTCCACCTGATTTGGGACGTTTCATACATATATAGGAGGTTTGATATCCATTCATTATCATTTAAAGGATGCTGTCGAGCTTGTTGAAGAAAAGTTAGACAATGACAATCTAAATCAGTTCAAGACGTTCTGTTTTGGGCATTTGTGGGGTCTGGGAAATAGGCAATTTCAGCTACAATTACCATATAATGGTCTGCTCCATTTGCGTGATACAAAGCTTAATCATGGTGTGCCTATCTTCGAATTGAACAACCGTTTGCTTGAGTTTAGCAAACATGATTACTACATCATGACCGGGCTAACTGTCGGACTGACGAGTGAACCCCCTACGAAATCTGACATACATACGAATATATTTCATGGTCGAGCCATCATTAAATTTGAAGATATCAAAGAAGCATTCAAAAATGAATGTAATGAAAAAAAGGGAAGTGGGGAGCTTTGTTTTAAACTTGCATTGCTTGTTTTTTTATACGGAGCCCTTCTACCCCAAGATAATAAAGACAAGGCGATGGACCATCGTTACCTGTATCTGGCTGACTCAATCAAAACATTCATACAATGGCCACGAGGAAATATTAGTTATAGGTACTTGTGTGACGAGCTGTTTTCTGCTCGCAATCATGCTGTGATACATGTAGAGAAGGGCAAGCAGACCGTAATTGATATGTTTGGCTTTTTGTATGCTTTACAAGCTTGGTTATATGAGGTTGTGCCTCAGTTTGGAGAAGATTTTGCAGAAAGAGTGCGCGCTTGGGAATCTACATTCCCTCGTGTATTATGATGGAAATCCAACCGCGGGTGTAGTTATGACAAAGTGAAGACCATGTTGGGAATGGATTCCCTTGTTGTGGTGAATTAAATTATTCTTGTGTTCACAGATAACGTGTAATTGCATCATTATGTATTGATTTCACTTATTTAATCCATGTGTCATGCAGAGGCCTATAGAATTGTCAACTACCGAGAAAAACGTGCTTCTACTGTTGCACCATTTTTGGTGGAGGAGCTAACATGCAATTCCTCTGTCGGATCAGACTATGTTAAACGAGAGAATAAGAGAGCTGTAAAGAGAAAATATTTGAAGGGTGATGCCGATACATCAAATATCCAACCAATGCATAAGAAGCACAGTGTACGTTCAAAAGGAAAAAAAACTAACTCCATTTGAATGCTGTAATGCGAAGAACAGTGAGAAAATTGATGCGCTTCTCAAATTCATGAAGCTTGTTGAGCAGAAATGTGGATGGCAACCACATTATGGGATAACCGCAGAGGAAGAATCTGAACAACCTCTGCGAGATGATCGGGAAATCGTGGGATGGAATTAGAAAGGGAATGGATGCTGGGCGGACCCCTCATGCAGATGGTGATAACCAATCCAAGCTTAATGAAAGCCACAGTGTGGACATTGATAACCAATTCAAAGCTGATGAAAGTGACGGAGCAGATGATGATTGGGAAAAATTGGTTAATTCTAATGTGTCTAAGGATTATGTTCAGCTTGAGGATAATGCTATGGCAGCAACACGTACTCATCACAGTGTGTCTGATGAGATATTGGACATCGCGCAATAGGTTCGCACCGATTGTTTGTCTGTTAGTTCGAACAACAATGACCCTCACATGAATTAGTCAGACTTGACTGGGGCTGAAAACCCAAGTGATAGGCACTTGTCAGTGAACTGGTTACACATACCAAAGAAATCCACACGTATCGAATCTCTGTTGCATACCAGCAATGCCGAGGCTACGATAGATAGTGTTCCGTTGCCTACAGACAGTCCTAAACCCTCTGAAGAAGTCACACTATATGATCCTCTGGCAAAATTTCCTGATTCTGTACATTCGGAATTCCAAGAATGGTTAAAAGCTTCACGGACAAATTACAGGTATATTAATAAACTATTGTATCTAAGATTATAGTTCAATTAGCGCTACTTAGCATAATATGTTCCCTTTTGTCTTAATTATTGTGCATAGATCCATTCGACTATGCATTATGCATCCGGAGGTTGCGGGGTATTCTTTTTTCCATCCACTGCACGACAAACGAAAAGAACTGAGCACTTTGGTAAAAAGACTGACCTCTTAGTCTGGTTCAGTAATTCTACACCTATTTCTGATTGAAGTCGTGATGAATAAATGCGGTCTTACCCTCTTTTTTAGCATACGGACGCGTTGATTCATCTTTTGATCTTTAAAGCCCACTGACAACCAGATCAATTCCTAAAAATATGGACGTGTATGAAACAACAATGCATGGTAATATGGTTTCACTAGTGTATATATGTAACTTGTACTTTAATATGGCTTGTATGTAAGGTTATTCATTACTAGTTATCCATCCACATTAACAGGACAAGTTAGAATTCCCAGATCGCCCTCGGAAAAAAGCTGTCTTGGAACGGTTTGTCAAGGGAGAAATCTCCGGAACAAGGAGAAACCCCGTGGAAGGCTGTTGACCACGTATATGGCGTTAAAGGTGTAAAAGACGAAGTATCCTATGACATTGATCTTATGGAGCAGTGTATTGTCATATACGACTCAATGTCAAAGGCATGAGATAGGGATCCTATTGTGAGAGACTTCTGCCACATGGCTAAGACCATTCCGTGGATGTGTAAAGAGTTCGACATCAGCCATCATAGAGAGCCCTTGAAGATGGAGTGGTCTATTATCCTATACAAACATCCTCCACAGCAGGCTAACATGCATGATTGCGGAATATACGCAGCAAAGTTCATCGAGTGTCTGGTTACCGGCAAGAGTGTTGATTACCTTCACGGTGACCCCAAAATTGGACACAATGCAAGGGATAACTATTGTGCAGAGTTTTACACATCGAGCTTGATGGATTAACTTGGTATGTAATTGTAAACAGATTCCCCAAGTAGAGTATGATGCAACTTCGTTTTGTATGATTCCCGGCATTGATGACCATTACATTGTATTCTTGGTTTACTAATACGTATGTATGTCGTCAAGTCGTGGATCACTGAATACCGATGCCCGACGATGCGATATTTTTTCATGATTCATAAGAGGGAAGTCCCCCCTCCCCATCAATCGCCTCAAATCCCAAAAATTCCAACTACGAGGCCAACCTCGGCTGCGCTTTATGGGAGTTGGCAAGTGTGAGCTGCTCCATCATTCGCCTTGGCATCCAAGGTATCATATCTAGAAGTAACACTTGCATTAACTTCCGTAAAACCTCATGCACGTCATGCAAGCTCCTTCGAAAGCAATGGCATGATGACCATTGTATTGTGCTCTTGGTTTACTAATACGTGTGCATGTCGTCCTGTTGTGGATCACTGGACACCGGTGCCTGACGATGCGATATTTTTTCATGATTCATAAGCGAATATATATGTTGTCCATCATTTTCCTTGACATCTAACACAAAATTCTAAAACATGTCACGCACCTATAAACACACCATGTACGCAATTGCCATTTATAAAATGTATGTATACATAAACTTCATGAGCGAATATAGTTTTGAATTAATGGCCTTCATCACCATCCACTACTAATACAGTACATAGTAGCCACATGCCACATTACATTAATTCAAATGCAGACTCAAGGAAGACGCAACATTACATGTTAATTTGCACCAAAAGTAATAATAGTACTTAGAGTAGTAGCATGAACAATTTTTCTTTAAAACGTGTGTTAACGTTGTGGTTGAAATAGTATCTGAAGCTTGCTGTAAAATGGCTCCCGTTGCAACTCATATACAATGGGTTTGCCTATGATTATGAAACACTATTGATTTATAATTCGGTTTAGAATATTGTATGTATATATGTCAACATTAATACTTACAGTGACTATTCTATCCCATTCCATTTCCGATACAGCCATACGTGTGCCTATATGGCCGTTCTGCAACAAGTATTTGAACTTCCAATACCTCAATCTAAAATGCTCTACTTTCCTCCACACTGCGGGGATCAGGTAATCTTTCTCAAACATAAGAATCATACAACTCCGAGCATATAGAATCGCTTCATGGTTGTTGTTGCCTCCGGCTAACCATGTTCCTGCAACATACGCGTTCAACAGTAATTCCAAAAAGTATAACTCTTGATCATACTCCACAATCCTTCTTCATCATTTCCAAAATGTTTCCGCCATACAATCCTGCGAACGCTCATTTGTCACTAGCTAGATTTCACTACCGATGGGTTGGCCAATAGAGAAGCAACAAATATGAAATACAATTGGTTACAAACTTCTCTAATAAAGCGCAGTGACAGTAGTATAGTACAACTTGCACCTTCATCACGTGATTATTCAGTGAGATTTCAAATCGCAGCAAATTCATTCTTTATCTATCATCCGGTCTGTTCCTCACATGGCAGGCAAAATTAATATGGACATAAATCTTGCAAGATATCGTAATTGATTGAAGGGTAAATCCATTAATGGCCAAATCAATGATTCGTCACATTAGTTCTTTGGGTATAGGTTGACGGTAGGGTTGGCAAGGTTTCATCACTGTTTATGTGTTGTGTCAATAATCTAACCTTGTCCAACGCCGTTGAACAGTAAAAGTCGTCATCAAGTCAAATTAAGCAAATGCAAAACTTTTAAAACACGCATCCATAAACTCAAAATTCAAAAGTTTAATAGACATGGTGTAACACCCCAAAATTTTCTAAGTTCTTAAGAGCGTATTAATTAAACTAATATGCCTATATGATGAGTTTTGAGTGCTAAAAATTTTCGCGAAAATAAATTTTTCTGTGAAATGACGAAGATGCTCTTATGTGCTCTAATGTGATTTTTCTCATTTCGATTATTCGAATTCAGTATATGATGAATTTTTTGAGCTTATTAATATGAGTTTAAGCTTGAGTATGAATTTCTGAATTTTCTGAGAACTTTTATTTTTAGATGAATAGTAATGTAAACCGAGAAATCTTTATTCATCGACCGACTATGAATCTAGTCTAATTAGTTTCATTGGAATCTAGAATTTATTTTAAGACCTTTGAGATAAGTTGGAGAATTTTCCGAGATCATTTGAGTGAGGTTTAAAAATAAATTGTTTGACGACTCATTTAGTCGAGCAGTTTTAAAGAACCTATTCGTTAGAAGGAATCTTGGCATAAAAATTAGATCATTGGATTCCTTAAATTATTTTGAGAGATATAAGATGAATTAGAGAGAATTTAGACGACGAGAAAGAGACGAGAAGGATTATTAAAAGTTTGAGGGAATAAAATAAAATGACGAGAATATTTTCTACCGGAAAACTTCTATTTCCGAGTATAATTAACAGATAAAAATCTCATTCCTATCTAAAATAGTAACCAATATCCTCCACCACTCTCACTAAAGAAAGAGTGTGCTCCACTCTCCCTCTCATTCATCCACAATAGGTACTCTCCTTCTCTCTCAAATCTCTCCCTCACGATTCTCTCTTCTCTCTCCAATCTTTCTAAATCTTACTAGATTCCCACATGTTAAATGCATCCACTTGCATCTATCTCACACTACATTACTATCTCTATCACATCTCTCCATCCTCACAAGCAACAAGCTATCAATCCCTTTCTCTCTCCCTTCAGTTTCTCTCTTTGCCGAGAAAGAAATAGCAGCAGCAAGGCTGAAATTTCAGCTCCATTCTTCATGTTTATCACCTTCATCACCTTCATAAACTTCATCCTAACACTCTAGAGATCATCACCTACATCTCTATCATCTTCTAAAGCCTTAAAATCGAAGAAAACTGCTGCATAAAGCTCGATTATCACAGCCGAATCGCAGCAACACAGTTTCAAATATTTCCATGCTAAATACCTAGTTCATCGATGAAATCATGCTTCGTGCTTGAGGATTCTATGATGTATATCATCTTCTTCATTTCCATGATCATTTAAGAAGTAAGTTCTATCCTTTTTCATTCATTTCAAAGCTTGAAACAAGCTTAGAAGCTTAACCTATTCCACAGATTTTCTTGAAAAGAAAATAAGGGTTTCGATCTTTGTTTTTCAAAATCATGATCTTGATATCTTGCATACCTTTTTCGTGCAAGGAAAGGAGTTACCATCTGTCATCTTTCATCCTCCAAGAAAGCCAAAATCCATGCCAAAGAAGAGCTTAAGTTATTTATTTAAGTATGATTTCATTTCATTCATAAGTTATATATATGTAAATGTAAACCAAGAAAATAAGGAAAAGATGCATGTTTACTTTATGCATAGGCAATCCTTAGGGTTATGATGATGAGATGAAAGATGAGGTTTAAAACATGATTTAGGAATTAAAAAGATAAAAGAACCTAAGATAGGTTAAAAGCCCTAAATCGATTAAAATGAGAAAATTGAAATATGTGATATTATGAGGAAAAATAATTTTTGATTATTTTTGATGAAATATGATGATGATGATGATGATGATGATGATGATGATGATGATGATGATGATGATTATGATGTCAAGATGTGTTAGAAAATTTTTGAATATATTTTGAGCATGAAAACTGAGAAATATGATTTTTAGTATTTCTATGGAATTTCTATGAGTAAATTTGAAGAAAAATAAAGAAAATAGGTTTAAAAATAAGATTTGATGTTCTTGATGTTAAAATGAATTTTTGAAGATGTTTTCTTCAAGTTCATGAAGCTTGAAGATTTGAAGATGAATTAAATTAATTAGAAAAAAAATAGTTATTTTTATATATATTATTATTTCGAAAAATGAGTATATTATATATATTGAGGAATTTCATTAGATAAAAATAAAATTGAGAAATAAATGAGATGTTAAGTCTATTTTGAATGAATTAAGTAGAAAATAAAGTCTTACAAATTTTCTATATATTTTGAGATATATATATATATATATAAAAAAAAAAGGGAATAATGAGAAAAAGAAGTCAATAAAAGTATGAGTCTAAAGAAAAATATTTCTTTGATTGATGATGATGTTGAATGATGACAAATGAAAATATGATGTGAAATTGGATGTTAGTGTTGAAAGAAAAATAATATTAATAATAATATTAATATTTGAGGATAAAAAGAAAAATAGAATAAAAGAAAATGAAATTTCTATAAGGTAATATGAGATAAAAGGCATGAGTATGAGATTAAGAGATAAGATGTTCATATTTGAGTTCGTTATTTCAAACGAGAAGCTAAAAGAATTATTATTAAAGAAGTAATAATAATAATAATAATAATAATAATAATAATAATAATAATAATAATAATAATAATAATAATAATAATAATAGAATAGTTGATTTAAATGGAATATTTTCATTAGAAATGAAAATGTTTGAATGATGTGAGTTATAAGATGATTGTTTATATTCTTAAAGTGTATTTTGAGTGCATAATTGATCTGACGGAATGTTAATCGAGTAAGAAAAGTAGTAGAAGATGAAAAATGAGAAAAATAACTATATTATATGAGAGAAATAATATTTTTAAGATTTAAAATATTTTTATGATGAGTAATTGAAGATTGATATATTAGAAACGAGAATCAGAGTTCGAGAAGTAATTAGAAACCGAGTAAAGATGATGATTTGAGAACGAGAAAACGAGAAAGTTATTG